>JAXQQM020067440.1:0-74226 GCA_034641835.2 Pinus albicaulis | reverse complement strand
GGTTGAGTGAAACTGGACTGATAAAATCAATGGGAAAATCTCCATTCTTTTTTGTGGAAAAGGGTATTTTACCTTTCACTTCGAGTCCAAAGAAGACAAGGATCTAATCTTTAGGAACTGACCTTATTTTATGGATTATAGAGGTCTTTACCTCAACAAATGGACCCCGTACTTTGATCCCGAGCTGGATGTGCCTAGTGTAGTCCCGGTTTGGGTTCGTCTCCCTCACCTTCCTCTCCACTATTGGGGTGACGATTCGATCCATGCTATAGGGAACATTGTGGGAAAATTCACAGATTGTAGCGAACCAAAGGATAATATGCAAGCCTGTGCTAGAATCTGTGTTGAGGTAGACCTCGACAAAGGTCTCTCGGAGGTCATCAAGCTCAAAGTGGATGACTAGAACCATATTCAACAGCTGGACTATGAACAGATCCCATTTAAATGTAAGGTATGTCACGAATACAACCACTTTGCAAATCGTTGTCCTAAAATAATAGATGTTGAAAATCCTGATCAAGATGCTCAATGGGAAACGGTGAAAAAAAAGATGACTGCCTCAAACCCTAAGGCCAATCCAACCTCTGTCCCTCCTATTTCCAATCCCTTAGCCTCCTCCTCCTCCCCTTCTTCCCAGGATCCCCTCCTCCACCCTTCAACCTCCCCTGTCCTTCCTTCCTCCCCACCCTAGACCGCCTTGGAGTCTTCCAATCCATTTTCTGCCATTTCCCCTCCCGATGATGACCCTCCCCTCTCCATCCCCCTCTTCCATTATGATGCCCCTAGCTCTTCCCCTACCCTCCAGGATCATCCTTCTGTTCTTAATCCCCCTTCCATCTGAGAAACTAGGAAATCTTCGAAAGAACATGGTGCAAACCTTGAACCACCCAAAAAGCAAGGGCCAGGAAGAAGATCTCATAAGCAGCAAAGGGATGAAAATGCACAAAAAGATATTGCAATGGGTACCAAAACCCCATAGAAACCTACATCTTGGGCCAAAGTAGCAAGGAGGCGGTACATAAGGAACAAGGAGGGTGAGCAACCCTTCATACCACCTGCACTCAATGATGAAAATTCTTTCTTGGAACAACAGGGGATTAGGGCGCCCCTCCAAAATTGTTTTCCTCAAAGATATGATAAAACAAGAGAAACTAGGAATCCTTCTCTTGTAAGAAACCAAGCAAGGAAGACCTGATATGAAAGTAATAATTGATAAGTTCAAGCAGTATGATGGCCTTCTCTCTGAATTGAGAGGGGCTTCTGGGGGTTTAGTTACACTTTGGGACCACAGTGTTTGGAGACTCCAAAATAGCACAATCAATCAGAACTGGATTAAAGTTATAGTAGAGAACTCCAGAGACAATAAAAAAATTGTCATATACAATGTTTATGCCCCAAATCACTACAGAGATAAAGAGCAGTGTTGGCATTCTATCAAGGCAGATATTGATGAAGAAGAAAACAATAATATATTAATTGGAGGAGACTTTAACCTCATTCTTCACTCCAATGAAAAGAGATGAGGATGCTCCACTCAAGATCCTTTCAGGACTCAGCTTGGAGGCATCATGTAGGAGCATGAATTGGTGGATGTTGTTCCCAAAAATCGCAGATTCACATGGAGTAATCAAAGAATTGGAAAGGACAATATCATGGAGAGACTAGAAAGAATTATCGTGGAAATTTTCTTCCTTTCATCTTACTCCTCGGCTTTAGCCTTTGTGCTTCCATTTTCAGCTTCAGATCATTATCCAAACACGCTCATTCTTGAAGAGCATCACATTTTAGGACCTATTCCCTTTAAATATAGTCCACTGTGGAACAATATTCCTGAAGCCAATCAAATAGTTCAATATACATGGAGCCACCATATAGAAGGATATCCTAGTTTCATATGGGAAAGTAAGCTAAATATGACCAAAATCGCTCTTAAGGAATGGGCGAAATTCTATTATAAAGAAATAGAGAAGCTACAATCAGATATAAAGAGCAGACTGGAAAGCATACACGACAAAGTTGAAAATTTTTGGCTCACTCACGAGCATCGTGAGCTTGAAAATGATCTATACTGCCAGCTTTATCACGCCAACAGAGTGGAGGAGAAAAAATGGTGCATCAAATATAGACAGCTATGGCTGCAAGGAGGTGACAAGAACTCTGTTTTTTTCCACAAACAGGCCACTGTTAGGAAAAATCGAAATAATATAAACTCCATAACTGATGCAGAAGGCCATCTCCACCATGATCAAGAAGCAATTAAAAATGCCACATCAGAACACTTTCGAGATCTTCTCACTGAGACGAGAGGCAAGGAGGATTATTTTGACTTCCTCCAATACCTTCCCACCTTGGTCAATGAGGAAACTAACAATTAGGTCACCAGAAAAATTGAAGAAGCAGAGATTTAAAGAGAAATATGGACCCTACAGCCAGAAAAATATCCTGGCCCTGATGGTTTTTCCATTAGCTTTTACAAGACATATTGGGGAATAATTAAGAAAGATTTGGTGAAAATGATACAATGGGCCCAGCGCAAGAGAAAAATTTGTGGATACACCAATTCTACCCACCTCACCCTCATTCCAAAAGAAAATCGGCCCTCTTACTTCTCCAGATTTCAGCTTATTTCTCTTTGTAACTCCTCTTATAAAATTCTGACCAAAATTATTGCTCTGCACCTTAAGCCCCATCTTCATTCTCTCATCTCTGAGAACCAAGGAGTCTTCATGTCCAACAGACAAATTTCTGAATACCATCCTCATTGTCCAAGAGGCAATACACTCTAGTCTCTCTCGCAATGAAAAAAGCTTCATCCTTAAGCTTGATCTGGCCAATGCCTTCGACCGGGTTAATCACTCATTCCTCCTTGCAGTTGTTAAAAAAATGGGATTTGACCCCTCCTTTCTTGACCTTGTTAAAGCTTGCATCGCTGGCCCGTGGATCTTTCCCCTCATCAATGGTAGGCCTGGCCCTTCTTTTCAATCGTCTCGTGGTCTAAGACAAGGTTGTCCTCTCTCTCCTTATATTTTCATTTTGATGGTTGAATCCTTCAACAAGGCTTTGGACCACAAGCGTCGAGTTGGGCTCATCACTGGCATTAAGTTTGGAAATGGCGTAAAAAATATGAACCGTTCTCAATTCGCAGATGATACTCTGATAATGGGAGGTGCTTCTAACATCATTTCTCAACGCTTCAAAACCCTCTTGGACAAAATCATGGGCTACTCAAGAGGCATGATTAATCACCTTAAGAGTTGTATCTATGGTTGGAATACTTTAGCTCAGTCTCTTCACAGCATTGCCAATATATTTGGGGTCCCTTACAAGTTAGATTGGGGACATTTTTCTTATTTGGGTATGCCAGTGAACACAGGTTCTCTGAAGGCTGAAGTAAGGGACATAATCATAGACAAAATGAAATGAAAAGTGCACCATTGGGGCTCGTCTTGGCTCAATCCTGTAGGCTGCCTCATTCTCCTGAAATCTGGTCTCTCTTCATTACCTTTATACCAATTTACTCTGCTATAAGCTCCCGCTATCTTTCACCACAAAGTGGAGGCTATCATTCAACACTTTCTCTGGCAAGGGGGGAAAGTGAAAAGAGAAAATACAACCTTATAAACTGGAAACAGGTCATTCAAGATCAGGAGCATGGTGGATTGTGAATCCGATCTCCAAAGCTCCTTGGATTTTTGTGGGAATATTGTCTGGAGACTTATCAGTGGAAAGCCTACTTGGTGGAAGAGTGTTCAGGAAACTAAATACCTCAATACTACTAGGCAATAGCTCTTTGACCAAGCTATCCCCAATAAATCTTGTTCTAGAATTTGGGGACTATGCAAAAAAGCTATCCCTTTTTTAGCTCAAAACATTTCCAAAGTCCCCAAGGGTGGCAGTAATATAAAAATTGGGGCAGATAGAATCATGAGCAAGCCTCCCATCAACAGAAATCAGGGAACTCATCAAATTTTAACTTATCTCGACAACAAGGGGCTGCATAAATTAAATCAGATTTGCAACTGGGATGGTAAATCCTTGTTGTGGATTGGGTGGAAATTTCTTGAAGTTCCTGCTTATTTAGACGCAAGTCTCACTATCCTCCAATCCCATCTCCATGCCATTGCTCCTATCCAACAAGACAATGAGGATAATTTTCGATGGGATCCCTTAGGATTGAATTTTAATATCAAAGCTGCATACCAACATCTATGCAATAAGGAATATCCCATGCCTATATGGTTAATCTGGAAGGTAGCTTGGAGATCTAAGGCCCTCCCCAAGATCAAATTTTTCATATGGAATTTACTTATAGGGAAAATCTTGACCTTAGACAATATAAAAAAACGAGGTGTGATTGGACCTTCTCGGTGCCCAAATTACCATGCTGTTGAAGAAACCATTCAACACCTCTTTATTGATTGTCCCTTTGAAATCTGCTGTTGGAAAGAGCTCTCTCCCATTACCCATCTTCCTTGGAGCTCACATAGCTCCATTGTTGAAGCCCTGAACTTATGGAAGAAAAGCTACCCTTGGAAACGTAAAAAGAACAGCATAGCCAAAAGAGTTTGGGATACCCTCCCACACACTGTTCTCTGGAATATATGGTTGGCTCGAAATCGAAAAGTCCTCAAAGACAAAGACACCAATTTCAGAAAGCTTTGTAGTAAGGCTTAGAGCCTTAATCTTGAAACTATTTCAACCAAGAATCAATCAAACCATATTGATTACAAGGACCTCTGTGTTGAAGAGTGAAATTTCATAGGCTACCTCCTGGACAAAAATAACAACATTAAGTGTAGCAGTGTCATCCTTAACCAGTGGCATATCCCCAATGACAGCTGGAAAATTCGACTGAGTGAGGAGGATTTTTCACATGGTTAAAAAGTTGCAACATGCCCTCCCTATTCTTCGATGGAGCCTCTAAGTCTAATCTGGGCATGGCTAGGGCTGGTGGTATCATCTACAATGAATATGGTGCCATTCTTTCCTCCTTTGAATGGGGATTGGGTTCACTCTCCAATAACAGGGCCGAAGGTCTTGCCTTGTTTCAAGGTATATCTCAATTACAAAAACTCGGTATAAATAATGCCATGATCTTTGGTGATTTGACTATAATTGTCAGTATAATGATTCACAATCGCGTGGCATCCAATGTGGTGTTGCAAAAATCACCAGCCGATGTCAATCTCTTACTGCTAACCTCGAAAAGGAGGCGGACCTCTGTGCCAACAGAGCCTACAACAGAAACGTCGAGTGCCTCTCCTGCGATGATGTCGAATCCCATCTTCTTCTGCCATGAATCTGCGCATTCGGATCCCCAATAGAGGAATTGGTCCTTCTTGGATTTGGAGTGCCTCTTCTATCACATCCCTAGGTTGGAGACGGATTCCCGTGCCTTCAGAGCCTGCTCATGATCCTATCACTATCCTTTCTGCCATGATATGAAATCCCAGTCCACCTGTATCAAATCTTCTTCACCTTCTCAAGAAATCTCCAATAAAGGACCCTGCTCCTCATGATTTTACGCATGTCATTTCCCTCTTCAATCTCGTGAATTGTTTCTTGACAGGCACAACCTTCCCTTTCTTGTTTCTTCCTATTTATATGCCCTCCCTTCCTCATCTGCATTCACTCTATCCTCAAGCTGTTTTGTCGAGGAATCTCTGCTTCCCCTTCGCCCTTCATTCTGTTGTTTCCTCCTTCGACGATCTCCATCCTCAGCAGGAGCTCTTTACTTTTTCGCCCCCCTGGCTTTGGGCCTCCCTTTTTCCTGTATCAGTCCCATCTTTTCCCTTTGACCTTGTCTCGATTATAGTAGCTTGAAGATCTACCTCCTTCGACCTCATACCTTGTTATAGCTCATGATTTTTGGGAACCTGCATTTGCTGCCTAGGATGGCGAGGAGCGAAGATTGTCTACATTGTGCCGACCTCCAAGTGAAATTGGAACACATTCGAGCCCACCAGAAGATCCTGGATGACAAACTAAAATACCGGGCTAAGATGGCTGATGAGAAACATGAAGCTGATCTCAATCTATTTCTCCACAGGGTTTCATCTCTTCAGGAACATTTCAATGAGCTTTCTAACAAATGCGCTCACGCTGAAGAATCAATTCAAATTCTGAAGTACATGGTGGAAAATAATAGCGCTCCTAGCTCCAGCTCTACAAATCTCAGGAACCTAGGTGTAGATTCCAACCTTGAAGACTCCACTGCACAACAGATTAGCCATATTAATATAGATTAAGCATGTCTTGTAAATTCATCTTATTACAATTTCAGTTTTTCCGAATCTATGCACCTTCTGTATTTCAGTTTTTTAGGGAAGTTAGAAGCAAAAGGGCTGTAGCAGTTCCTACTGTCACACCCTTCTCTATACCTTATGCTCTGCATCTTGTAATTCCGGAGTCTTGTCTCCCCTTTTTTGAATACTAATAGCAACAAATTTTGTAAAAAAAAATAAAAATAAAGGACATAGCCTATTGAGTATGTTACATCAACAAGTATAATAAGGCCTTTGGAATTAAAAAAATATTTTTAGGCTCAAACATGGTGGAAGATACATTGAAACACCACATATGACCTTTCTACATGATTTTTAACCTTTAAATGGGATACAATTGCTATTAATTTGATTTTGGAAATAGGGATCACTCTAGGGCCTTAAACCATGGTCAAAAAGAGAAACAAGGGGCTTACATAGGAAAATGAACCCTCTAGGTCCTAAGCATTGTGAATAAGGCATCCAACCATGAATAATACCCTTTCTTTGGGGTCTTTGATCCCCAAATGGTATTCTAGGCATTAGGTGGTTTTCGCATAAAAATAAGGGCTTAGGACCCTGAGTGTACCTAAGAGGAAAAATAGCCTTTAATGATGTATTTTCTTTACATACATGTAAAGGTGAAGGTTTGCATGATATGAAATTGTCTACAATTAACGCCTAGTAGGGTTTGTTGGATATTATAGGTTTTAGGATTAAAATTTAGTTATACTTTAGGAATTAATTAATTAAAAAAATAAAATAAATAAATAAAAATAAAAAATAAAAAAATATTTAATGGTTGGTTTTATTAGATTAATTAATAAGAATTGATTAAAACTTGTTTAGTTACATATGGTTAGAAAAGTAAAACCTCTCTTTAATAACTTAGGCAAAAATTGAATCAATAATAAATGTGAAATTATTTAAGGTTTTTTTTTTTTGGTTAGAATTAGATTTAATTCATTAATAATAATTAAATAATATTTTAATTATTTATTAATAACTTTTTAATTATTTATCTTATTTAGCTTTAGAGAGTTAGAGGTTAATTTGATTAAAATTTCAATTAAAATTTTAAATTTTTTTTTTTAAAATTTTAATTAAATTATTAAAACATTAATTAATTTTTTTTTTTTTTTAAATTTAACTTGACTTAGTGTCGGCTCCTCTTTTCATCTTCATTAGCCTTCACCATTTATACCTTCACTTCTTACGACCTTCTTTCTTCCTTAATTCACTTCTCGTCCTGAAGATGGATCCACGTGCGGATTTGAAACGTCGACAACTGTTTTATGGTACTGTGGATGATCCGGTTTCTGCAAATAACAACAACAACCACAGGAGTTTAAGAACTTATGCATTGTTATTAGCTAGCCTAGATCCATATTAAATATGAATATTAAGAGCTAAAAGGGATAAAATGTCTAATTGTGTAAGTTTCTATCATTTATTTTCATGCTATGTATTAATTCATTCATATTAAAATATTTACACACTAACACTTTTGATACCTCTAGATGCTTGAAAGATTTGGGTTTAAGATGAATCTTAGATGATTTTTTATTTAAATGTTTTCACATACCTAGGTATATATATGTAGTTATTGATTTTATTTTATTTTATTTTATTTAATATTGTGTAAGATGGAGATGAGTTGTATTTTTTTTATTTTTTGAATGTAGCAATATGTTCATTGGTTTGTTCTCCACAATTTCTATTCATACTACACTATAAATCTATGAAATGTTTTGCATAATATGAAATTATATTGTTATTAACTAGCACATATTCATCTTAAAATTGAATCTATCTAGCACCTAAAGCGATCAATTTTTTAAAATGTAATTTTTTGATCATTCAATTCTATGTTATGTATTATTTCCTTCATAATACTAATAAAATTTACACACTAACAAACTCTATACCTCTAGATGCTTGATATATCTAGGTTTAAGATGTATCAATATTGGTTTAATGTTTTTTAGATGTTGTAACATACATATCTATATATGCGTGTGATTTATTTAATTTTTTAATTTAATTTAGTGTCATCTAAGTTGCAATTGACTTGTATTTAAAAAAAAAAATTAATGTAACATATGTGCATTAGTTTGTTCATGAAAAATTCTATACCCCATACTACATTGTAAAGGAGAATGAAAATTTCCATGATATGAAATTATATTAATATTAACTAGTGTAGATCCATTATAAAATTGAATTTATCGAGCACTTTAAAGGATCAAATTTCTTTAGATGTTCTCTCTCTCACAAATACACACTACATAATATAATTTTATTCTATGAATTTATTAAAGATGGAATTAACTTGTATTTTTCTAATTTTTTAATGTAGCAATGTATTCATTAATTGTTTCATCACAACTTTTAATCACATTTAGATGTATTTTTCTATTCTTGATGCAATAATGTGTACACATTATTAATACTTATAAGTTTATGTAAATTAAAAAATAAATGATGAGAATATTTCTTTTCTTCGCGGGTTCCATGAATTGGTTACTTTGATAGATTTTTATTTATTTATTTATTTTAAAATTTTTAAAATTATTTCATTATTTTGATAAATTCTAAAGTATAGTTTTTCTTTAAATCCCTTTTTTATACATAATTCTATCTCTCATTTCTTAAATTTTACCCTTTTAAAAGTTTTTTTTTTTTTTTTTTTATTTTTTTTTTTTATTTTTCACATTTTTGGTTTTATACTTTTTACTCGGTCTTCTATTTATTACTATCTTAAAATTTTGTTGGTTTTTTCTTCCTTCTTCCCTAGAATTAAGAGCTCTTTGAATTTTTAAAATCATTTCAACCTTGATGATCTGTATTTAGAAATTATATAATTCATTAATATCATCTAATGTATTATTAGCTTCTTTAGAATTTTAAATTCATTTCAACCGTGTTGATTTATATTTAGAGATGAATGGCTCTAAAATATTTTATGTGCAATTTTTCATTGTATAAAATTTTAAAGATAACAAATAGGAAGTTAGCATTTCACACTCCAATTCTTGTGCTTTCATTTTTTTAGAAAAATATTTCCATAGACATCTTAAGAAATTTATTAGAAAGGATTTGAGGAAATGATGTGTAGTTAGTACCATGTACAATTTTTCCCTTTTGTTTGAAATTCGTCATGTAGTAACATGTAACTTAATTTTTCTTCACTAATATGATTGAAGTGTTCTAGCTCACAAGAGGTTGAATTAAAGACATGTTATCTCTATAGAGACAATATGTATTTAATTGTAGATATAGTATGAATTGTCCCTTAAGAAACAATAATACTTGTGTGTGTTCTATATTGTTTTTATAGAGACAATGATTTGAGACACTTAAAATATTTAAGACAATTTACATGTTTTCCTTTGTGTCAAGTTAAAACAATTTACATGTTTTCCTTTATGTCAAGTTAAGACAATTTACTAATTTACTCAAAATTTGTCTTGCATATTGTCTTTAAACCCCCTATATGTAATAGTAGACTAATTATAAGTATCAAATTCTTTTTATTATATTACTATGTTATTATTGTCAATAGGATAATTTGGACAAAAATTTCATGTTTATATTGTCATTTTTTCTTTAAAGCAAGTTAATAATCATAATACTATTATATTAATTAATTATTATTAATATATACCGTTCTACTAAAAAATTAGCTCATACCAAATTATGTTGATTGGTTAAATTGATTACTCAGTGTATAATTTTTAAAATCGACATTTAAAAATAAATAACATCATATTTTATTAAATAAATATATTAGCAGAATTATATAAAATAAATATCAAAACACACACTTAGTTTACTTCATAATATTTCTGAAATTGATCAAATAATTGTTCTAGGTCTTGTAAATATAAATTTTCTTTTTCATTTGCAAAATTTTAATTTAAAATTTGATCTTATAGTTGTTTTTTTGCTGCAACATCAGACTAGCGAGACCTTGAATCAAAGAGACATAGGAGTTGGACAAAGTTTTCTCCCATGGTAAGAATGATATTAATAATAACTTTATTTTAATTAATTAATTATTATTTAACATGGTATGAAACCATTATATCAAATAAAATTAACATTATTTGATATTCTTAATAAATTAATTATGGTACAGTTTTCTACCATAAGGATAAGATATAAAATAAAAATAGAATATCAATGGATATAAAATCAAGACGATGTTATATAAACTATTTCATTTATACAAATATATCTCAGCAAATTATTTAAAATAGTTCTTACACTATGACCTAATCTTGACATGACACACGTCCTTGCATATAAACAGAAATCCTAAATCCACACTGGAAAAACTAAACTTACAGGTAAGTAGAAAATCCAAACCTGCACTTCATTGCACAATTTAAATGTCCTAGAACGTGAGGAGTTGTAAAAGGAAAATGACCACCGAAAGATATAGCATGGTATGTAGTAAACCTCAAAAGCATATTTGAATGAAACGAGTTATTGCGTGGGCGAGTATAAAGATTTACTCAACAGTGTTGCCATCATATTTGATGGCAGTCTCTTTGAGATGGAAACAATGGCCAACTTTATCAGATATATATTGCTCCACATCATGACCTGCGCTTTTCAAGGCTTTGCAATAATCCACCTGCGTGTCACTAATAATTTCTTTGTCAGCAATTGCCACCAGCATGCGTGGAAACTTCAATTCGTTCATAAGTGGAGCGGAAAGTCCCACTGGGTTTGCGATTGGATGATTGGATGATCTCTAGTGGCTACGATACCCACTGGTGCTGACAGTTTAAATAACTTATCGACCATTTCCTGAATCAAAAGTGCATACTCGGGTGGAATCTCCGTATCATATTTGCTTCTCTCGGATCTCAGGTACCCAGGATGTATACAAACACCTCCTCCAACGCAAATAGAGCGCAGTAAATCGGCCATTAGAGTGGCTAGAGTGTGGCCAGCCACCTCGAGAACGAGGTTTCCCCGGGTGTCGTCGCCCATTAGAACGCATTAACTGACCTGAAATCCGGGTACTGACTGAGCCACAGCGACTCCTCTCTCTCTTTGCAGGCTACTGAACGGATCCACATAAGAGCAATGAATGAGGAGTCACATGCTGCCAGGAGGCGATGCTCGGGAGCGACTCTGAAATCCACCAAAATGCATAAAAGATTGAAGTGGAGGTCGATGATGTTGGCGCAGTTGTAGCAGTTGGGAAGACATAAATTCTTTGTGAAGCCACCTGCTACAAAATCAGTCGACTCCCCACTACCATCCTCTCCACCCCGCATGTGTTCATGCATTCACCCCTGGTCCTACAACTACGTTACTAAAAACAGAACAGGACTCTTCGTTTTGGGAAGAAAATGTATAGAAAATGTTTGTAGGACTGTTTTCGTTTCTCAGTCCACTCAATTGGCTTCTCCAAAAACAAATTGTTCTTTTAAACGGTTTTCTGAGAAATCTGTTTCTCCCTCATCTCCAATTGATTCCATTTTTAATTGACCCATAAATTTAATAAGTTTAGTTTGTATATTAGTAAGTTAATGTTTGTATTTTTAGTGAACAACAATTAAACAATAGATGAATATATTATTTCATGTTGTTATAATGGTTACTAAGCGAGAAAACATACTCGACTCCCACTGGACGTTTGCACAAAACAGAGTCGCAGAGAATTTTGATGTACATATCAGCGTGTTCAAGGAGATAAGGTGATTATTCCATCGAAGCATTATCCATGCATTTAATTTGTGCTCATTGATGCCTAGAGGGTTTTGCTCTTCGGCCTCTTAATTAGAATTTTGGTTGCAATTATTTGGTCACTATTTTACCTTTGGTGACATTGTAATTAAATTTTTATCTTTTTTCCATTGTAATTATAATTTTTATCATAATTCAATGTTTTCGTTTATATATATATATATATATATTTGAAGCTTGGATTTGTTAACTATAATAATTAAAGAAAATCAATGCAAAATTATAGTAAAATTGCGACATAATTATGTTGAAATAGATATACTAGCAATTGCATTGAGAGGTGCAAAGGAACGCCAAAAGAAGGAGTGGGAGAATGTGTAAGGAAACTACTATCTCCTTGTGAAACATGTTAGGCTACATCATTGATGTCACCTTACGGGGTGCACAATGCCACACCGAAGGGAAATAACTTTCTAAGCTCCAGACCTCATGAACCACTCCAGGCCTTGCAATCAAAGGTGGTCGTGTCAAGGGATATGTTTTATTATCTGGAAGATGAGCGAGTGATTGTAATAGTGATGTGGTTTGGGTGTTACAAGTGTCTGAGTTTCATTTAAGTGCTTACCATCGAGAGTGATTAGAGGATCTAAAGAATTTGTTAGCGCAAAAATGAAGCACATAGATAAACAATAGTGAGGTACAATCAAACACACACAAGGACTTACACAGGGTATCTTGATTCTCACTTATGTGCATCATTGTGAAATGCGTTGTTTGAAAGACTTGTAAGTGGTGCAACCATGAATTTGTGCTTATGTATTTTTCTTTTCATGGGTGGAACTATGAAAAAGATCATAAAATGATTCTTTGTCGATGGTCCATCATCAGAATGGACAAGAATTCCATGGAATCCATTACTATGATCTAGTCACTATGGAAATTGTCATACACACACAAGATGGTGTTTTAAAAGCTCCTTTTATCAATAATTCCAAGCCTTCATCTTTGGTCAAGGGTTCAATGTTCTTGGAGTACTTAATTGCCCCACTCTTCCTATTAACTCTATTTTTCTATTGGAGATTAAGGTTTTGTTTGAACTATCATTACCAAATCTAATGCCCACTTCATTTTCCAAATAGAATGGAGTCAATTTGATATCATTATCTAACCTTTTTTGCGCATCCTCATTTGTGGAGGCATTTCTCTTTATGTTTATTTTGAATTGTTTCTTTCTCTTTGCTAGATTTTCATCTAAAGTTTTGTTGAAATAATTACCAAGTCAATGTAATACCATTATCTAACCCTTCATTTGGGCTTCATAATTCCCTCCAAAATTTTTTACAAGTTTTCCTTTGCTATCTTCAACATTTCTCATTGTCTTAACCTCATAAGTTTACATTTATACTTTTTACTTCTTCATAATTATATGAAATAAAGTGGGAGAAGGGAAGGGAACACATAAGAGGAAGAGGTTAAATTTTGATTATATGTAAATGTATTGAATGTAAAACTAAAAATTCATTTAAAACAAGTGTTGTAGGGAAGCTTAGTGCCTTCCACTCAAGGTAGAAATTATGCTCTAGAAAAAATTACATAAATAATTATAGAATGCATTGGGCAATGCCAAATCAACATTGGTTAATAGGAAATAACATTCTTGGCACCACAATAGTCTATGATTATCATATTCACTTGAAGGTCCTAAAGCAAAGACAACATGTTGGACTATATGAGATAGAAGAACTGATGTATTCAACAATTTTATAATAGTATAATGCACGATATTATGATTCTCGCAATCTATTCAACATTTCTTTCTCTATTTACTACATGATATTACTATTTTGGAGAGCATTAATGTATTCAGATAAATGAGTCAATTAGAATACAACTTTCAACTACTTACATTTACAACATTATAATCATCTCCTAATCCAAAAAAACTTTAAATCCCTTCGTTCAGTAGCTACTATGGTTACTACATGCATAAGTATATACATAATAAGCTTTGAAATCACTAAAATTCTTACTCATATGACCGAATTCTATAAACCGTTGGATTCAAGAGAGATAAGGAACATGAAGAGTAGGGAGTTGACCTCAAATTCTGGAAGGGATGCCGAGAGAACCCATTATCTATTCAAGAAGACATTGAAGTCGTGCTACTTTCAATCAAACATATGAGCCTATAAAAAATAGATTTAAGAATGCATATATTCAACACTTAACCAAAAACATTGATTTTAACAACCAAAATGTAACAACATTTAATACCAAAACCTCAATAACATTCATTTTCAATACCAAAACCTAACAATAGAGAAGAGAAAATTGATTTGTACATGAAATTCACGCACAATTATAACCTAATTCACATTCAAATATAATAAAATAAATAAAAATTAAACCTTTGAAAGTCAAGAAAAGTTTCTGATAACAAGTAGGAGTAATAATTATTATTATTTATTAAATTTCTTAGTTTATAACAATTTATAACATAGCTTGTCTTAGTTGTTAACTCTAACAGCTTTTATTTTAAAACATGTTGGATTAGTCAATATGATGTTCTCTCTACATTGATTATAATATCTATCACTATCATACTTCACATCAACCAACGACCTCAAATTTTGTAACTCAAACATTACCTTGTTGTTCACAAATACTATGATTGGTAAACCATCCAAAAAATTAGCAATTTGTTGCAGTTTCAGATAAAAGAGTAATTGTGGTAATCTATTTTAGGTTTTCTCTAGCTTTTTCTTTAAAATATGTATAATCTTAAAAAATAATATTTAGGTGAAAAAGCTGGAGAATAAAGATAACCATTTAATTTCTAATGGCATATTATACTTCCAAAAGTAATTTTCTGTCGTAAGAAGATGCAACCTAGGCATTGCCTTTCACGCCATAAAATCATAATGAAATCATGTGGGATATTTTGTAGCGGCCATTTGTATGGACATATGCTAGGCTTTAATACTATAAATTTATTCTAGCAAACACATGCATAGAAGCAAAAATGACTCGCTCTGACTTAACCTTGCTTCACAGTTGTGGAATTAATGATGTCCACAAATTCAGCATTCAGTGAAGCTCCTCCAACAATATATCCACCAAGATCAGGGTGTGCTTCCAATTCAACACAGTTTCCAGTATTTATAGAGCCACCGTAAATAATCCAGGTTGATGCCGCTACTTGAGGATTAACATTTACCTTAAGCCAATTCCTTAATTCATAGTGTGCCTCCTAGTTCCAATCACCCAAACAGGCTCATATGCTATAACGATGTTACTCCAGTAAACCACCTTATCAGCTATTTTTTTAGTTTGTTTAGAAACTACATTCAATGTATCTCCAAATTCCCATTGTTCAAGTGATATGAATATGGGAAAAATAGTTTGTTGTGCTAGCTCCCTCATCAGTATTAAAAGAAATGTGTTTAGGATTGTCTCAAGTTAGCCAATTGTGAAGGGGTTTATGTGCCAAGTTTTAAGTGTATTTTATGAGCAATTTATGAGTTAATAAGCTGTTTAAAACACATGTACAACAAGTAAATTGCAGATAAATTAAACACAACAAACATATTATACAATAGGTGATAACGGAGTTCACCCCTCCTAGGGTACATCTCCATGGACCTGCTTCAACTGGCTAGGCCTTCTTTGGATTAATGGTTAATTATCTGATTACATGCATCTACAATGCTCCAATGGCTTTGCAACCTACTCCATTGGATTCAGAAGACCCATAAATCTCAAAAAGACTCTTCAAGCTCTGAAAGTGGTCTTCAAATGATCTAGGCATGACCTCCTCTCCTGGTGGCCCTAAGCTTCTTTAATATTCAAAGTGGAAAAATCACTTATAGAAGTGCTCCAACACCTCTGCAACCTACACCATCATGCTCATAGAATCCAAATCATCTAGTAATTACTCTTCTTGAGCCAAAATTGGTTGAAATATGCTCCAATTATGCCTCATTCAATTCTGGCCTAGGAAACCCCACTAAAACTGGAGAAACTCTAGTTAAGTCTGCCAAATCTAGAAGTGGTGCCAAAATTAGGGGCTCCACCAAACATGTTTCCAAGTTAACTGTGGTTTAATTAAATGTTAAGCGCATTTTAACTGGTACTTAAGCGCTAATTGTGTAATTAACAAAATCTGAATTTAAGAATCAAATTAGCGTGTTAATATGGGATTAAGGGTAATTAAACCATGTTTAAATATTTAAAAAACACCATTAATATTAAGCCCCACCTTTGGTTTTAGGGCATGGTCCCGTGGACCAAGGGCTGGCCCTTTAAACCTTTGCCCGAATTACTTTGAAAACTCAAATATAAAGCATGCCCAAAGTCTATTAAGACTTGTGCTCATGGTATGATGTTAAGAGATTTGGGTTGTGTGGGGAGGTCGCGATTTCGGTCCCGACCTCAGCCCAAATTTTTTTCTCGATTATATAAAACCTGACCATAGTTAAAATTTGACCCACCATAATAATTAAACCACATTCGGCCTTGGAGGGGGGGGCATGTGGCGACCTCCAGGCTTGCCACATGTCCTCTCCCCATTGGCTTAAAATTAAACCAAATCAGAAAATGCCAATGAGCCTAGAGATCCTACCAAGCATAGTTGGACACATGTCATGGTGTCATTGGGCGAAATGGAGGAAAACCCAAATTTTTGGCCTTTGGCCCTGTTTGACCCTTTTTTTTAAAGTTCCCTATTTGGTACAACAATCAGTGGGCTCTAAATTCCTCATACAGAGTCCGTTTTGAGTGAAACGAATTGCACCATATTCCCGATGACGAGCCCAATCTAGTCATTATGGTTTGGTGTAATTCTAAGCACTTTGAATTTTTGGCAAATTTTTTCCCCCAATCTAGATTCTGATCACTCCTTCCCATTGACAGGATTTTGGACTCACAAAAGTTGGTTATCTAATAAGAGATGAATACCATTTTCTTTACCAAGTTCTATAAACTTGATTCTACTTGGAAAAATCTCCATGACAACCACTTGGGTTCAATGACATGCCTTGCCTTGCAAATGGCTTGGCGCTTCAACCAATGTCCTCCTTTTCTTGTTGACCCAATCCAACACTCATTGGATGCTTGCTGATTGATAAAACACCTTACTGCACCAAAGTGATCCCTTAGTGCTTGGAAAACATAATGATGGCCTTCCCACTGAGAATCATGTTCATTCTTTGAACAAACATGCAATTGATGTAAGCTTCTCCTTGGAAACCACTTTTCCAAGTTAAGCCCATATTAGTGAACTACAACAATGAGTTCCAACATCAGTAATCACAAGAAAATAAATGACCATTATTTTTACCTCCATGGTTCCAAATTCCACATCTCGTAGAATGCATTCGCCATCTCCATCGCTTCAGATTGGAGTCAACACATCAAATGGTCTATAATGTCTATTGTTTTGGCTGCAATATTTTTAGCATCTTGTCCCTCTTTCCATCATCCTCCAGTATTGACATGTTGCTCATGCCATGATTTGAGAATAAAGGCTAATCATGAGCATGTTTCTCAAGAGTGGACCTTCCCAAAATCCTATGACATCTTGTCAAAAACACAACCATCAATCTGAAAAAAACATCATGCAAGAAACATAACTTGATGACATATCATTTTTCTCCTTCAAAGAAAAAAAATTCACATCATGTGAACATACCCATGTACTCTTACATCTCGATGTACAAAATTATCGACCAAACATAAGTAAAAAAAACATGCCTCTTCAAACAACTGACTCTCAAGTCAAACAAAAGCATGTGAAAATTCCCATCTTTGCTGCATCTAAGTGAGTTAGCATAACTTTACTTTCAAACAACTTCCTGGCGTAAACATGCAACATGTAGCATACTTTCAATAGAAAATAAATGCATTCAATTGGAAAGATTTTCATCAATCATCAAAAGACATGCAAAGACTCAATTGGATAAGAAATCTAACCATCTCTTACCAAACCATTTCAATGGTGCCTCTTTCAACTGCAGTTCATCATGTGAATCATCTTGACCCACATCAATTATGGAATCCTCTTTTCCATTCTTGTCAATCTCTCTCTCCACCTTCTTCAAATGTCGTGGATGACTTGTTGGATACAAAGTCCAACACTTGTCTACAAGATGACCCTGCTTATGGCATTGAGTGCAAAACAATTGCATCTTCTTTTTAACATGGTTTGCATTGTCCAATGGAACTTTGGCTTTCTGTCTCCTTTGTTTTAAAAGTTTCCTATGCATGGATATCTTCTTCCAACACCTCGAAACAGTATGTTTATTCAAACCAAAAAAGGAAAATGTAAACATTCTCCAAATCTTAGGTGATGATTTACCATGTTTATCATAATCAAAAGCAACTAGATTAAAGGTAGATTTATACCTTGCACATTCACCCTTTTCGCCTTCTTAAGGAGGTGAATTTGATGAGGTAGTGGCTCTCTTTGGAATACCAACAATTCATTCAATGGTTTTATAGCTTTCAACATCCTCTTGTTTGCCTTTTTCACTAGCTGCATGCTTATGAGCATCTTCTTGCAAAGTGGGTGTAAATTTTTTTGATTCCTCATCAAAACAAAATTCAGAAGCTTGAGGTAATGAACATGCAACACCTTCACGTGCCTCCTTGGATTTGGAGCATTCTCCATCATGTTGTCCATAACCAAGACCCACATACTTAGGCCTTTCTTCAACAACAATTGGCTCAACTATTCCTTGTGCATGTTTGCCCAATCCTTTACCTGCATAGCCCATTTTCATCAATAATTTGGACCATATTCCTCTAGTGTGTCTTTCAAAAGCACCTACACATTCATCTTGAGTAGAAATTGAAGATAAACTTGAATTTCATACCTCTTTTTCAAGCACATGCTTGGCTAAGGTTTCCTTGGCATCATGGAGTTGAGCCTTTGTCTCATGCATCCTTGCTAAGTTTTCATTTGCAATATGGAGTTGAGTCTCCATTTCATGCATATTTTCGAGAAGCTCTTGCTTCTCATCCTTCATGTTAATCTGTAGAAATTATATGCACTAAGTGTGCATATGTCCAAGATCCACCTGATATCACACTATTTAACTTTATGCAAGATACTGAATCCATTCCACTTGTTAATATTTTGCGGAAAAATTAATTGCACACACATGTGAAGCATAAAAAAAAATATTCAATCGCACATAACACAGTTTTTAACGAAAAAGCCTGAAGCTGAAAACTGCAACTATATATTATGTAACATGGAGATCATATGACAATCTCATACAAGCATACAAAAATTATCACAAGCTCTCAGTATAGTACAATCGTCATACACTAATCGGGCCTAATATTGCAAATCCATGCACCAATCTTTGCCACCTGCTAGCGTACCTCCACTGCGCAATATCTGCAAAAGAATAGCTCTGAATGAATTCAAATTACTCCATCCTTGACTAGCATAATCCTCATTTATCTCCAGCGAGTGTTTGATGCAGATCAATGCATCACTATGAGTCCATGAGATAGTCTATCTTGCCTTTCCCTATCTCTCCACTTTGGTCTCCCTTGAAATTGCCATGCACCTTAGTTAACTGATGTATTTTTCAGTTGATTAATGAGTTATTATTTATGAATTAATTAACTAATTAATTCACTCCACTCTCACTAGTGTATCAATTAGTTAGACTAGATACAACTAGCTCAACTGAGTCTAACTGAGTTAAACTGAATACAAGTCCATAACTACTTCTTCCAACTATGTCATAACTCTGCCACTTGAGTTATAACTGAGTCCTCCATGCATTAGCTCCACTAAACCCTCAGGAATAACATAATTCCTTCTGTCAGCTGCCGTGCCACATCTGTGCACTGAACTGAAGTGCTTCAAGAGAATAAGTTGTTGTTTAGAGTCTGATTATTATTAAGAGCTAATAATAATCAACATGCATCTATTTTTAGATTGATGATCTATAAATAGGCTTCGCCCAATATTCTAAAAATAGAATTTCATCTATTTTTCCAACTTGACCAACCATCCACAAATAGCATCCTGCAACTTCTGAAATATGATCATCATGTCTAAAAATAGATTTGCACCAAAAATACCCTGCGAGCCCACTTAGTGAAGGCGACTCTTTTCACTAAGTTCATCATCTTGTTGAATCTCAACATAATCAACTGTTCTTGAAGTATAATGCTCTCCCTCTTATCCTCATACATCTCTTACACAATATCATTCATGATGTAGAGCTTCTACAACACCTCTTTATCAAAGAGTTTTGCTAAAAAATATTGACTAGACACATCACTTAATGAAGCTTCCATCACACCTGCAATGCATATAAAGCTTCTTTTCTATGATTTTAAAACTGAGCTCTCAATATTGACCTTCTCTTTACACACGTAAACTTGCACACAGTTAAATTCTACTTGCACAAATTCAAAACCAACAACTAATTTTCAAGCTAACCTTGGCTAAAATGAGCTAAATTGTTGCTCTGGTACCAACTTGATTTGAATATGGGAAAAATAGTTTGTTGTGCTAGCTCCCTCATTAGTATTAAAAGAAATGTGTTTAGGATCATCTCAAGTTAGCCAATTGTGAAGGGGTTTATGTATCAAGTTTTAAGTGTCTTTTATGAGAAATTTATGAGTTAATAAGTTGTTAAAAACACATGTTGTTGGGGTTCCCATGTTTTTGTGAGATTTAGCATGCCAAAAGATGAGACAACATCGGAAACACTTTTTGGGCCCTAGGATCTAGCCCTCCTTGGACCCCGGAGATGGATCTCTCCAATAAAACAAAGAATGGTATGAATTTGAAGCTCGAGATGAGATATTAGGCTAGGTATGAAGCACAAAGGGGGGTTTTAAATGATTTGGTTGGTTGGTTGCTGGATTGGTCATGAGATCATAGACTGAGAAAGCAATGGAAGGAAAGGAGCAGAGCAGCAGGATGTTTCAGCAAAGAGGATAGGTCAAAACTGTGCCATCCATTGGGCTATGGAGTCATGAAAGGATAATTACTTGCAACCACTAGCCAAGGCTTTCAAAGGGCAAGTCATCTATACTAGAGGATATTTTTAGATAGATGATGGGATGGAACATTAAGGAAGAAAGTGGAAGAAGGAAAACAACTAATTTCTGTCTATAGATTAGGTCAGAGGTCATTTAACTCCAGACTTGCTTGGACATACTCGAAGGCAGCTCTCGAAGGGGGACAAAGGGGCTGCTTATAGATCGGACCAGAGGTCATTTAACTCCAGGTATGCTTTAGCAACTCCAAGGGAAAATAGAGATGAGATTGACGAAGAAACATCCAAGCAGCAAACCCACAAGTTCATACATCAGCCAGCAGGCAATAACATCCACTGCACTGGTTAAACCACATGAATTCTCTCTTAGATAACACATAAAGCAGAAAACATTACAGGTAGGGAGAGCAGGAAACATAGGGCACCTAGCAAGGGTGAATCCTATGTTATACTTCTGTTGCCTACCAGAAGAACATGAAACCGTATGAAAATGTAATAAACAGAGTTAGGAGAAACATCACCAATAGTAATAGACCAGGATCCTGTGAAAAGTGCTTTGATTAATTGATGCAAAACCAGTCATGTACACTGAGCTCATTGGCTAATATAGTCCATACTTTCTCCTCCCAGCCTATTACATACAACTACTCTGCTACTCCCTCCCGCGACTGTTCTAACAGTCAAGAATGAATCCCTTTAACAGCAACTGCCACAGCAAGGCAACAACAACAACAACCTTTTACAATATGTTCCCGGGGGTTCTTATAGAGGAAGAAACAGAAGTAGGTGAACAATTAAAATAGTCTCATTAATACATAATGGTGGAGGAAGCCGAGCCCATTCTTCTTAATGGCTATATGCAGCGATGTGTGTATTCTGTAGATCGGTTTGGAGATCTCTATCGGGTCGGATTTGACCTCAGATATTTATTTGGAGTCCTTTCGGCGTCTAGAGCTCTGTGCTTCCATTCTGGGGTAAATGAACTGGATGAAAGTCTGCAAGGCCGCTCCATACCTCAATAACTGTTGCCTGACTGTCTTAAATGAGCTTCAGTCAGTGTAATTAATCGTTTCAGGGCTCGAGGAGGCATGGAGATTTCTTGTAGGAAGGTGTACGTTTGGAGAGGAGTACCCTGCTGATATTAAACACAGATAATACTTTAACAATGTGCTTGGATCTTCAAACTGCGCCTTTCCCTTTGAATGCAGGATTATAATTGTTAATCTTCAATTAACCGGCTTGAATCCCTCAAATTTGTCTCTGCTGTTTCATTTGGCCGCTGAACTGGCCTCTCTGTGCTCACTTACCAGTCAAATAAAACTATTACAAACTCGGGCAGTGGTGGTGGAGAAATGCTTTGGAGGCCCGTGGTGGAAAGGTGGTGGTGACTGCGGAAACGACGAACACATGGAACGATGGCGGAGAATGCCTTTAGTGCTAAACACTAAGGTTTAACCGTTGGCCGAGCTACAAAGGGGAAAGGTCAAACACATGGAATGCATTCGAAATGGCGGGACCCGGTCATGGCAGAGGGAGATTTATTGAACTTTAATGTAAAATGCAAAGGTTTAACTAACGGAGGAAATACAAAGGAAATGAACAAAATGCAATGAGGGGAGCCGTGGATGTGGGACTCGGGGGTCTGATCGCAAAATCGAAAATGGAGAAAGTGCGACGGCGGAAATCAACACCAAATAGAAATTGCGCTTTGCGCTCTGCGACGGAGCGGAAATACGAAGGGGAAAATGCGATCGGCGGAAAGTGCGATGGTGGCAAGTGCGACAGGCGATCGCATCGCAAATATTTGTGATGGATCAATCGAATACATATAATGAAACTGCGATATGTGATAAGTGCGATCTGAGATAGATGCGAATGGGCGAAGTTACGATGCGAGAACTTGCGACGGAGGGAAAATGCGATCGGGGGAAAATGCGATGGGCGGGAAGTGCGACGGCGCGATCGGTCGATCACATCGCAAATATTTGCGATGGATCTAACGAACACAACCCGCAAAAAATGTGATCTGCGATTTGCGATGGGCACCTTAAGGAACAGCGCTCAGTTACATGGGGGAAAAAGCTAACGGGGCTGGGGAAAAGGGGCTAAGCCCTTTTATAAAGCGGAGAGTGGATTTTGGCCCATTTTAATGCATTTTAAGGCCAAGGAAGAGTAACGATAGAGGGAATAAGGGGGAATTTGGCTAAACAAAGGGTAGAGGAAGAATATAAAGGGGATTTGGGAGGATTGAGAGGGTGCGAAAGGGAAATAGAAGGGAGGACAAAGGGAAATGGAACAAGAAGGGGAGGAGGCCTTTTGGGCATTTCTTCACAAACAGAGAGGCTTTTAAATAGGAATCAGTAGAGGGGAAATTATCAAAGGATAAAAGACACATGGAGGCTTCAAGGAGACTATATTTTCAGAGGAAATGCATTCCTTGAAGGCTCAAAAACAATTTAGCCCCCTATTTTCTTGTCAAAAATTTCATAGGGGGGCTAACACATGTAAAACAAAGGAAATTGCAAGAGATAATACACAACAAACACATTACACAATAGTTGATAGCGAAGTTCACCCCTCATGGGCTACATCTCCATGGACCTGCTTCAACTAGCTAGGCCCTCTTTGGATTAATGGTCAATTCTATGTATGCACCTACAATGCTCCAATGGCTTTGCGACTTGCTCCATTGGATTTAGAAGACCCAAAAACCTCAAAATAGACTCTTTAATTGCTGAAATGGTCTTCAGATGATCTAGGTAGGACCTCATCTCCTGGTGGCCCTAGGCTTATTTAATATTCAAAGTGGAAAAATCACTTACAGAAGTACTCGATCACCTCTGAAACCTGCACCATCATGCTCAAAGCATCCAAATCATCTAGGAATGACTCTTCTTTAGCCAAAATTGGTCGAAATATGCTCTAGTTATGCCTCATTCAATTCTGGCCTAGGAAACCCCACTAAAATTGGAGAAAATCTAGTTAAGTCTGCCAAATTTGGAAGTGGCACTGAAATTAGGGGCTTCGCCAAACATGTCGCTAAGTTAACTGTGGTTTAATTAAATTTTAAGTGCATTTTAACTGGTACTTAGGCACTAATTGTGCAATTAACAAAATCTGAATTTAAGAATCAGATTAGCATGTTAAGATGGGATTAAGGGTAATTAAACCATGTTTAAATATTTAAAGTGTGCCATTAGTATTAATCCTCGCCTTTGGTTTTGGGGCATGGTCCCGTGGACCAAGGGCTAGCCCTTTAAACCTTCGCCAACATTAATTTGAAAACTCAAATATAAAGCACGCCCAAAGTCTATTAAGACTTGTGCTCATGGTATGGTGGTAAGACGTTTGGGTTGTGTGGGGGAGGTCACGGGTTTGACCCCTACCTCCGCCCAAAATTTTGTTCCATTATATAAAACTTGACCATAGTTAAAATTCGACCCACCATAATAATTCAACCACATTCGGCCTTGGAGGGGCGGCACGTGGTTGCCTTTGGGCTTGCCACGTGTCCTCTCCCCATTTGCTTAAAATTAAACCAAATAAAAAACTGCCAACGAGCATGGATATCTGATCAACCATAGCTCGACACATGTCATGGTGTCATTGGGAAAAATGGAGGAAACCCAAATTTTGGACTTTGACCCTGTTTGACCTTTTTTTTTTTTTTAATTTGCATGTTTGGCATGACAATCAACGTGCTCTAACTTCCTCATACGAAGTTTGTTTTGAGTGAAACAAATATCACCAGATTCCTGGCGACGGGACCGAGCCGGTCATTTTGGTTTGGTGCGATTATGAGCACTTTGAAGTTTTGGCAACATTTTGCCCCCAATCTAGATTCTGATCATCAAGAGTCTCTCCAACAAAATTTATTACCTTCAAAGCTTGAGAAAGTGCATAAGACAATTTACTGCAACAAATTCATTATCTTGTTTCAGTAGAAGCCTTCTCTCTAAATGACCGAGTATGACCAATGAAATGTCCAAATTGATCATCATTTCTACATCGATCTCTCCAATGAAAGCACCTCCTTTGCTTACCCAAAAATTCTATGCAGCAACTGTGAAATCAGAGCATGGCAAGGCCTTCATTGTTGAAAGAAACACAAACAAAGGGCTTACAACAACCTCCACGACATCTTTAGATGGCACTTCTATTTCATTGAGAGTACTAACAAGTTTTTTAACCTACTCAAAGTACCATTGCATTTCCAGTTGCCTGCAACGAAAAACTTACAACCCATCATGCTCTCGTGAATCGATCAAGGAAACCTCTCCCAAAAAATACATAGAAAAAATTACATGAAACATTCAGGTAGAGATAACTTGTTGCATGTCTCTCATGTGATATATATGCTAGGTAAGGAAACCCCTAATTTCATCTTGGCAACCAAACTGACTCATGCAACCACCATTGTGAATCAACCGTTACGTTAGTGACTCTTATATGCCTCAACGCACTTGTCCATAAAAGCACCCCCAAGTCTGGGGATATCGCAACGACCCTCTAGTCGTTTTAATCTAATATGCACATCTTCTACCTTAGTCGTTGATTTTTTGTGTTATCTTCCTATACAGAACTACCTAGTCAACAAATTCATAAATTGTATCAATTCTCATCATACAAGTCTACAATTTTTTGATGATTCATATAATAGGTCGTAAGTATACAACATCATATTGGTGAATAAAGAAAAAAAAAGAAAGGTATACAACATCATATGACTCTAGCTAACATTGAGTTTCATATATCTCCCATCCTTTTTGTGGGTTAGGATTACAAGGCTACGACTAAAAAATTTCATTCACATAAAAATTAAGAAGCTAGGTGATTCAAACAAGGTGAGGCTCCAAAAACCATAGGTTTCAGGGAAATTCTTTGGGTTCAAGACTTGGTCAAGAGCATTAAATATCACACCGACAGGTCTTGCTCATATTCCACAAGTGCAACAAGGAAGTTACACAATGAAGCATCATCATTGAAAAGTTTACGATATATCTCTGAGGCCAAGCATAAATGTTGTACACATATAACTGTTATGGTTGATCTCAAACTCCGAAGCTTGGAAACTCTTTAATGAAAGCAGATCACTCTCCCACGCCCCACATCACTTTTACCTCCCATAGGTTAATTTTAACCGTCAAAATAGATCACCATTTGCTCGCTTTTGGCTATGTATGATTTCAATCTGCTAATGATTCCCTAAGGTTTTTGCTCGAGCAACATTCACAAAAGTTAATATTTAGAAGCATGGGTTCACCTATACGTTATTTTTGGGTAGCAACCTTCTTCTTTGGGAAATATCTAGATCAATGTGGAAAAAAAACTGTAGGAAAAGGTATAGCCTATAGGACATGCTACAATGGTGAACACACTTTGGGTTATCTATTAATTAGTCACACAAGTTATCTCAAGAAGAAGTCCACTCCAGAACTTCCATATATAATCATTCTCTATGTGGTCTCATGCAGTGAATATGAGCGCATTTTTTGCTTGTCCTTGTCGACCAGAGAAGGGACGTTGTTGTGATATATATGCATTAAAGAGGGAAATAGTAGATGTAGGAATTACATTCAAGACAATGCTCAAGTTCAGAAAAATCATACATTTCCACCACGTCCTATAGGTGCCAACACTTCTCTGCATTGAGTGGGTGTTATTTTGATCTTCGCAACTCAATATCAATTTGAAGTAAGAAACGGTTAAGTAAGAGGTACACCATGTTTTGCTAGCGATGCCTACCATCTGCACTCAAGAAGCGATCAAGCCAGAGGTGCACCATGCTTTGCTGGTGCTTCCCACCAACTACAGATGAGAAGCGTCCGAAACTGGAGAAACCACACGAATAGGTTGCACATCCAAGATAAGTGCGAGTTCTTCCATAAACATATACACTACTTAGGGCACATCGTATATAAGGAAGGTATATTAGTTGATCCATATAAGTCCAAAGACATAAGGGATTGGAAAACTCCAAGGAATATAAATGAGATCAGATCATTAATGGGATTGGAAGGATATTACAAGAGATTCATTCAGAATTTCTTCAGAATAGGAATCCAATTACAACCTTATAGAGAAAAGGGAAAAGAATTGACTATAGCGCACAATGTGAAAACAACTTTAGCAATTAAAACAACTGCTCACAAGTGCTGAGAATTGTGGATTTTGACAAGGATTTCGTAGTATGTACCATTTTATACAAGGAGGGACTCAATGGAGTATTAATGCAGGAAGGAAAATTTGTGTGCTATGAGTCTTGAAAATTGAACAAACATGAGGAGAATTACGAGAGCATGGCCTAGAATTGGTTGCTATCATTCATGATTTTAAAATGTGGAGGCACTACCTCCTTCCATGGAAGTTCACACTCATGTTATATCATAGTGGGCTTGAATACTTGATTGGACAACCAAATTTGAATTCTAGGAAAGTTAAATGGCGAGACAACCATTAAAGGCTAGCAGGGGCATGAACTGATGAGGAGACCTTAAAATTAAATGAACTATAAGAGGACGAATGCAGGACCATGTTGTTTGAGAAGGAACCACAAGAAAGAAAGGACAAGAATTTTATGGAGAGACTGCGCATTGCAGGCCAGCAAGGACACAACAATAATGGTAGCCGAGGAGGAGGAAAAGGAAAAAGGAGGACACAAAAGAAAAAGAGGACACATACAGAAAATATAAAAGGAGATAAAGATGGTCAAAGAGAAGGCTGGGAAAGAAGGTTGAGAAAGAGATTTCAACAGGAACGCGGAAGAGAAGAGAAGAGAAGGGGATTGGATCTTGATCTCTGGAGGTTGTGGGTTGAGTGGATAGACTCTGGAGACCTGTAACAACTAGGGTCCCTAGAGGTTGTGGGTTGAGATAAAATCCCCAGAGCCCTATAACAACTTGGGTCCCTAGAGGCTCTGGGTTGAGATAGAGGTCTTTGGAACCCTATAACAACTTGGGTCCCCTAGAGGTTATGGGTTGAGTTAGAAGACTCTAGAGCCTTGTAACAACTTGGGTAGGGACCATCTTGAAGCAGAATCCGAGGAAGACAAGAATGAAGACTTGTGAATACTGCCCTGATGGAACAATGGATTCCGGACTCTTGGTGTCAACCAAGCAAGTGGCTGTCAGTTGGTGGGATTGAGGAAGGAATCCTCTAGAGTCCTACAATGAGTAGTAGTTGGTTTGCTAGTCCCGAAAGCAAACAATCACACCAGAATTTGGAATCTGGATCAGGGGTGATGACTACAAGTAAGTGTGGATGAAACTGTATATGCTTGGGTGGAGAGTCATTGTCCCAAGCTCAGTTGCCCTGCACTCTTGAAGATAAGTATAATTGTATGTTTTTTATCTTCTAATGAATTATGTGTTGTTATCTGGATTTAGGAACTGTTTTTTTTATTCTACTTGCATATGTGGTACATCCCTTTGGGAATATGGTAATGTGATATATATATATATATATATATATATATATATATGTGCTGAATATATGGATGCATGTGTGTAAAAGTTGAAGGCTAGAAAATGTGTAATGATAGCTAATGGTAAACACAAAACATCTAATGTATAAGGGGCATAATAGACCACGTGTTAATAAAATATTAATCCACACCGTTACGTTGAGCATGGATTTTCACATATGTTTAATAGTGCAGAAATAGAACATAAACCACTTAATAAGAGAGAGGTAGAACTCGTTGCACATAATAGTCAACCTACGCGAGCTTGGATTCGTAATTGAAGAACAATGGTTTCTTATACCCCTTTTATTAATACGAAGATTGCATCAAAGACTCTTTGTACAATAGGGATTGTATCCACTTGCGCTTTATTAATACGAAGATTGCATCAAAGACTCTTTGTACAATAGGGATTGTATCCACTTGCGTGTCCTTTGTCGTTGAGTTATAAGTTGTTGTGTTGCATGGCAAGTGTTGCATTAATGTCAAAGGGAGATTTTTCCTGGTATCAGTTGAGCCACCATCTTTACCTGAATGTTCTTTAGCCTTGCATTTTCAGCAGGATGGATAATTGTTTTTATCGTCTTAGGGTGGCTATTGAGGCATCTGAAGGCCCTGCGTATCGACATGGAGATGTTTGAAAACCAGACACAAGGTCGGGCACTATCTGCGTGTGACGGGAGAGGTTGGAACCTCTTAGGAGTCTGCTCCAAGTCTATGATAGGTAAACCACGTAGGAGCGCCTAGGCCGTCCTTGGTGTCATTCCCTCCTCATGGGAAAGAAATTCTCATGGGTTAGGAACTCATTGGAGAATTTATCACTCAAGCTCGAGAGGTATAACGTCGTAAATTACCTTAGGGAAATGAGGGCACCGATATGAAATCGTGAGGCATGTTTGGGAGTCTACCAGATCCTTGAGGAAGAGCCTCATGTTACAAGGCTAGTTTAAGAAAGCTTGTGCGGCGATTGAGCTTGTAGCTAGGAAGGTTTCATAACTCTTTGTTTAAGAGCCTGTGCAAAGCCAAGTCGAGATCTCTGACCCAATTCATGGTGGGAATGAAGAGGATAACCATGTTGCACCATAGAGGAGCGATGCCATGAACTTATAAGATAAGCTGGGCTAACCTTATCCTTGATTGGTCAAAACCCTTCTCAAGGGAGTCTCTCGATTGCTGGAACCAGATTCCCCTCACATGATTGGTCAGCGGGATGGGGTAGAAAGGTTGTAGAGTCTAAAACTAGAGGATAATTTGAATTACATATGGGATTTTGTCAAGAAACGACAATGAAAATTTCTTTGTCACCCGAATCTGTTAGGCGGGAAAGTTGCTGAAGGTGGCCACCCTAAAAGCCCAGAAGGTTGGAACCCCAGGGAATTTTATGAGTGGTGTCTTAAAGAGTTCCAGGTTTGAGGGTTCCCATTCACTACGTAAGAAAATTACAGGCCCAGTCGTCGAGGGATCGTTCGCTCTTAGTAGCCAGGACACATGGCATCCCATTCTTAGAGGGGAAAAGACATCAATTTGAGGCCTTAAGAAGCATGTGGCAGGAAGTTTGGGAATCTTGGGTGACACATGGAACTCCCAAAAATCAACATGTGGATGGATGGCATCAACATGACGCCACTTGGGCATTGGTTAGACCCCAAAGATCAAAAACCCCGAGACACAGTTGACTGAATGTCCCGATGAACCACATGCCTCCGAAGTGGTGGGGCTATAGGGACACATGTGGATGGCACATGGAGGATAACAAGGCACCTAAAAACACTAGAAGCCCATAACCACTGCGAAAGAAAAACAAGAGATCCAAGTGTCGGGATGGACGAAAATCAGATGGTCGGGCCCCGTTAGTGGGAGAGATGGTTGTTGCCATGGAGTTGCGACACATTAGCCAATAGATCAGGTTTCGAGGGGAACTCGACTCGCATATTCGATGCGTCTAGAGGGTCCCATAAACATGACATGTTAGTAAGGAGGGTTAATTCCAGGGTGGGGGCGGGTTTTGCATCAGGAGTTGAAAACGTTGAAAGGGCCCCGAAGTCGCACCTCATTATGCAACGAAGAAAAAAAAAACACAAAAAAATGTTATAATCTTCTACCTCATTCCTCCAATGTAAAATGAAGAGGTCGAGTATGTTACAAATAATTCTTATATGCTATCAAATTAATTAAATACATCATGGATTATAATTTCCTCACCCTGGAGACTCACCCCTTCAAACTAGATTAAGCCAAATAATAATAATAGATTGAACTCTTGCCACAATGTCACTAATTACTTTCTCTAGCGCTATGACACACTTAGCTTTGACTTCATTGCTAACATGAATTCAAACATTGTGAGATGGATGGCACTTGGGATTCTTCATTGATCTCATAGGTCAAATTGTTGATAAAGTAAATCCAACAAGCCTAGGGGATAATGGTCCCAATAATGATAACGGATTGAATTATGGCTACAATATCACTAACTATTTATTTAGTACTATGACACACTTAGCTTTGACTTCCTTGCCAACATTAATTTCAATGTTATGATATGAATTAAGCTCAACATCTTTACCTGATTTTAAAGGTCAAATTGTTGATAAAGTAAATCCAATAGCTCTAAGGGATAATAATCCAAATATTAATAATATATTAAACTATGGCTACAATGTCACTAACTACTTTCTCTAGTACTAAGACACACTTAACTTTGACTTCAATACCAACATAAATTTAAAGATTTTGAGATGGATAGAACTTGAGATTCTTCAATCATTTTATATCTCAAATTGTTGATATAGTAAATCCAATAACCTAATAACCTAATGGACAATGAAAAATTTGAATTAACACCAAGAATTATCATTCTTCTAGCAAATACACTATTTATTTCTGAATGTTGAAAATCACCATCCATACTCTTTTTATATTTCCTTTTGGCCAATTAAACTAACTAGAGAAGAAATTGCAGCCAACTCCATTGTTCAATAAACAAATTGTTTTATCTACCTATGAAATGGCTCTTATTGTCAACCAACCAATAAATATTTACGAAGAATGTTTTATTTACATTGATATATATGAGTCTAATCCCTTACACAATAGATTTAAATTTGGGACTTCTAAACCTTCTTTCCAAAGCATTGATTACTCTATTGTTACCTCTTTTTTCGTGATTTGGATTATGAATGTTTTTTAAATTTGTAATGGACATCAAATGAGCTATATGGATGACACTATTCTAAACTATGTAAGTCTTTATTAACAAGTGGGAGTTGCCCTCCCTTTTTGGCTAGAATCCTACCAGAGATTACTTTTACAAATGTTAATACCAAGACCAAAGTAAATTGCTTTCACGGCCATGTACTGAACCATGTTGGTAGTTGGGTCATTCAATGGATTATTGAACTAAATTTCTTTCATGGCCATGTGCCCCAAATGAATCGTGTTGGTAGTTGGGTCATTCGATTGATTACTGTGCTAAGAATATCAATTGCAAACACAAAACTAACTCGTGGTTGGAACTACATTACAACTCACAAGTTGTCAATCACTAAACGCTTGTCTATTCGCAACTAACCTAAAGAATATTTATGTGGTGGGATGTCCCCGGTTGAAATCATAGGTCAATATTGGTGTGTGTAGTTCCAGCGAATCATCGATCATATGTATGTTGGGATGAGCTTCATTTATGTGTTATTTAGATCATACCTGCCTCAGCTTTGTCCTATTTTCATTTGCATGTCTCTCTATGCCTAAGCTTCATCTTTCTGTTCATCAATGGCAATTTCTCTCCATCACAATAACAAAGCTTTTTCCCTCTTCCTTGCTCGACCTCCTACTCCTCTTGGACTTATAATTCCTATTACGACCTTTCCACACACCACGTGGTCTGGATGTTAAGAACATTTTACCTTTTCACCTCTAGCATTTTTTACTACTACATTTTTATCAATCATAAGTGGTCCAGATGTCAAGAAAATTTTACCCTCTCATCTTTAGATTCACATGGCAGAGAATGGATGGCCAGTTCGCTGGAAATGGTGGAAGTAGGAAACACATTTCTTCTCGAAGAGAAGTCGATGTTCAAACAACCTCTGTTCATATTGCAATTTTATATGCAAACTATGAGCAATCGAGTCAGTGTTTAGATGAACTCAACCTTGTGGTGAAGTCAAGGGGCTACCATTCTTCCAATTATTTATGAGTCAAATTTCCATTATCCATTAAAGTGCTTGGAGCGCTTGTTAGAAGAAAATTACAGGTTACTGGTATGTGAATCTATGAATATATCTATATATTGTTTATTTTTTCATTAAAAAAACAGGGTATAGCACATGGGGTTTCAAAATTTAAATAAAAAATGCCAATAAAAACACCTAACCATGACAAAGATCTTGGTAGAAATATTGCTGAGGAAAAATGAATGTTCCATAGTCGTTTGCAGCAGACGAGGAACAACACGGATTGAAGTTTTCTTGGAGCTATCTTCTCGTGTAAGTGTTTCAGTCATTTCAAACTTTGTGTGATATTTAAAATGAATATTTAAAGTTTGTTTATTCCAAGCATGATAGATCTGTCTGGTGTATATTTTTCCTCGTTGAATTAGTAGGTAATGAAGAGTGATAGATCTACACACTTTCTCATGTTTGTTTTACTGGTAGAATGATAGATCTGTACACTTCTCAAGTTTGTTTACTGGAAGAATGATATATCTGTATACCTTTAATTTCTTCAATAGGTTAGTACATTCATATCCGATTCAGATACATTATGATAGGAAATATAAGGGATCAAGTCCTTCGTGTCTATCTAAGGCATCTATTCATTGTTTTCCAATTTTGTGTTGTGAGGAACTGACATCTTGCTGTAGGCAAAGATTGTTAGGAGGAAAATTGTGAAGACTGGGGTTACCAAATCTTATACTTCCTTGTATTCCCGAATTCATGTGGAGAAATTCATTATTACAAGTGAGTGGGATGAAATTACCACTAATGTGGCATCATGAATTTCAGGTAGAAAAAGATGTCTTGATTCGTATTTTCTGTCCATTTCATTTATATATCTACTTGTACCTGAAACCTAAATATTTGCATTTGCAGGGGCCTCTACAACTGCTAGAATAAAATATATGGACTCCCCTTTGACACATCCCAAAGACCATAGGGAAGTAGAAGCGCATTGATAACTTATTTTCCAACATCTAACCTTGTTTCTTGTAAAGAATTGAGACAATTAGGGGAGTTTTGTAGTTGGGAAAAAACTTCCAGAGTTAGATATCTTCGGGTGTGAACACGTAGAGAAGCTACCAAACATTGATATATTTGGAGGTTACTGATGTTTCTTGGTGTTGGAACTTGCTTGGTGTGGATAATTTGATGTATTTAAACGAATCTGTTCCAAATTGCAAAAGGGGTGGGGGAATTCTTGATCAATTGCGCCAAATTGAATACAAATCTCTGCAAAAGATGGTAGTGTTGTGTTACAAAGAACACAGAAAAGGAAGCATTTTCTATTGTTTAAGTTATGACGAGCGTTGAGATTGTTTAATCCTTGTCAAAATAGTAGAGTAGCACAACGTAGTCTTGGGTTATAAATAACACAGGGAAAGCAGAAGTATGTAGCACTTATGTAATGTTGATCATTGAGATTATTTCATGGTTGTAATAATAGTATAGGTACAGACATTCGATGGGTAGTTTAATTATGTTTTATTTGTAAATAAAGTGATGGTTTATTGAGTATGATAAAGAGAGATGTTGTCAGATTTTGTTGTGGATATTTGCTCTCTATTTGTGGTTTGTTTGTGAGAATAATCTAGAATAATGTAGAAATAGGAGTGGTTATGGTTTGTTGAATGAGAGTTTTATAATTAGAGTTTAGTTCCACCAGTTCACGATTGTTGCCCCAAACTTAGGAAGATTAGGTGAGTGCATATGCTATAAATTTGTAATGTTGTCGTTGAGCTAATGACAAGTTGTGTGAGTTCTGTCTCACATTATGTGTGTTGCATTTATTTAATTTAATTTGGTATCAGATCTTTGATTGAAAAGCAAATAGGCAAATACATTAAAATTCTCAAATCAGATCACGGTGGTGAATATAAATCAAGAGCATTTAACATGTATTGTAAATTTTATGGGATCCAACAACAGTTCACAGTACCCCATACTCCTCAGCAAAATGGTGTTGCTGAGAGATTGATTGGAACACTGGTGGAGTGTGCTCGCAGTATGCTTCAAGGTAAAAAAATTTCTAATGGTTTCTAGGAAGAAGCCATTAATATTGCTATTTATTTGAAGAATTGAAGTCCCACTAAGAAATTAGCTTTTCAAACTCCTTTTGAGATTCTTTATGGTCATAAAACTAATGTCAGTCATTTAAGAGTATTTGGATGTACTGCCTTTGCACATATTCCTATGGATAATAGAAGAAAGCTTGATGCAAAGTCAATCAAGTGTGTTTTTAATTGGGTATTGTATAGATCAAAAAGCATATAAACTGTTTGATCCCAGTTCACGTAAACTGTTTGCAAGTCGATATGTGGTGTTTCATGAGAATGCTGATAAAAGTGATACAATGAATGATGCTTTACATATATCTAATGATGATCATGTCAAAATTGATACTTTTGCTAAACAGGAACAAGAACAGGTACAGGTACAGGTTCAAGATCAGAATGAAATTAGCATGAGCACATCCAGCAACAGTGATTCATCACGATAGGAAGATTCACCTCAAAGTGGGAGAATCATGGATGGAACTCCAACAGGTATTGTACAACCAAGAAGGTCAACCCAACAAACCCAACTTCCTGCAAGGTATAAAGATTATGCCTTGATGTCTAATATCAGGAATGTTGTAGAACCAGTTGATTATGAACAAGCTAAAGAGCATGAACAATGGAGAAATTCTATGAATGATGAATATGACTCTCTTATGAAAAATCAAACATGGGAATTAGTTGAACTCCCTGAAAACAAAGTTCCAATTGGAAATAAATGGTTGTATAATTCTAAATTTAAAGCAGAAGGTAGCATTGATAAATTACAAAAATAAATCATTGTAATTTAGGTGCCTTATATGGTTTGAAACAAGCGCCGAGATCATGGTTTGTAAAGATTGATACCTTCTTTCATCAGAATGGGTTTGTGAAAATAAAAAATGATCCTAACCTGTATGTTAAGAAAGATGAAGAAGGAAATGTTGCTTTAATATCTTTATATGTGGATGATCTCATTACCACAGGAAGTGCTTACAAGTTAATTAAAGAAATTAAAATTCAATTGTCTCAGAAATTTGAAATGAAAGATTTGGGTGAATTACATTACTGTTTAGGAATTGAGGTATGGAGAGAGCCTGGTAAAAAATTGATCACTCAAAGTAAATACACAAAGGAAATTCTTAAAAAGTTCAATATGAGTGATTGCAAAGCTATGTCAACTCCCTTAGAACAAAATGCAAAGTTGTACAAAGAAGATGGAACTAAAGAGGCAGATGGAACATTATATCGTCAGTTGGTGGGAAGTTTGAACTATCTCACCACTACCAGACCAGACATTGCATACTCAGTCAGTATCCTTAGTCAATTCATGGCTAAGCCTTCAGGAAATCACTGGAATGCTGCAAAGAAAGTTCTCTGATACTTAAAGGGAACAGTGAATTTAGGTATTATGTATACTGATGAATCTGATGTTGCACTGACAGGTTTTTCTGATTCAGATTGGGCAGGAAATCCTGATGACAGACGATCTACCTCTGGCTATGCATTTCATATAGGATCAGGGGTTGTGTCATGGAGTAGTAAGAAACAACCAACTGTTTCTTTATCATCAATAGAATCTGAGTACAAAGCTTTGACCAATGCCACCTGTGAAGCTATTTGGTTGCAGAGAATTCTTGCAGATCTCGAAGTGGAGAAAAGTGGTTCAACATGCATAAATTGTGATAATCAAAGTGCTATCAAATTAGCACACAATCCAATATATCATGCCAGATCAAAACACATTGAGCTGCAATACCACTTTTTACGAGAGAAGATTGAATCAAATGAAATTGATTTAGTATTTTGTAATACCAAGGATAATATGGCCGATATCTTTACCAAGCCTCTTGGTAAACTCAAGTTTGAAGTTTTTAGAAGTAAATTAGGTGTTGTAGAAAATCCATTTCTCCGTTAAGGGAGGATGTGAGAATAATCTAGAATAATGTTGAAGATTGCAACATAATGTCAGCATTGCAACAATAAATGTTGAAGGAGGCACCTTGAAACATCATCCTTGATCCTAGTTGGAAAATAATCAACTAAACTAGGGCTCCACACAAAGTATTTTTAGACTATGTCTATTTTTAGACATATGGATCATGGTCTATGAGTTGCAAGATGCTATTTATGGATGATTGGTCAAGTTGGTAAAAATAGATAGACCTCTATTTTTAGACATTGGGCGAAGTCTATTTTTAGATTGCCAGTCTAAAAATAGATCATTCAAATATTATTAGCCCTTAATAATATTTGGAGTATAAACATTATCTTATCCTCTTGGAGCACTTCAGTTTGATGCTTGGATGTGGCACATGCAGCTGACAGAAGGAAATACGCTTTTCCTAAGGGTTAGTTGAGTTATTGCATGGTTGACTTCAGTTAGAACTCATGTGGCAGAGTTTGGTGGAGTTGATGAGACAGTTGGTGGAGTTGTGTTCGGTTTAACTTAGTTGAACTAGTCGTATTTCGTCTAACTGATAAATACACTAGTGATGAGTGGTGTGAATTAATTATTAATTAATTCACTAATTATTAGCTCATAAATCAACTAAAGAATACATCAGTTAACTGCAATGCATGGACAGTTCAGTGGAGACCAGTGTTATAGGTGGGTGAAAGGGTGAGTCTACTATCAGTTGTGACTATACTTGTGCATGAGATTTGCACACACATTGATTGAGATTGCCAATGAGGATTGCGCAGTATAAGCTAGTGGGATTCGAACTTGGATCTATTCATTCTCATCTTGGATTGCGCAGTAGAGGCAGGAAAACAGTGGAGGAGATTTGAACTCCGTACTGTTCGTATCCGAGCTAGTTTGGTGGTAATAATTGGAGATAAAGGCTTAGAGCTTGAGAGGAGTTTGTACATGTATTGTTACATGTTCTCTATCATTATAATATACAGATAGTTGGGGGTTTTCAGCTGTAAGCTTTCCCCATTACATATTGTGTTATATGTGTGCTTGATTATGTTTTAATGTGCGCATGCGACTGCTTCTAATTTCCGCAAATTAATGATCAATTGTAGAAGAGGTTATGTATTATGCATGAAGCTTAAATAGTGTGTAATCAGGATAATCTCGGTGAATAATTCAGCTATTATTCAAATTTATACATGATATCAGAGTGAGAATTGATCATCGGATGTATTACAGTGATTAAAATTTATTTCGGTAGACAGAGTCTGTAAGCGGGCCAGGTAGCCTTTGGATCCATCCTTTCTCTGAAAGGTGATATATCCAATAAATGCCCCTACATTCGATCTCTCGTTAGAATACCTTGTTCTCGCATCAGAAGCAATGGAGTTTTGAGTCAAAAGAATTCGAATTTGCAGCTGGGTTTCGGTTAAAATGTCTTATCAAGGATTGTGATTGAGTATGCTCTTGAAGGCAAAATTTCTAATTATATTGGAAGGAGACAGGATGGAGGCGGTGCTCGATGACAATGGGTTGAAGGAGTTCATAGATGCTAAAGTTCCAAAGCCTAGCGATGCAGCCTTGGTTGAGGCTTGGCAAAAGAAGACAACAAGGTGTCGAAGGATTCTGTTGGAGGGCGTGAAGGATCACATAGTATCCAGTCTGCATGGTAAGGCTTCTCCATTTTTGATGTGGAAAGCCTTGACATATTTATTCCAAAGCAAGAGCGACCAGAGGAAGTTGGCGCTCAAGGATAAACTCAGGAAAATAAAGATGGAGAAGAATGACACTATTCCGGTATACTTGACAAAGTTTGTCCACTGCAGGGATGAGCTTGGGAGTGTAGGAGTTAGTGTGGATGATGAGGACTTGGTGAGCTTGGCTCTCCTTGGTCTTTCGAAGAGTTGGCATTCCTATGAGGATTCTGTCAATGGTCGGGAGAAATTGCCAGGATGGGAGCGACTTTGGTCGGATCTTGTGCAAGAGGAGATAAGGCGGAGTACCAGGGATGGATCTTCATCAAAGGCATCTGATGAAGACGATTGCGCTTTGGCTGCCAAAGCAAGGAAGGGGAAGGGCAAGAAGAATGCTTCTCAATCTGGTGCGGATGGTAAAGAGCGTGACATGTCCAAAGTGAAGTGTTTTCACTGTCACGATCATGGACATTACGCCACGAATTGTCCACAAAAGAAGAAGAACAAGCAGGCTGCTGGAGCTGCAGCTGGTGAGGCTCTTGCCTCGCAATTTGAGCTGGACTTCTCATTGATCGCATGCATGGTGTCTAGTGTATTGGGATCGGGGTGGTATTTTGATAGTGGCGCTTCCTTTCACATGACGGGAGATGTGAATCTTTTCAGTGACTTGGTGGAGAAAGATCTCCAGTTGCATGTTGAGTTGGGTGACAATGGATGATACAATGCGACCGGCATTGGTACCATAACCTTTCAGAGGGAGTCAGGTAAACTCATTCTTTTACAAGATGTAGTGCATGTTCCAGGTTTAAAGAAGAATTTGATCTCAATTGCAATGTTAGAGGATAAAGGGTATGAAGTTGTCTTCAGTGAAGGAAAAGTTTTCCTTCGGCACAAGGCAACAGGACAAGTCAAGAAGGTTGGGATTCGAGCAAAGAATCTCTACAGACTTGAAGTAGATGGGATGTCTACAGAGCTTCCTACTGTTGGGAAGTGCAAGAAAGACATGCAATTGATGCTTGAGAAGGAGCAAGTTTTGCATGCAGGTAATAGTGAACCTCGGGATGTGGAGCAGCCACAAGATGAGGATCATGGAGTGGAAGAAACCACTCATGCAGAGAAATTTCGTGCCAGACGGGCAGAGGGAGTGCATGCAGCTATACCACCAGGTGTGAGGTGGGGCGACATGCATGATTAATCCCATGAAGATATTTCTGGGTAGATTCATGAGATGGTGTGGATCTCATGGATTGAACCTGGCTACAAGGTGCCCATAGCGCAACAGTAGCAAGATCAGTTGGAGTGATGCAGGCAGATCAAAGTGACAGTGTCGGATACTGGAGCGCGAATCAGAGTTGACAGCAAGTGCAAGAGTGCATGGGTGCAAGAGTTCAATAGCGCAGTGGTTCCTGATGACATGTGCAGTAGCTAAGCAGAGGTCGAAGACTTTGATGATAGATGCATCAGACTGATTGAGTTGTTTGGAGCCTATTCAGTTTCAGAGGAGTTGCAGAGCAGATGCATGGAGTTGCATGGCACTTGTGAAGGTTGCAGGGCGAATGCATGGAGTTGCATGTCGCATGCAAAGACAGTCCTTTCTTGTTGAGAGGGAGTGTTGAAGATTGCAACAAGAAATAGTGAAGGAGGCATCTTGAAACATCATCCTTGATCCTAGTTGGAAAATAATCACCTAAACTAGGTGGGGCCCACACAGGCTATTTTTAGGTGTATGTTTATTTTTAGACAATATGGATCATGGTCTATGAGTTGCAGGATGATATTTATGGATGATTGATCGAGTTGGTAAAAATATATGGACCTCTATTTTTAGACATTGGGTGGTTTCTATTTTTAGACTGCCGGGCTAAAAATAGAACAGTCAAATATTATTAACCCTTAATAATATTTAGACTATAAACATCAGTTTACTCTCTTGGAGCACTTCAGTTTGACCCCCGGAGGTGGGGCATGCAGCTGACATAAGGAAATTCGAATTTCCTATGGGTTAGTTGAGCTATTGCATGTTAGACTTCAGTTAGACTCATGTGGCAGAGTTTGTGAATTAATTATTAATTAATTCACTAATTATTAACTCATAAATCAACTAAAGAATACATCAGTTAACTGCAATGCATGGACAGTTCAGTGGAGACCATTGTTAGAGGTGGGTGAAAGGGTGAGTCTACTATCAGTTGTGACTATAGCTGTGCATGAGATTTGCACACACATTGATTGAGATTGCCAATGAAGATTGCGCAGTACAAGCCAGTGGGATTCGAACTTGGATCTCATCATTATTCATCTTGGATTGCGCAGTAGAGGCAGGCTAACAGGTGGAGGAGATTTGAACTTGTGACTTGTTCATATCTGAGCTAGTTAGTGTGTAACAATTGGAGATAGTGCTGAGAGATTGTGAGGAGTTTGTACTATGTATTGTTACATGTTCTCTATCATTATAATATACAGATAGTTGGGGGTTTTCAGCTGTAAGCTTTCCCCATTACATACTGTGTTATATGTGTGCTTGATTATGTTTTAATGTGCGCATGCGACTGCTTCTAATTCCGCAAATTGATGACCAATTGTAGAAGAGGTTATGTATTATGCATGAAGCTCAAATAGTGTGTAATCAGGATAATCTCGGTGAATAATTCATCTATTCAAATTTCTACAAATAATGAAATTGGAGTGGTTATGGTTTGTTGAACGAAAGTTTTATAATTAGAGTTTAGTTCCACCAGTTCAGGATTTTTTCCCCAAACTTAGGAAGATTAGGTGAGTGCCTATGCTATAAATTTGTAATGTTGTCGTTGAGCTAATGACAAGTTGTGTGAGCTCTGTCTCACGTTGTGTGTGTTGCATTTGTTTTATTTATTTATTTTTTCATATTCTTTATAAGTTAGTGGTGATGACATGGTATTAGAGGCTCGTGGAGACATTAAGATGAATTTAACGGAAAATTAAGTTTTCAACTCTGTAGAATAGTTCAAACTTTGTTACCAATTATCTGTGGAATATAAACAATTTTAATTAGTTGGTTTCATTTATATTAACAAAGTAATTTGTCCGTGGGTGGTAGTAAAATGCATGTTGAGAAGCTCTTATGTATCCAAGTGATAGGTAATGCTCAATCCCTAGGACATGTCTCACCAACTGAACTTCATTTTCTAGAATTCATGTTCGTTGCCATCAGTCTCAAATTGCGGTTCCAGTGAACTTCTGGTAACAAAAGAAAACTGTTGTTTGTTCATGATAAACCCCATAAAGAAGGTAACTCTAACCTCCAACTACAAACCCCTCCCGTAGTCCTCATAAAAAAGCATTTTTCATAACATACTCTTGCAAGGGATTAAATCATGCATGTATGCTTCAAATAGGCAACATATAGCTACAACTAATCAAAACCCTCTAAATAAATCAAATAAGATGACTTATTTGAACAAAAAAACCTCTCCAATTATAGCGCTACTTTATTGAATTGAATTGCTGGTTAGCATAATCACCTCCAAATTCTCATATTGTTCAAAACTACATGCCTTCAATGAGATGTTTCAACCGAGCCCATCTAACTTGATATCACTGTAAATCATGTAGAAGAATGGTGGGAAATCTCATGTCCATCTGCAATTGACTCAAGCTGTGACAAATCTATGAATTTTTTTTTTCTCTTTCAAAGAGTGTCATTGACTTCTTCCTACGCAAACTTGGCCTATATGCAATCTCCAAGTCACCTCCTCCTTTGAAAATTCGCTATTCCCTAATATTAATGTCAAATAAATCCAAGAAAGCTCTCGCTATTCACTAATATTAATGTCAAATCTATCCCAAAAAACTCTCACAATGTTGATTCTTGTTAGCATCTTGCTGTTGTGCTACTGTTACTATAAGTAATCCGACAATATCTTAGTAAGTGTTGTTGTCCCATTAATCTATGTCCTGTAGGAAAAATCTCAGCCAAAAGATGGGTCATGACATTCATACTATTAATTTCCTCTGAAATTAGATTTTGAAAATACTTCTCGTGCTAACAATGGTTTAGGAAAAAGTTTTGAAACACTCGTCAAACCCATGTCCTCTATTCGGAAAAAGCAGCAAAAACATCACTAAGAAAACTTAGATTTCTATTCCACATATCAATTACATTGAAATTGCTACTTCATTGAACATTCTGGTATTTAACTGGACAATTTATTTGGATTTTGGTTGGTACATTAGCCAACTGAGGTAACACTAGAATTTCTTGAATATATTTGTCTATGTCTATACATTTATATATGCCACATATTCAACCCAACTCATATCTTAAGAAATACTATGAAATTTATATTACATGAGATATATATCCTACTCTAGTGAGGGATATGCATATGGAGTGGTTTGAATCTTGAGACCAAACCTGGATGTGCCAGCTAATTCATCTAATTCGTTTGGTTTCTTCTCTCCAACAGTAATTTGGTTTGTCATGAGAGAGCCCTCCCCTTATGAACGCCATTGTTGCTAACAAACAACATCATATAAACATTAGGGAGACCTTAGAGTGAAATGGGTATTTATCCCATGAACTTATTCTCATGTATTCTCACACTTTCAAGGCTTGCATATGTGCCAGAAATCATAGCCAAGCACTTAGACTTGGAAGAGAACTCAAAGTTGTTAGGTAGCTGTTGAACCCAATTCCAAATCTAGAGGTAATAGAACTCAAAGTTTTTATGCTTATAATGAACTCAATTCCCTAGAAATGGAGACCTCGACTAGTTAAAACACATTCCACGAACCATTGAAAAGTAAAATTGACAGCTTCAATGATTCCAGCAACATTCAGTATTGCAATGAGAATATGTGAAATACATCTACCCTATCTATGCATTCATAAGCAAAATCTAACAAACATATTTGGTATCTAGATTTTATTGTTTTACTGGAAATGTATGAAGCACTATATAAACATAATGTAACCTTTTGGGAAATCCATTGAATGCTTCCACTTGTGCCAAAAATAGACTCGCATATCAATATAGGAATTAGGATTGTTATAATAAAATGTTTTCGTTTGGTTTTTCCAGAAACAAATATTTCGTTTCTCCTTAAATTCCATTTGAAACATAAATTTAATAAGTTTATTTTGTATATTAATAAGTTGATGTTTGTAGTTTTAGTAAACAAAAATTAAACAATAAATGAATATGTTGTTGCATGTTGTTATAATGGTTTCTAAGCGAGAAAACATATGAATCACACAAGAAGTTTGCACAAAATAGACTCGCAGAGAATTTGGATGTACATATCAAGGTGCTCAAGGAGATAAGGTGATTATTCCATTGCAGCATTATCCATGTATTTAATTTGTGTTCATTGATGCCCAGAGGTTTGATTTGTTTTTGTTGTTCGGCCTTTTAATTAGAATTTTGATTGTAATTCTTTGGTCACATTTTTATCTTTTGTCACATTGTAATTATAACTTTTATTATAATTCAATGCTTTTGTTTATTTATATATATATATATATATATATATATATATATATATATATATATATTTATATATATATATGATTGGAAGTTTAGAACTTGGATTTGCTAACTGTAATAATTAAAATTAGTACAAAATTATAATAAAAATTGTGACAAAATTATGTTGAAATAGAAATACTAGTAATTTCACTGAGAGGTGTAAAGGAATGTCGAAAGGAGGAATGGGGAATGTGGAAGGAAACTATCTTTTTGTGCGACAATTTATACTACATCATCAATGTCACCTAAAGGGGTGCACAATGCCACACTGAAAGGAAAGAACTTTCTAACCTCCAGAGCTCATGAACCACTCCAGGCCTTGCAATCAAAGGGGGTCGTGTCAAGGGAGATGTTTTATTATGTGGAAGGTGAGCGATCAATTGTAATAGTGATGTGGTTTGGGTGGTGCAAGTGTCTGACTTGAATTTAAGTGCTTACCATCGAGAGTGATTAGAAGGCCTGAAAAATTGTTAGCCCAAATATGAAGCACATAGATAAACAATAGTGAGGTACAAGAAAACACACACGAGGACTTACATAGGGGTTCTTGATTCTCGCTTATGTGCATCATTGTGGAATTTTTTGTGTGAAATACTTGTACGTGGTGCAACCTGTTGAGCTGCCTTTTTGTCCATATTTTTACGATTTTTATCAAATGATTATATGCTTGTGACTAGTGTTTTTAATCATTATTATCTTATTAAGATGATAGTTAGAGGCATTCTGAGGCAATATTTATTAAATTATGAATTCTTCTTGTTAATTAATTTCAAGAGTGTTTTGTGTAAATGTCATTAATAATATGCCTTCTTGGTGGCAGATGAATAAGTCATGTCCTAAGCATTTTTCATACCAGCAGTGTAGGAATGCTTCCCGAAACACATTTAAGTATGAATTCATCTCATGCACAGAAGCAACATCTCGAATTCAATGTCAGAGATTGAAGAACTACATTCTGCACCTTTTGTTGAGTCTCAAGATGAGATTGTGCACAGAGATTGCTAAATAACACCCATGCAATGTCATTTTTATGCTGACAATGAGGAAAATCTAGAATGCTTACCGGTGATGCAAAATGATGTCCTAGATGAAGAGAAAGGCTATGTACGAGTTATCACTCTTAATAACCCACGTAAACTAAATATAATTAGAAGGGAAGTGGTAATCCGATTAGCTGAGATCTATGAGAAATGGGAGAAAGAAAATGATGTGGAGATGATTGTTGATCAATGGTTGTCATTGATGTCAACCCAAGCAGCACCAGGGGCTATCCCGATCTTGCATGGTAATTTTGACCTACAAAATTACTATATTTTGGGTCAAGAATATTGTTAATTTTTTCTACTTGTTGAGATGTTTCTGTTGATATATGGCACACCATGTAATTCTTCACGGTGTGAGAGATATTCATGTTTGAAGTTTGTAACCCTAGTTAGTGGGATAAAACCCCATGGGGTTGTGGCATGGGTCATTGAAAAGTCAATAATTAATATTTTTAAGCTCCTAAAATCCCTCCCACGTTCACTTGTCGAAGACCCTCTCAACCTAAGCATTTATATAAATTGTGATCCTCATATCCTCCTTATGTAGGGATTTCGCTACCTGAAACAGGTCATCGTGGAATTTGTGCTCTAAATTTTTTTCTACAAAGGTTCAGAAGTTGAAATTTTTATGAGGCGAAGCTGAAATCCTAAGGAAGCTCCTGTAAAAATTTTACATCAAGTTGCGTAACATTTTTGGCGATATGATCTGTGAAAGTCAGTGTTTTTGTAGGCTCCTGAACTTCATCTCAAAGAAGTGACCTTGGGAAAATCGTCATAACTCTCTCTCTCTCTGAGCATCAGATTGGAATTCTATAAAACGTGGCAGATAGTGTACGAATTATAGTTTTCACTATATCAATTTCAGAGACGAATGAAGAAACAGTGACACGTGGCATGCCGTACAAGTTTGATCTACTGAACCAGACCATAATTAGGTAATTCTGAGATATTGGGCATAACTCCCTCTTGAAGAATCCAAATTGGATCAGACCTATGGCATTGGAAAGAAGACTCAGAGGACTAGTACATAACCAAAAATCACATATTTCGGATCTAAAATAACAGAGATACACTAGATTCAATATCGAGATCCTAGAAGGAAAAAAAAAACTAGATCATGTGTTGTCAAGGGCTGTAAAGGACCAAAATTTCTAGGGCAGCAAAGCAAATCAAGGTGCAGAAGAGGGTAGCATGACAAGAGCAACAATCAAGGTGCAGAACAGCAGCAAGAAGTTCACCACATGAAGTCTTAAAGTGGGCAGCACTGCATACAATATTTTTAAAGTATTTCCAACAATTGGTATCAGAGCTTGGTTCCTTCAATAGCAGTTTAACAACTGGAAGGAGGTCATGGAGCATATCAAGAATGGTGTACCTTTGTGAAATGAAAATAATTATGCACTCTAGAAAGTAAAATGGAGGTCTATCTCTTGGTGCAAGGTTACGAAGTATGGGGCACTATTCAAAATGGATTTACATCAAATGCAGATGAAAAAGGTAAGAAGAATTTGGTAAATGATGCAATATCAAACAATATTATTAGCAGTGGACTTATTGAATCTTCTTATCATAAGGTGTTGGGTTGTAAAACCACTAAAAATGTATGGGAAAAGCTTGAGAATATATATGCAGGTGACTCAAATGTCAAAGAAGCAAAGCTTCAAATCTGTAGAGAAAAATTTGAGCAACTCAAAACGAAAGAAGATAACAACATTGCGGCATAGTTCCAACACATTGATGAAATAACTAACACTCTAGAAGGATTGGGAGAGCCTGCTGACGAGAAGACTATTATATGAAATATTCTTAGAACTAGGGAGATTCAACCCAAAGGTGTCGGTCTTAGAATATAGTGCAAATCTGGACAAAATCAACAAAGAGGAATTACATGGAGTTCTCATAGCATATGAAATGAGACTTGATGAAGAAGAGGGTACTTCACATCTAGAATCTGCGTTTGATGCATCTAAGAAAACCAATAAGGAGAAACAACCTTCAAAGGCACAAAACTGCACTTGCAAGTGTGAATAAAAGGAAGATGATGAATAAGGTCTTTCAGATGGAGAATATGTTTACTTTACGAGAAAAATAAAAAATGGTAAGGGAAAATTCAAGGGTAAAATTCTATTGATATGTTTCGGTTGTGGTGAGGTTGGACATTTCACAACAAAATTTCTGAAAAGAAGTGATGGAAACTCAAAAGAAAAGAAAGGCTTTAAGAAATTCAACAAGCAAATAAAAAATAAAGGATTCAAAAGGAATTTTCTCTCTAAAGAATATAACTCATCATTCGATGAAGACAATGACAATAAACAAGAAGCCAATGAGAGAGTATTATTTATGGCCAAGCACATTAAGCAAGAGGTATAAAACAACGAAGAAAAAGGGATGACCATAGAATAATTTTCTAAGGAGGAAATCAAGCTTATAAAATAGCTCAAGGCTGAGAAGATCCATTCCAATACTCTTGAAGAACAAGTTCAAGGTCTCAAAATTGAAGTTGAAGAACAAAAATGTATTGGAGAGTCACTTCAAAAAAAGTTGGAAGAAAGCAACCAAGAAAGGTAAGCATTAGAAGCTGAAGTAGTCTCGCTCCGTAAAGAAGTGAAGAATGGAAAAACTATCCAAAACTATGCCAATAGCTCAAGGGCATTGGAAGAACTCATCAACAATCAACGATATTACAATGACAGAACTGGCCTTGGTTACAAAGAACAAGAAGCAGGACCTTCTACAACAAAATACAATAAACCTATGAGATTTGACATGTAGACTTCATTGGACAAGATTCGCAAGAACAACCCTGGAATACAATTCCTCGACGAAGATTTCCATCCAGGTACCAACATATTTCTTATGGATATTTTTATTCATGGGGAAAATTTGGTCATAAAGTTGTAGAATGTTGCACGTACCCTAGGAACCAATACAATTCCAGGAGATCTGTCAAATATGAACCTCCCAGTGCTCAACGAAACATCGATAGATTTGAAAATTTAATAAATAATATTGAATTTTACAAATGTCTAAACTTTGGACACATAGCCAGAGACTGCAGACTTGAAAATCCTCCCGAAGAATCTTTGAGCCACAAAACGAACGAACATGGAAGAAGAAGAAGATTGATAATTTTGCTCTCGCTCTCAAGGATCAAAACAAAAAGGATGTGTGGTATGTTGATAATGGTTGCTCAACACATATGACTGGAGATATAAAGAAATTTTTATCTTTGAAAGAGAAGAAGGATGGAACCGTGTCCTTTGGAAATGATGGAACTTCAAATGTTATAGGATCAGGTACCGTCACTCTTGGAAGAAAATATGCTCTAGCCAATAATGTTCTATTGGTTGAAAACATGAATCACAATCTACTCAGTGTTGGACAAATGTGTGATCAAGGACACAAAATACTATTCAACTTCACAAAATGTGAACATAGGAAAGGTAGATATGGTGAAATTGTGGCTACAACAAGTAGAGCTCCAAACGACATATATGTTTTGGATGAAGAAACTAAAGCACGTCTAATAGCTAAAGAGGATGATATAATATTTGGTAGCAATGATGATCAACTAAGTAAGAACTTTGCTACAAAGATGAAAAGTGAGTTCGAGATGTATTTACTTGGTGAGCTGACATACTTCTTAGGGCTTTAAATATCTCAGCAAGAGAAAGGAATATTTATATGTCAAGCCAAGTACATCAAGGAAATGCTCAAGAAATTCAAAATGGAGATTGCAAACCCATCCTTACTTTGATGGTAATAGGATGCAACTTGAGCATAGACGACTCATCTAAGGATGTGGATCAAAATTTGTACATATATATGATTGGTAGTCTTCTATATGTAACATCCCCCCGACAAGATGTTATGCAAGTAGTTGGAAAAGTAGCAAGATTCCAAGCAGCACCAAAAGAATCACATATTATTGTTGTCAAAATAATTCTTCGATATCTAAAGGGAACAACAGAATATGGCTTGTGCTATCCCAAGGGTAACAATCTCATTATTCAAGCCTTTACAGATGCAGATTGGGTAGGAAGCGTTGATGATCGTAAGAGTATTCGTGAAGCATTTTAATGTCTTCACCAGAAGCTTGGGATTCTCCAAATTTCTCATTAGATTTTCCTTATTCAAAATATAAAGGGGGAGTGGAAGTGTGTACAGGTCCGCAGGATGGTTGTGTGTCAAGGGGAGTTACACTTTTCCATTGATGTCAAAGGGGGAGAGAATGCTGTAGGAAGAGGTGTCATAATCATAGGGGGAGTACTTGTGTTGCCATCAATGCCAAAGGGGGAGATTGTTGATCAGTGGTTGTCATTGATGTCAACCGAAGCAGCACCAGGGGCTACCCCGAACTCTCATGGTAATTTTTACCTAAAAATTGCTATATTCTGGGTCAAGAATATTTTTGATAGTTTCTACTTGTTAAGATGTTTCTGTTGATATATGGCACACCATGTCATTCTTCATGGTTTGATAGATATTCATGTTTGATGTTTGTAACCCCAGTTAGTGGGCTAAAACCCCATAGGGTTGTGACATGGGTCATTGAAATGTCAATAATTAATAATTTTTAAGCTCCTAAAATCACTCCCACGTTCACTTGTTGAAGACTCTCTCAACCTAAGCTTTTATATAAATTGTGATCCTCGTAACCTCCTTATGTAGGGATTTCGCTACCTGAAACAGGTCATCGTGGAATTTTCCATCTAAATTTTTTTCTACGAAGGTTCAGAAGCTGAAATTTTTATGAGGCGAAGCCGAAATCCCGAGGAAGCTCATGTAAAAATTTCAGATCAAGGTGCGCAACATTTTAGGATATATGATCTGTGGAAGTCAGTGTTTTTGAAGGCTCCTAAACTTCATCTCAAAGAAGCGACCTTGGGAAAATCGTCATAACTATCTCTCTCTGAGTATCGTATTTGAATTTTGTAAAAATTAGCAGATATTGCACGAACTTTAGTTTTCGCTCTATCAATTTCAGAGACGAATGAAGAAACAATGACACGTGGCACGCCATACAAGTTCTCTCTACTAAACCAGTCCATAATTAGGTCATTGTGAGAGATTGGGCACAACTCTCTCTTTAAGAATCTAAATTGGATCATAACTATGGCATTGGAAAGAAGACTCAGAGGAATCCTACAAAACTAAAAATCACATATTGGGGATCTGAAATAACAGAGATACACCAGATTCAATATCGAGATCCTAGAAGGAAAGAAAAAGCTAGATCATGTGTTGTCAAGGGCTGCAAAGGACCAGAATTTCTAGGGAAGCAAAGAAAAACAAGGTGCAGAAGGGGGTAGCATGACAAGAGCAGAAATCAAGGTGAAAAATAGAAGTAAGAAGTTCACCACATGAAGTCTTCAAGTGGGAAGCATTGAATACAGTCTTTATAAAATATTTCCAACAATGATAATCATGAAGGGAGCTGGGTGAGCATTTTCTACTGGGGGAGACTTGAGGGTATTTTATTATGGAAAGGCAGACAAACATGTTATCAAGGTTGTATACAAAATGTATTGGCTTTAGTATCATATCCATACATACAAGAAAATTATGGTCGAAATTGTTAATGGACTTGCAATTGGAGGAGGTGCAAGTCTAATAGTAGCATCCACTTTTAAAGTAGTCATAGAGAAAACTGTCTTATCAGTGCTTGAGGCTGGTTTTGGATTTCACACTGATGCCCGTCTCTCATAATTCTTTCACATCTTCCAAGACATCTTGGGGATTATTCGGACTTAACAGGAGCATGAATTGATGTTGTGGAAATGATTGCAACTGGTCTTGACACTCATTATGTTCCAGTAGAGAAATTGGGAGAATTGGAGAAGCGCTTGGTTGATTTGAAATATGGAGATAGGAACATTGTCAAAGTAGCAATTGAATATTTTTGTCTTCAAGTCCAACATGGGGAGAAAATTATATTGTATAAATGTTCTTTTATTGACAAATGTTTCTCCAAGGATACTGTTGAAGATATCATGGAAATTTTAGCAAACAACAGAGAGAAATATGGAGGGCAATGAATGGGTTAAAGACACCATTCAGAATATAAAGAAATCTTCTCTAACCAATTTTAAGATGACATTATGATCGGTTAGACAAGCACGCAAACAAACACTCCTTGGATGCCTTAAAAAGGAGTTTTGTCTCGCCGTAAACATGTTGAGAGGAATAATATCCAAAGATATCTATGAGGGTATATGAGCTCTAGTTATTGATAAAGATAATTCTTCCAAGTGGATTCCTCCTTCTTTAAGTGAAGTCACTGAAGAAAAGATAGACTTGGTATTTAATCCGTTGGAGGAGGAATTTGAATTACAACTACCACAAGAGGAGAAAATATCAAGGTGGGGAGCCCACTGACTCAAGCCTAACAGTTATGCATTGCCTCTGCCAGCAATGTGATGGTCAAATTACTTCTAGAAGCTGGGATCACACCAACTCAAACTCAGATTGTAAAGAAAATCTTCTTGTTTCGATTTTAAATAATATGTGTTAACCAAAAATCCTAAATTCATATTCTATGTAACAATCGATCCATTTAATCAGCACAACATTGCTGCTATATAAGGGTGATTGTTGTACATTGATAAGCAAAGCAGAGGACAAAAGATTGTAATAGGAGAAACAACATATGTTGTATTTTCCATTCGAATTATGAATTTTAATACATAATTTTCTTCAACTTTTAATTATATGTATGTATTATGGTTTATTGTGATTTTTTGAAGTAAATTCGGTTAATCTAGGCTTGCTCCGGAGTGGTAAGGGCCCACTGCCACTGGAGACAAGTCCCGTAGCTTAATTATATCATAGATATTAGGTCAATTTGAATTTATGAATAAAATCTTCATTTGAAAGGTTGTGAGTTAGATCTCAGAATTATCATTTCATTCTGTACTTAAAACTTTCATTTCACTTTAATAAGCTTGAATAAAACATTGTAGATCTATTTTCCTAGTTGTTAAATGATTAAGTGAGAGTCTTCACTGAGCAACAATCTTGGTATGATTGCATGGCATGGGTCAGTAAATAATTGGAGTTAATCACCGTATCACAAGCCTAGAAACAAATCTGTTATCCTCTGTTTAATTGTTATATGTTACCAAGTTTTGCAACATTATAATTCTGTGATTAATGCTCAGGAAAACAGTAAGACAACGTTGATAGTGAGTGGAGTGTGTGAGTGTTGATATGATTAGGGTAGGACTAGAGTTTTTTTATGATTAAAAGCTGATAAGAATTGACATTTCTTAATCATTTTAGTTATAGGATTATATTTATGAGTTAGGTACAAAATACAATTAGTTTAATCAAATTACATTTCAGTTTTTATGATTTTTTATTTCTCATATCCCAGGTTAGGTTAGTTGTAGTTTGTTTTGTCCAATTTCTTTAATTTAAACATCACTTGAGTGAGAATGAATTTTGTTGAGATTGAGACTTAGCATAGTCATAATTTCATTTTGGATTAGTTTTGGATTCTTGTACTTATATTAAATAGATATTATTATTTAGATTAAGATTTCCATTAAAATCATTTGAATCATAATTTGTATTGCATGGTTCATGATTAATTAGAGTTAGTTTCATTTGCACATTGATTTAATTCAAGCATTTCTGGTCTGATTTAATTCAAGTTATTAAAATAGCATTGCCAGTGTGATTTAATTCGAGTCATTAGAATATCATGGGTTAATTTAGAATTAGTTCAATTTCCATAATGGTAGCATAGATTTGGTTTTATAAGCAGTGTGACATCAATTCAATTTTGTTTATAAATTTAGAGAATTTTTGTTAAGATTTCACTTTTTTCCTTTTAAACAACCATTATTAAGGAACCTTATATACTCTAACCTTAAGCTGAGCCAAAAACGCAGTACAATTCATGATTACGACTCCTAGATTGACAATTAAATATTAAGAGGTTTAATTCACCAATTAAAACTCTCAACACAACCATGAATTTTTACTTATATATTTTTGATTTCACGAGTGGAACTATGAAAAAGATCGTAAAATGCTTCTCCATCGATGGTCCATCATCATAATAGACAAGCATTCCATGGAATCCATTACTATGAGCTATTCACTACAGACATTGTTATACACACATTATGATGTTTCAAAAACTCCTTTTATAAAGAATTCGAAGCCTTCATCTCTAGTAAGGGGTTCAATGTTCTTGGAGTACTTAATTGGCCCTGCTCTTCCTATTACCTCTATTTTTCTATTGGAGATTAAGGTTTTGATTGAACTATCATTGCCAAATCTAACAACCACTTCATTTTCCAAATCAGTTGGAATCAATTTGATATCACTATTTAAACTTTTTTGTGCATCCTCTTTTATGGAGGCATTTTTCTTTATGTTGATTTTGATTAGTTTCTTTCTCTTTGCTGGATTTTCATCTAAAGTTTTGTTGAAATAATCACCAAGTCAATGTAATACCATTAGCTACCCCTTCATTTGGGCTTCATAATTCCCTCCAATTTTTTTTACAAGTTTTCCTTTGCTATCTTCAACATTTCTTGTTGTCTTAACCTCATAAGTTTAACTTTGTATTTTTTACTTCTTCATAATTGTATGAAATAACATGAGAAGGGAAGGGAACACAGAAGATGAAGAGGTTAAATTTTGATTATATGTAAATGTATTGAATGTAAAACTAACAATTCATTTAAAACAAGTGTTGCATGGAAGCTTAGTGCCTCCCACTCAAGTTAGAAATTATGCTCTAGCAAAAATTACATAAAAAATTATAAATTGCTTTGGGCAATGCTAAATCAACATTGGTTGATAGGAAAATAACATTATTGGCACACAATAGATTGTGATTATCATATTCACCTGAAGGTCCTAAACCAAAGATAACATGTTGGACTATATGAGATAGAAGAAATGATATATTCAATAATTTTATAATAGTATAATGCATGATATTATGATTCTCGCCATCTATTCAACATTTATTTCTCTGTATACTACATGATATTACTATTTTGGAGAGCATTAATGTATTCAGATAAATGAGTCAATTAGAATACAACTTTCAACTACTTACATTTACAACATTATGATCAACTCCTCATCCAAAAAAACTCTAAAGCCCTTCGTTAGGCTAGCTAATGTGGTTACTGCATTCATAAAAATTACATAATGCTTTGAAATCACTAAAATTCTTAATCATATGACCGAATTCTATAAACCATTGGGTTTGAGAGAGATAAAGAACATGAAGAGAAGGGAGTTGACTTCAAATTTTGAAAGGGGTGCTGAGAAAACCCATTATCTATTTCAAGAAGACATCGAAGTCATGCTACTTTCAATCAAAGATATGAGCATATCAAAAATAGATTTAAGAATGCATCTATTTAACACTTAGCCAAAAACATTGATTTTAAATACCAAAATGTAACAACATTTAATACCAAAACCTCAATAACATTAATTTTCAATAACAACCTAAGAATAGAGAAGAGAAATTTCCTAACAACAGAGAAGAGAAAATTGAGTTATACCAATTATAACATAATTCACATTCAAATATAATAAAATAAATAAAAATTAAAACTTTGAAGGTCAAGAAAAGTTTGTGATAGCATGTAGGAGTAATAATTATTATTACTTATTAAATTTCTTATTTTATAACAATTTATAACATAGTTTGTCTTAGTTGTTAACTCTAACGAATTTACTTTTAAAATATGTTGGATTAGTCAATATGAAGTTCTCTCTACATTGATTATAATATCTATCACTATCACACTTCACATTAATCGACGGTCTCAACTTTTGCAACTCAAACAATACCTCTTTCTTCACAAATACTCTGATTTGTAAACCATCAACAAAATTAACAATTTCTTGTAGGTTCAAATAAAAGAGTAATTGTGGTAATTTGTTTTTAGGTTTTCTCTTTTTTCACTGAAACAGATATAATCTTAAAAAATATATTTTATGTGAAAAAGTTGGAGAATAAAGATAACCATTTAATCTCTAATGGCATATTATACTTCCAAGAGTAATTTTCTTTGTCATAAGAAGATATAACCTAGGCATTGCCTTTCATGCCATAAAAGTAGAATGAAATCATGTGGGATATTTTGTAGTGGCCATTTGTATGCACATATGCTATGCTTTACTACTATAATTTTCTTCTAGAAAACACGTACAAACAAGACAAAATGACTCAATCTGACTTAACCTTGCTTCGCAGTTGCAGACTTAATGATGCCCATAAATTTAGTGCTCAGTGAAGCTCCTCCAACAATAAATCCATCAAGATCAGGTTTTGTTGCCAATTCAACAAAATTTCCAACATTTATAGAGCCACCATAAATAATTTGGGTTGATGCCGCTACTAGAGGACTAACATTTACCTTAAGCCAATTCCTTAATTCATAGTGCACCTCTTGAGCCTGAGCTGGGGTTGCAACTTTTCTAGTTCCAATCGCCCAAACAGGATCATATGCTATAATGATGTTAACCCAGTCAACCACCTTATCTGTTATTGCTTTGTTTTGTTCATAAGGCTACATTCAATGTATCTCCAGCTTCCCATTTTTCAAGAGTCTCTCCAACGCAAGCTATTACCTTCAAACCTTGAGAAAGTGCATAAGCCACTTTATCTACAACAAACTCATTATCTTCTTTTAGTATAAGCCTTCTCTCTGAATGACCAAGTATGACCCATGGAATGTCCAAAATGATCAACATCTATACACTGATATCTCCAATGAAAACACCTCCTTTCCTTACCCAACAATTTTGTGCAGCAAATGCGAAATCAAAGCATAGCAAGGCCTTCATTGTTGAAAGAAACAAAAACGAAGGGCTCACAACAACCTCCACGACATCTTTAGATGGAACTTCTGCTTCATTTAGAGTACTAACAAGTATTTTAACCTACTCCAAAGTACCATTTCATTTCCAATTTCCTCCAACGAAAAACTTACAACCCATCATGTTCTCACGAATCGATCAAGGAAACCTCTCCCAAAAAATACACATAAAAAATTACACGAAAGATTTAGGTAGAGATAATATGTTGCATGTCGTTCATGCGATATAGATTCTATGTAAGGAAACCCCTAATTTCATGCTAGAAACCAAACTGATGCATGCAACCACCATTATGAATCAACAAGTATGCTAGTGACTCCTCTATGCCTCAACACACTTGTCCATCAAAGGACCCCCAAGATCGAGGATCTTTTAGCGACCCTCTAGTCGCTCCAATCTAATCTGTACATATTCTACCTTAGTCGCTGATTTTATGTGTGATTTCCCTATATAAAACTACCTAGTCAATAGATTCATAAATCGTATTGATGCTCATCATACAAGTCTACAGTTTTTCAATGGTTCATATAGCAGGTCTCGAGTATACAACATCACATTGGTGAATACAAAAAAAAAGAAAAAAAAAGAAAGGTATACAACATCATACGACTCTAGATAACATTGAGTTTCATATATCTCCCATCCTTTTTGTGGGTTAGGGTTACAAGATTACAACTACAAATTTTCATTCCAATAAACATTAAGAAGCTAGGCGATTCGAACAAGTTGAGGTTCTAGAAACCCTAGATTTTAGGGGCATTATTTGGGTTCAAGACTTGGTTAAGATAATTATATATCACACCGACATGTCTTGCTCATATTCTGCGAGTGCAACAAGGAAGTTACGCAATGAAGCATCATCATTGCAAATTTTTTGATATATCTCTGAGGCCAAGCATAGATGTCGTATGCATATAACTGTTATGGTTGATCTCAAGCTCTGAAGCTTGGATACTACTTAATGAAATCAAATGACTCTCCCATGCCTCACATCACTTTTACCTCCCATAGGTTAATTTTAACCATCACAATATATCACCATTTGGTCACTTCTGGCTCTGTATGATTTCAATCTACTAATGCTACCCGAAGGTTTTTTTCTCGAGCAACATTCACACAAGTTAACCTTCAGAAGCATCGATTCACCTATACGTTACTTTTGGGTAGCAAACTTCTTCTCTGGGAAATATCTAGCTCAATGTGGAAAATAAATTGTAGGCAGAGGGCACGCTACAGCGGTGAACACAATTTTTGTTGTCTCTATTCATTTGTCACACAATTTATCTCAACCAGAACTCCGCTTTGTACCTTCCATCTATCATGATTCTCTATGTGGTCTCGCACAGTGAATCTAAGCACATTGTTTGCTTGTCATTGTTAGCCAGAGAAGGGACATTGTTGTGATATCTATGCATAAATACATTCAAGGTAGTGATCAAATTTAGACGAATCACACATTTCCATCACGTCCTATAGGTGCCAACACTTCTCTGATTAAGTGGGTATTATTTGATCTTCGCAACTCAATTTTAATTTGAGGTAAGCAATGTTCAAGAAAGAGGTACACCATGCTTTTCTAATGATGCATGCCATTGCAGTAAAGAAATGATCAAGCCAGAGGTGCACCATGCTTTTTTGGTGATACCCGCCAACTACAGATGAGAAACGGCTAAAACTGGAGATACCGTGCGAAAAGGTTGCACATCTAAGATAGATTCCACAGTCTGGATATTGTAAAGGGCCCTCCTCTGAAATCAGGAAGAGCCATAGAAGAAACAATGAATAAGTCTGCCAAGGAAAAATAAGAAACCAGCCACATGTCAGATTTGAATAGGTGGGAGGATGAGGAAATTTACGTTCATTGATTCGTTGCAGTGAACAATGTCTGCACAACAAGAATCCGCAGAGAACGCCTTTGAAGTAATTATATGGGATATAAAATTGTGACAAAATTATGTTGAAATACATATATTATATGGCATATAAATTATAATATATATTGGTAATAATCTTTATCCAAAACATTTTGATATTATTATCATTTAAACTTAACTATATTAGGTTTATTTTAACTTGAGATTTTTTTACACATTAATGAGTTATAAAAAGGTGTCAATAATAACAAACATGAGAATGTCTTCATTCTTCTTTTCAAAAAAATGTTAATTTTTATGTCAGGTTATTCCATTTCATTTCATATTAGAGGCAATGGCTAATTTATGTAAAATTTTCAAAGAAGACATCTAGTTTGTTAGTGCTTTTCAATTCATTACATCAATTGTTTTTTGTACATAATTACTTGTGGCATTGATTATTTAAAGTGTAGTTGTATTTATCAATTTAGTTGTTCTCTAATTGTTTCTTTCTCTCTTAAGTTACAATATGAATGTGATACCAAGTCTGCTTACTAATTACTAATTAATTTTAGTGTAAATGTATATATTCCATAAATACGATCATCATCTATGTAATGAAATAGGTTATGGAAGACATAGAATATGAATTCTCCCACATTCACATGAGATATAAAATAGTTGAATTTATATAAATATAATAAAATGGTATTAAATTATTAATAATCAACTACATTTTCACTTGGTTTGAAAATTAGAATTGGCTGTGCAAAACATTATTCATTATTTTTCCCATTCTTTTTCCACTACAATGGAAGAAAGTTCGTCAACTCCACAAAGTAGACCACTTATTTCCAAACAACTATCCACATTGATGCCCAAAAAAACTCAAAACAAAGAATACCAAGAAGCAAAAAGGCTTTCGAAGCAAGGTTATGGGTGGTAGCGAAAAGCACACAATCTCATAGTGGAGGAACACATGATACAACATGTTCAAAGGTTTGGATTTTCCCTTATTACTAGAGCAAAAAATCAGGGCATGTAAAAAGCGTTTGATGGCGTATACTTGGACTAAGAAAAAATGAACATATATGTTTATGTCCGAGTGTGCCTAAAATAGAGAAAACATCTATACAAAAACAATATAATGAACTTGAAAAGTTGAGACATGTTGTTGAAGGTTTAATTCAAACCAACATAAATCCCACTAGATTGGTAGTTGGCTGTCCACAATATTCTTCTCAACATCATGCTTTTGTCCCACCTTGAAAACCTATGGGATGTGAAAGGGAGAGGAAAATTGGATGCATCTATTGGGCATTTTTTTTTCAAATAGCATAGCTGTCAATGTTTATAGATCTCCTTGGTGGAAGGAGATGGTGATATATCTAGTTAAAAATGCCCCTAAAGGTTACAAACCTACTAGTTATGAAAAAAAGAGGACAACAATGGTATTTGAAGAGATGGCTTGAATTGAAGTTAGACTTCATGGTATTAAAGACAATTGGAAATAATGTGGGGTATCCATTATTTCAAATGGTTGGACAAATGTCAACCATCATCCCCTTATTAATGTTTTGGCATGAGGAGTTATGTTCTTAAAATGCCATGATACTACAAGGAAGACAAAATATAGTCAATATATTATGAGTCTTTTCAAAGAGGTAATAGAGGAAGTTGGAAGAAAAAAAGTGGTCCAAATTATTACAGATAGTGCCTCAAAAAATGTGTTTGCTAGGGGTTTGATTGAGGATGAATACCCAACGATTTTTTGGACTCCTTGTTTTGTGCAATACATCAACTTGATCCTTAAAGATATTAATAAAATTGCATGGGTTGGAAACACTATAACTAATGAAAAAATGTTATAGGTTTTTATTATTAATCATGCAATATCCATATCAATTTATAGGAAATATGTCAATATCTAGGTTCTTTGATGTGCCGAGTGTCTGAGGTTAGATTCACATTTGCATCTATTATGTTACAATTTCTCATCAAAGTGCATCAATATCTAAGGGAGATGGTGAGATTTTTTAATGAGAAAAGACATTTTTGTAAAATCCACACGAGAGTCAACAAATATTGTGTTACTTATGGTCTAGGGAAACATTATTATTTAGCTTTTATAAGGTCAAAGGATATATGTGGATCATATCCACATAACAAACACATTCAAGTGCCATATTACACTTATTTTAATACTTAAACATGTTTGATATTTGGATATATACCTTTTGAGTTTGGGTGTGCTAATTGATGTGTTGATAAGATGTTTGATAATATATATATATATATATATATTAAAAAAAAATTGTAACATTTTTAATATGATTATGTTTGGTGGTTAATGTAAAATTACTTATTATAAACCAAGGAAAATCAAATTTTCAATTCCTTGACATATATCTAAGGAATAATGTACTTTTTAAAGTATACAATTAATATATGAGTAATTAAATTAGCAAAATAAAAGAAAAATGTAAATAAAATATTATTAAATAGTGAGATTTGTTGGGGGAGTTGGTTGGGTTTTTATGTTAATGATAGATTTCAAGGTCATATACTTCATGAGCAAGAGATTAACATGTGATTTGGGTAGTATCTAGTTTTATATATGACATTGAGTTAGATGCTACTTGTAAGTGCATGACCTCAGTCATGACATTGTGGGACATTGACATTCTTGTAAGTGCTATCTAGCATAGAATTGTTGTTTGTTCGGGAGTATGACCTTAAATTACTTTGTCATCTACCTTAAATTAAACGAAGGTATATATCACATGGACATCATGTAAACTTAAGTCATTTTAAGCCACTCTTAGTTTATCTTGATTCTCTCTTAGGTGTGTAAAAGTGAAATAGATTGACATGAGGTCTTTCTTGGATCATTATTTATCAAAGAGATAGAATCCTCAAGTGCAAAGATATATCCGAACTAGAATTTTTGCAATTAAATTACTTAGCAAAACATCCAAACAAAATTATTAATTTGAGAAAAATCTTTAAGGGTTCACTACTTTTTCCTTTTGAGAATTATTCTTTGTTGAAAATGTTCCATTTTTTGTTTTGAAATCTTTTTTCAATAAAAATATCCCCCAAGTCTTGCTTATTCCACTATTTAAGATTGCTTTGAGGTATCTTAATTTGTTGTAATTTAAGTGATGCCAGGTTTCTTGCAACCATTTGGAAATATTGTCTTGGAAGGATTGGTGTTGGGGCCAAAAGAATTCAATGTGAAAGTGGTGAATTCAATGTGAAATATTTTTACCCTTCTATGCATAATTAATGTGTGTTATGGGCCCCTCATTGCACCTAACACACATTGATTATGCATAGAAATAATTGTACAAACATGAAAGTTTCATTAATATTTTCATTTGTTATTTTTATTTCGAGAGCAATACAAGTTTATGAATACTTTAAAATTTTATATTAATATCACATAGACACCATGCCAAACTTAAGTCATATTGACCCACTCTTAGTTTATCTTGATTCTTTCTTAGGTGCATAAAATTCAAATAGATTGACATGAGTTCCTTAGTGGATCATTATTTATCAAAGAGATTGAATAGTAAGTGCAGTGATATATCCAAACTAGTATTTTTTGGAATTAGATTACTTAGAAAAACATCCATTTTTTTTAATTAATATGAGAAAAATATTTAAGGGTTTTCACTACTTTTTCCTTTTGGGAATTATTCTTTGTTTAACATTGTTCCATTTTTGTTGTGAAATATTTCTCAAAGTCTTGCTTATTCCACTATTTCAAGAGAGCCTTGAGGTATCGTAATTGGTTGTAAAAGTGATGCACAATTGTGTCATTTCCTAATGGGGATTCTTACAACCATTTGGAAATATTGTCCTCGAAGGGTGGGTGTTGGAGCCAAAATAATTCAATGCGAAAATGGTGAATTCAAAGTGAACTCATAATTTGTGTATGTTGTGGGTCCCTCATTGCACCTAACACACACCAATTATGCATAGAACTAATTGTACAAAGAAAATAGCATAAAGATAACAATAGTGTGAAGAAACCAATTAACAATTTCAATAGTTTATTAATGAAAAATTAAAAATAATGTGTCAACTTTTCAAAATATGAATTTTCACCTCATTATATATTTTTAATTAATTTAAAAAACTATATATCAAAAATACAATGTAAAATATGGTGTTTTTAATATTTGTTTACTTTACTTCAATACATAGTTTATTATCATACAACGTTTTTATTACAACATTCTTAAAAATGATATATCTATTTTTTTTTTCAAAGTTTCAGTTTTCATCTAATTATATATTTTTAATTAATTTACAAAACTATATATCTCAAATACAATGTAATAGTTTAAAATTTTTAATATTTTTTAACACAAAATTGTTAATGAACAAATTCTTTATTATGATTAAATTTTAAAAAATGAGTAAAATTTTTTTAATGGAACTTTCGTGTTATTTTTTATTTCAATAATGAAAAATAATGATAATGATAAATATCATAGAAATATTGAATTATAAAATATAGTAACATTTTAGAAATTATTCATAAAAGTTTAGACATATTTTTATTAAAAGGATCAAAAAGAGCTTATACATGTATTATAAAGAGTTTTTATAAATGTTAATTTTAATATACAATACTCTGTTTTAGCTACAAAGCTAAAACAAACTACAAAGGCCAAGTGGTTTGCCACTACTGGGTAGCAGCAAAGTAGTTTCAACAATGAACATCAAAGTTGTCCCAAAGTAGAAGAGAGTTGCCACCACTACAACAGGGGGTAGTCTCAAGTCTCAATTTAGTTTCAATAACTAACACTTGAAGATGTGTGTTGGGGCAACTCTCTGAACAACAACATAGTGGGTCCTCCAGCAAATTTGTTACACTACTTAGCCTATCAAACTCTCTAAATGACAACATTCACACTGCAGTCAAGGTTTCGTGAAAATTTCTTGCTCATAATGAGAATCCTCATTATGTCATGCATTTATTGTGATAAATTAAACATAAATTTCTAATTCTTAATATGCATATTGGAAAAATTATAAATAGAATAGGAACATAAAGCCAAACACATATGAAATGAAATGCACATAAGAAATATAAATCCCTTCCCCTACTAATAAAAAGCTAAGCACATATAATACAGTAAATATCTTGTGTCTATTATTTAAATTGTTTAATTTATACACACCCAAACAAATTCATTTGAATTTAAAAACAAAACCCCAAAAAATACCTTACCATATACAAATTAGAACTCAATTCTATTTATTTATATAATGAATGAAGAAATTGATATTTAATTAAAATGAAGAAATTCTACTTAATTCATATGATTTTACTGTTGTTAATATGCTTCCCATTGAATATTTGAATGAGCCTTTAACATTTAATCTATATTCCTCAACTTCATAGAGCTCACCAAAATGATTTTTATGCATATAGTAACCAGTTACAAGATCTCACATCCAAACATTTGTGTATAACATTTAACAACTTACAAGATCTCACATCCAAACATTTGGGTCTCCTTCCGTCTTTCCTCACCCTCGCTCGAAAAAGTATTAAAATCCCAATGATTAGAATAGTTTTTCCTTTGAAAAAATTGTTAGATTGAATATTCATGTGTTAAAGGAAAAAAATGGTGGATTGAATATTCATCTGTTAAAGGGTTTTTTACGATAGTGAGTTACCTAAAACATTGTCATCTCAGTTTGAATTCCCCCACCGAGAAATGTGTGTCAATAGCCTTGACATGGAACATACCAGATGTTGTAGCGGGAATGATGAGATTCAAATTTCAAATCTAGCCACTATTTCAATTTCAAATTGAATTCAATGGCACCGAATGCAATGGATCTATGACATGGATGATATGGCACGGAGAATGGTGGATGGATGTGAAACAACGGTGGGAAGGAAAACCTCAACAGAACAAGATGCAGTGTTATGGAGAAAGTTGAAGTTACTCGAGGACATTCGTCGGTTAAAGGAGGGCACAGAAACCAACACAGAAACCAAAGGGTGAAATCTCGAATGGTTAGGTTACTCCTTCAATCATGTTATATGTCAAATTGTTGATATAATAAATCCAATAGCTTAATGAACAATGAAAAATTTGAATTAACACTAAGAATCATCATTCATCAAGTAAATACACCTTTCTATATTCTTAAATATTGAAAGTCGCCATCCATACTCTAACCATATTTCCGTCATTTAAAATAACCATAAAAGTAATTAAGACCAGCTCCATTGTTCAATTAAAAAATACTCTACCTACCTATGAAATGCCTCTTATTCTCTACCCCTCTCAACAAAATTTAAATCAGAAAACTAAATCCCACACAAAATGGACCATTTACAACCAATAAATATCCCCAGAAAATCTTTTATTTACATTGATATACACGAGTCTAATGCCTCAAACACACAATAGATTTAAATTTGGGATTTCTCAACCTTCTTTCCAAAGCATTGATTACTCTATTGTTACCACTTTTGGCGTGCTTCTTCGTCATCAAGGATTATGAATGTTTTTAAATTTGTAATCGACATCCAATGAGTTGTATCGATGATGCTATTCTCAGCTATGTAAGTCTTTTTTAACAAGTGGGATTGCCTCCCCTTAGTAGCGGCTGGTAGGTTGTAGGCCCACTGAAGCGGAACCTGTAAATTTCTTTCATGGTAGTTGGGCCACTCGATGGAATATCAATTGCAAAAACAAAACAAACTAGTGGTTGGCACTACATTACAACTCATAAGTTGTCAAGCACTAAAAGCCTGCTGGTTCGCAACTAACCTAAAGAATCTTTTTGTGGTGGGATGTCCCCAGCTAAAATCGTAGGTCAATATCGGTGCGTGCAGATCCAGTGAATCAGCGATCATATGCATGTTGGGTTGAGCTTCATTTATCTTGTTGTCTAGATCATACCTACCTAGGCTTCATCCTCTTTGCATTTGCCTTTGAGCTTATCTTTCTGTTCATCTATAGCAACCGCTTTCCATCACAATAACAAATCTTTTTCCCTCTTCCCTCCTCGGCTTCCTACTCAGCTTGGACTTATAATCCCTGTTACGACCTTTCCACATTTAACCTTTTCACCTCTAGCATTTTTTAGTACCACGTTTTTATCAATTATAGGTGGTCCAAATGTCAAGAACATTTTACCCTCTCATCTTTAGTTTCACATGGCAGACAATGGATTGCGAGTTCACTGGAAATGGTGGAAGGAGGAAACACATTTCTTCCCGAAGAGAAGTCATGTGTTCATATTGCAATTTTATATGCAAACTATGAGCAATCGAGTCGGTGTTTGGATGAACTCGACCTTGTGGTGAAGTCAAGGGCTACCATTCTTCTGATTCTTTCCGACTTCAGCCACATCCAGCCGATAGATTTGGTAGATCGGTCTATCAAACCTTGTCATGGATTTCCGTTATCCATTAAAGTGCTTGGAGCACTTGTTAGAAGAAAATTACTAGTTACTGGTAAGTGAATCTATGAATATCTCTGTATATTGTTTATTTTTTCATTAAAAAAAAACATGGTATAGCACATGGGGTTTCCACATTTAAATAACAAATGCCAATAAAAACACCTGACCACGACAAAGATCTTGGCAAAAATATTGCTGAGCAAAAATGAATGTTCCGTAGTCGTTTGCAGCAGACGAGAAACAACACAGATTGAAGTTTTCTTGGAGCTATCTTCTCGTGTAAGTGTTTCAATCATTTCAAACTTTGTCTTTTATTTAAAATGAATATTTCAAGTTTGTTTATTCCAAGCATAATAGATCTGTCTGGTGTATATTTTTCCTCATTGAATTAGTAGATATTGAAGAGTGATAGATCTGCACCCTTTCTCATGTTTGTTTTACTGGCAGAATGATAGATCTGTACACTTCTCAAGTTTGTTTATTAGCACAATGATAGAGGCATCTATTCTCTGTTTTCACTGTTTTGGGTACTAGTAGAATGATAGAGGCATCTATTCACTGTTTTCCAATTTTTTGTTGTGAGGAACTGACATCTTTTTGTAGCCGAAGATGGCTATTTAGGAGCAAAATTGTGAAGACTGGGGTTACCAAATCTTATAATTTCTTGTATTCCCGGATTCATGTGGAGAAATTCAGTGTTACAAGTGAGTGGGAGGAAATTACAACTATTGTGGCAGCATGAATTTCAGGTAGACAAAGGTGTCTTGATTCATATTTTCACTCCATTTCATTTATATATCTACTTGTACGTGAAAGCTAAATATTTACATTTGCAGGGGCCTCTACAACTGCTAGAATAAAATATACGGACTCCCCTTTGACACATCCCAAAGACCGCAGGGAAGCAGAAGCGCCTTGATAGCTTATTTGGCAACATCTGACCTTGTATTCTTGTAAAGAATTGAGACAATTAGGAGAGTTTTGCAATTGGGAAAAAACTTCCAGAGTTACATATCTCCTGGTGTGAAAAAGTAGATAAGCTGCCAAACATTGATATCTTTGGAGGTGACTGATGTTTCTTGGTGTTGGAAGCTGTTTGGTGTGGAGAATTTGATGTCTTTAAACGAATTTGTTCCAAACTGCAAAGGGTGTGGGAATTCTTGATCAGTTGCGCCAACAATTGATACAAATATCTGCAGAAGATGGTAGTGTTGTGTTACAAAGAACACATAAAAAGCAGCATTTTCTATTGTTTAAGTTATGACGAGCGTTGAGATTGTTTAATCTTGTCAAAATAGTACACTAGTACAGCGTAGTCTTGGGTTATAAATAACACAGCGAAAGCAGCAGTGTCTAGCGCTTATGTAATGCTGATCGTTGAGATTGTTTCATGGTTGTAAGGATAGTACAGGTACAGGCATTCGATGGGTAGTTTAATTATGTTTTATTTGCAAATAAAGTGATGGTTTCTTAAGTATGATAAAGAGAGATGTTGCCAAGTTTGTTGTGGATATTTGCTCTCGATTTGTGGTTTGTTTTCATATTCTTGATAAGTTAGTGGTGATGACATGGTATCAGAGGTTCGTGGCACTCTCTAGGAGAGTCAAGACAATAAGATGAATTTAACGGAAAAGTAAGTTTGCAGCTCTGTAGAATAGTTCAACTTTTTTCACCAATTATCTCTCTGGAATATAAAAACTTTTAATAGTTGGTTTCATTTATATTAATAAAGTGATTTGTCAATGTGTAACATAATTGACAAAATGTGTGGTAATATAATTGACAAAAATGCCTAGAATTCCTCGTTCGTTGCCATCACCATCAGTCTCAAATTGTGGTTCCAATGAACTTGTGGTAACGAAAGAAAATTGTTGGTTGTTCAAGATAAACCCCAGAAAGAAGGTAACTCTAACCTCCAACTGCAAACCCCTCTCGTAGTCCTCATCAAACAACATTTTTCATAACATACTTTTGCAAGGGATTAAATCATGCATGTCTGCTTCAAATAGAAAACCTACAACTAGAGCCAATCAAAACCCTATAAATAAATCAAATAAGGTCACTTCTTTGAACAAAGAAACCTGTCCAATTATAGCGCTACTTTAATGAATTGAATGGTTGGTTAGCACAATCACTTCCAAATTCTCGTATTGTTCAGAACTACATGTCTTCAGTGAGATGTTTCAACCGAGCCCATCTATAGAAACTGCAGATTTCACTTGATATCATTCCAAATCTTGTAGAAGAATGGTGGGAATTCTCATGTCCATCTACATTTGGCTCAAGCTGTGACAAATCTCTGTAAGGTTTTTTTTAATTTTCAAAGAGTATCATTGACTCCTTCCTACAGCAAACTTGGCCTGTATGCAATCTCCACGTCACTTCCTCCTTTGGAAATTTATTATTCACTAATATTAATGTCAAATCTATCCAAGCAAACTCTCACAATGTTGATTCTTTTTAGCATCTTGTTGTTGTGTTGCTGTTCCTGTAAGTAATCCGACAATCTCTCAGTAAGTGTTTTTGTCCCTTTAATCTATGTCCTGTAGGAACACTCTCAGCCAAAAGATGGGTCATGACATTCATAGTATTAATTTCCTCAAAAAGTAGATTCTGACAATACTTCTCGTGCTAACAAAGGTTTAGGAAAAGGTTTTAAAACCATTCGTCAAAACCATGTCCTCTATTTGGCATAAGCAACAAAAATATCACTAAGAAAACTTAGATCGCTATTCCACATATCAATTACATTGAAATCGCTACTTCATTGAACATTCTGGTATTTAACTGGACAATCTGTTTGGATTTTGGTTGGTACCTCATCCAACTGAGGTAACACTTGAATTTCTTGAATATATTTGTCTTTGTCAATACATTTTTATATGCCACATAATCAATCCAACTCATATATTAAGAAAAACTATGACATCTATATTACATAAGATATATATCCTAATCTAGCGAGGGATATGGAGTGGTTTGAATATTGAGACCAAACCTAGAAGTGCTAGCTAATTTATCTAATTCGTTTGGTTTCTTCTCTCCAACAGTAATTTGGGTTGTCATGAAAGAGTTCTCCCCTTACGAACGCAATTGTTACTGACAAACAACATCATATAAACATGAGAGAGACCTTAAAGTGAAATGGGTATTTATCCCATGAGCTTATTCTCCTGTATTCTCACACTTTCAAGGCTTGCATATGTGCCAGAAATCATAGGCAAACACCTAGACTTGGAAGACAACTCAAAGTTGTTGTTATGTTGCTGCTGAACCCAATTCCAAATCCAGAGGAAAACTTGATGAATAATAGAACTCAAAGTTGTTATGCTTCTACTAAACTCAATTCCATAGAAATGGAGATCTCAACTAGTTAAAACTCAATCCAGGGACCATTGAAAAGTTAAATTGACAGCTTCAATGATGCCAACAACATCCAATATTGCAACGAGAATATGTGAAATACATCAACCTTATCTGTGCATTCATAACAACTAACAAACATATTTGGCATCTAGCTTTTAGTGTTTTACTGGAAATTCATGAAGCACTATATAAACATAATGTAACCTTTTGGGAAATCCATTGAATTCCACAAATTGTGCCAAAAATATACTCGCATATCAATATAGGAATTAGAATTATTATAATAAAATGTTACTGGGCCTACAACTACGTTACTAAAAATAGAACCGGAGTCCTAGTTTTCGAAAGAAAATGTATGGAAAATTGAACGACATGGAAAACAATGTTGGTTTTTCAGTGCACGAAACGGGTTTCTCCAGAAACAAATGGTTTTTTTAACGTTTTCTACGTTTTTTGGGTTGAGAAAAGTGATTTAGTTTCTCCTTAAACGAGTCCATTTCTCCCATGTCTCCAACTGATTCCATTTTAATTGACACATAAATTTACTAAGTTTAGTTTGTATATTAATAAGTTTTTGTTTGTGGTTTTGGTAAACAATAATTAAACGATAGATGAATATATTGTTGCATGTTTTTATAATGGTTGCTAAGCGAGAAAACATACTCGACTCCCACTGGACGTTTGCACAAAACAGACTCTCAGAGAATTTGGATAGTATATCAGGTCCTCAAGGAGATAAGGTGATTATTCCACCGAAGCATTATCCATGCATTTAGAGCTTGCTCATTGATGCCAGGGTTTTTGGTTTCGGCTCTCAATTTATCATTTGATTGTAATTCTTTGGTCACTATTTTATCTTTTGGTCACATTGTAATTATACTTTTATCATAATTCAATGTTTTTGTTGGTTTATATATATATATATATATATATATATATATATATATATATTAGGAATTTAGGAAGTTTGGATTTGTTAACTATAATAGTTAAAAGAAAATTAGTACAAAAATTATAGTAAAAATTGTGACAAAATTATGGTAAAAATTGTAACAAAATTATGTTGTAATAGATATATTAGCAAATTGCACCGTAGAGGTGCAAAGGAACACCGAAAGGAGTAGTGAGGAATGGGGAAGGAAACTATCTTCTTGTTGACCATGTTAGGCTACTTGGTTGATGTCACCGTATGAGGTGCACAATGCTGAAGAAGAAGGAAATAACTTTTAACTCTCCGTAATTATGAAACTACCCAGGCCTTGCAATCGAAGGTGGTGGTGTCAAGGGAGATATTTTGTAATGTGGAAGGTGAGCGAGTGATTGTAATAGTGATGTGGTTTGGGTGTTGCAAGTGTCTGACTTGCATTTAAGTGCTTACCATCGAGAGTGATTAGAGGGCCTGAAGAAATTGTTAGGCCAAAGATGAAGCACATAGATAAACAATAGTGAGGTACAAGCAAACAAACACGAGGACTTACACAAGGGTCCTTGATTCTCACTTATGTGCATCATTTTGAAATTTGTTGTATGAAATACTTGTAAGTTGCAACCATGAATTTATACTTATATATTTTTCTTTTCATGGGTGGAACTATGAAAAAGATCGTAAAATGCTTCTCCATCGATGGTCCATCATCACAACGGACAAGCATTCCATGGAATCCATCGCTATGAGCTATTCAGTACAAACATTGTCATACACACATAATAAGCTTTCTAAGCTTTGAAATCACTAAAAATTTTACTCATATCACTGAATTTTATAAATCATTAGGTTCGGGAGAGATAAGGAACATGAAGAGTAGGGAGTTGACTTCAAATTCTGAAACGGGTGCCAAGGGAACCCATTATCTATTTCAAGAAGACATCGAAGTCATGCCACTTTCAATCAAAGATATGAGCATATCAAAAATAGATTTAAGAATGCATTTATTTAACACTTAACCAAAAACATTGATTTTCAATACCAAAATGTAACAACATTTAATACCAAAACCTAAATAACATTCACTTTCAATACCAAAACCTAAGAACAGAGAAGAGAAAATTCCTAACAACTAAGAAGAGAAAATTGAGTTGTACATGACATTCACGCACAATTATAACATAATTCACATTCAAATATAATAAAAATAAACAAAAAATAAAACTTTGAAGGTCAAGAAAAGTTTGTGATAGTACGTAGGAGTAATAATTATTATTATTTATTAAATTTCTTAGTCTATAACAATTTATAACATAGTTTATCTTAGTTGTTAACTCTAACAACTTTGATTTTAAAACATGTTGTATTAGTCAATATGAAGTTCTCTCTACATTGATTATAATATCTATTACTATCGCACTTAACATCAACCGACGACCTCAAATTTTGTATTTCAAACAATACCTCGTGGTTCAAAAATACTCTGATTGGTAAACCATCAACAATATTAACAATTTCTTGTAGGTTCAGATAAAAGAGTAATTGTGGTAGTATGTTTTTAGGTTTTCTCTAACTTTTTCATTAAAACAAATATAATCTTAATAAATATTTTATGTGAAAAAGTTGGAGAATAAAGATAACCATTTAATTTCTAATGGCATATTATACTTCCAAAAGTAATTTCCTTTGTCTTAAGAAGATATAACCTAGGCATTGCCTTTCACACCATAAAAGTAGAATGAAATCATGTGGGATATTTTGTAGTGGCCAATTGTATGCACATATGCTATGCTCTACTACTATAATTTTCTTCTAGCAAACACGTGTAAAGAAGCCAAAATGACTTGCTCTGACTTAACCTTGCTTCACAGTTGCAGACTTAATGATGTCCACAAATTTAGTGTTTAGTGAAGCTCCTCCAACAAGAAATCCATCAAAATTAGGTTGTGCTACCAATTCAACACAATTTCCAGCATTTATAGATCCACCATAAATAATTTGGGTTGATTTCGTTACTTGAGGACTAACATTTACCTTAAGCCAATTCCTTAATTCATAGTGCACCTCCTGAGCTTAAGTTGGGGTTGCAACTTTTCCAGTTCCAATCGCCCAAACAGGCTCATACGCTATAACTATGTTACTCTAGTCAACCACCTTATCTGTTATTTCTTTGGTTTGTTCAGAAACTACATTCAATGTATCTCTGGCTTCTTGTTGTTCAAGAGTCTCTCCAACACAAGCTATTACCTTCAAACCTTTAGAAAGTGCATAAGCCACTTTATCTACAAAAAACTCATTATCTTGTTTCAGTAGAAGCCTTCTCTCTGAATGACCTAGTATGACCCATGGAATGTCCAAATTGATCAACATCTCTGCATTGATCTCTCCAATGAAAGCACCTCCTTTCCTTACCCAACAATTTTGTGCAACAACTGTGAAATTAGAACATAGCAAGGCCTTCACTGTTGAAAGAAACACAAACGAAGGGCTCACAACAACCTCCACAACACCTTCAAATGCACTTCTCCTTCATTGAGAATACTAACAAGTCTTTTAACCTACTCCAAAGTACCATTGCATTTACAATTGCCGCCAACGAAAAACTTACAACCCATCTGTTCTCATGAATCGATCATGGAAACCTCTCCCAAAAAATACACAAAAAAAATTACACAAAATATTCAGGTAGAGATAATTTGTTGCATGTTTTTCATGCGATATAGATGCTAGGTAAGGAAAACCTAATTTCATATTGGAAACCAAATTGATGCCTGCAACCACCATTGGGAATCAACCAGTATGCTAGTGACTCCTATATGCCTCAACGCACTTGTCCATCAAAGCACCCCCAAGCTCGAGGATCTTGTAGTGGCCCTATAGTCTCTCCAATCTAATTTGTACATATTCTACCTTAGTCGATGATTTTCTGTATGATCGCACTATACGGAACTACCTAGTCAAAAAATCCATAAATCGTATCAATGTTCATCATACAAGTCTATAGTTTTTCAATGGTTCATATAGTATGTCCTAAGTTTACAACATCATATTGGTGAATACAGAAAAAAAACAAAAAAATAAAAGGTGTACAACATCATACAACTCTAGCTAACATTGAGTTTCATATATCTCCCATCCTTTCTGTGGGTTAGGGTTACAAGATTACAACTACAAATTTGCAATCCAATAAACATTAAGAAGCTAGGTGATTCGAACAAGTCGAGGTTCTAGAAACCCTAGGTTTCAAGGGCATTATTTGGGTTCAAGACTTGGTCAAGAGCATTATATATCACATCGTCATGTCTTGCTCATATTTCGCGAGTGCAGCAAGGAAGTTACACAATGAATCATCATCATTTCAAAGTTTCTGATATATCTCTGAGGCCAAGCGTAGATGCCATATGCATATAACTATTATGGTTGATCTCAAGCTTCGAAGCTTGGATACTATTTAATGAAATCAGATCTCTCTCCCATGCCCCACATCAATTTTACCCCCCATAGGTTAATTTTAGCCATCACAATAGATCACCATTTTCTCACTTCTGGATCTTTATTCTTTCAATCTTCTAATGATGCCCAAATGTTTTTGCTCGAGCAACATTCACACAAGTTAATATTCAAAAGCATGGGTTCACCTATACATTACTTTTGGGTAGCAACCTTCTTCTCTGGGAAATATCTAGCTCAATGTGGACAAGAAACTGTAGGCGTAGGACATGCTACAAAGGTGAACACAATTTTGGTTGTCTCTATTAATTGGTCACACAAGTTATCTCAACCAGAACTCCACTTCAGACCTTCCATCTATCATCATTATCTATGTGGTCTTACGCAGTGAATCTGAGAACATTGTTTTCTTGTCCTTGTCAGCCAGAGAAGGGACGTTGATGTGATATCTATGCATTAAAGCATGCAATGCTAGATGCATAAATTACATTCAAGGTAGTGCTCAAGTTCGGATGAATCACACATTTCCATCACGTCCTATAGGTGCCAAGACTTCTCTGCATTCAGTGGGTATTATTTGATATTCGCAGCTCAATATTAATTTGAGGTAAGAAACGGTTAAGAAAGAGGTACACCATGCTTTGTTGGTGATTTCTTCCATCTGCAATAAAGCAGCAATCAAGCCAGAGGTGCACCATGCTTTGCTGGTGATGCCTGCCAATTGTAGATGACAAGCGGCCAAAACTGTAGAAACCCCACGAATAGGCTGCACATCCAAGATAGATCCCATCGTCCAGATATCGTGAAGTGCCCTCCTCTGAAATCAGGAATATTTGTAGAAGAAACAATGAAGAATTCCGCCAAGGAAAAGAAGAAATAAGTCATGTGTCAGATTTGAATAGGTGGGAGGATGAGGAAATTTAAGTTCATTGATTCGTTGCAGTGAATAGTATCTGCACAACGAGAACCCGCAGAGAGAACGCCTTTGGCATAATTATATGTGATATTAAATTGTGAAAAAATTGTGTTGAAATACATATATTATATGGCATATAAATTATAATATATATTGGTAATAATCTTTATCCAAAACTTTTTGATATTAATATAATTTAAAATTAACTATCTTCGATTTATTTTAACTTGAGATTTTTTTACAAATTGATGAGTTATAAAAAAGTGTCAATAATAATGGACATGAGAATGTCTTTATTCTTCTTTTCAAAAAAATGTTAATTTTTATGTCAGGTTATTCCATTTCATTTCATATTAGAGGAAATGGCTAAATTATGTAAAATTTTCAAAGAAGACATCTAGTTTGTTAGTGCTTTTCAATTCATTACATCAATTGTTTTTTGTACATAATTACTTGTGGCATTGATTCTTTAAAGTGTAGTTGCCCTATCAATTTAGTTGTTTTATGATTGTTTCTTTCTCTCTTAAGTTAC
>JAXQQM020057675.1:215000-601392 GCA_034641835.2 Pinus albicaulis | reverse complement strand
TTTGTTTCTCTACCTATGCTAGATTGACTGTCAAGGTTAAGCTGTTTGACAAGATTTTATTCTCTACTCTAAAACATGAAATTGAAAAACGACCAAATCAGGATTAGACAGTCTGATTTGTCATGTACTTGTGGCATGAAAGACAAGCTGCACACAAATATTATTTTGCATAAAAATGAAATTTAGAAAAATCAGGGTTAAGATACATAGTTTGTTTTTCATCCCTGTTTTCCTCTTTGGTTTTTTTTTGGGCATGTGGAACCAATATCTTTTCCTAATATATTTTCTTCGACAAGTCAAGCTTACTCAATTTGACTATCTCTTCTCTCACTAACTTATCAACAAATAAATTTAAAACATGTTCAGTTATGATTAGGCTAGATAGCTGAACAAGACATTTTGAGCACTAGTAGCGGCATTTGGACTTGCTCGCTTTCAGAATGACTATTTTTTGAACATGGGGCTTTCTTTATGTTTTCCAAACTACCCTCTTTTTCTACTTTTATATTGTTTTTGAATTTTCTATTTTTTGATTTATTTATTCAAACAATGATATATACAATGATTGAAAAATATGGAACTAGAAATCCTGAAAAATGGTGAAACTTGAACATCTTATCTTCATAAGGATCTCCTACCACTCTTGGTCCACTCAGCTCTTGAAAAGAAAAGTTTGGAAAATTTTCTCTTTCAAGCATAACATAAGGATTCATGCACGAATCTCTAAACAACCCCATATCTTCCCGCTGTACTTCTTTATACCTTTGATCACCACTTCTCCTTTTGCTGTACATATTTTTCAAATAATGCAGATATTCTTTGTAATTTTTGAAGTATATGATGACATCATCAAGGTACATTAGAATGCAGAAATTTAGAACTGGAAACATGGCTTTTATGAGCATGTTTTTGGTGTCTGGCGGTTTTGCAATTTTGGGTTTGAAGATGGAACTACTTCTAGCATACTTGAAAAATTATTTGAGTTGTTCGTTTTGCAAAGGAATTATTTGGCGATACCCTGAAACATCATTTTGTAAAGACACATGATTAGAAGCACCTATCATTTTTATATCATGGTCTTAAGCAAAAATGATATAATTTCTGTCCCAAGGGTGTGTATTTGTGTTTCTAAAATCAACACAGATCCTATGTCCAGTTGTATTGTCTTTGATTATTATTGTTTGGTCAAGATTTTTGTATCTTATTTTGTCAAAGCTGTTTCTTGGAGTGATGGCGGTGTCATAGTGCTTCTCACTATTTTCCCTACATGTAGTAGTATCTTGAACAATCTTGCAAATTCTAGCAGTTCTAAATCTTTGGTGGAGTGTTAGAATGGTAGCTAGTTCAAACAAATCAGGTATATTTGGACTGCAGTCATCATATCCTTTCATAAGAAGTTTATCAGACATTTTTTCTGGATTTTTAGCTGTTGTGGCTACAGTCAAGGTTTTATTTGAAGAGGTAGAGTTATGAGATGGTAGATCTTTTAGGTATGGTAAGAACATTAAGCTCCCCTGCCCCTGATTTCCAAAGAGGTTTGTAATATGCAAGTCTTCTAATGCCTCTATTCAGAAAAAGTCTCTTGATGTTACTGCTGATGTTTGTCTATGGTTTGAGCAATTTTCTTGATGGTATATAATGTTTTGTGCTTCCTGCTCTAATTTTGTTTCAAGAGGAACGAACTCTCTTTCCTCAAGACATAAGTGCTCATGGTCATGATAATTTTGAGTGTCCAGCTCATCATAGAGAACCTGGGGTGGCTGATGTGGTGTGCCTAAATTTGTTTCAAATTCTCCTAATTGTTCCTCAATGTCTTCGTCAGTGTGTAAAATGAAGGAATTCAGATCAGAATGCAAGGAGCACATCGGGATGTTATCTCGCCTTTCTTGGCTGCTGACCATATATTTCATGTGTGATTCTTGATAGAGTATTCTAGTTTGGTTAAACACAGGAAAAGTGGCGTAGGACATATCAAGTTGAATATTTCCCTGAAGCTTGGCTCCCCAAGTTCTGGATAAAGGTATTCCATACTTGGGAGAGATGTCTGCTACCACTATGTCCATGATCAAGTGTTTTGTAGGTATTTGGGCCAAACTAAAACAAAGATCTTTGATTAAGCCTAGACACTTGAATCTACTTGAATCAAATGAATATAAGTCTTTATAAGGTTCTGTTATCTCTAGGCCTAATCTTTCCATCACAACTTTTGGCACGAGATTGTGCGAAGCCCCGGAATCTAGCATGCCATTGTGTAGGATTTGGTCATGTATATTTAGGCTGATGTAAAAGGGAAGAATGGCTCCTTCTTGAAATTTCCCTTTTATTTTTGGACCAAACAACACTTTAGGGGTATCATCAGCTAGATGTAAGGTGTTTGCATTGTTTCCTATGTTCAATACCTTTAGCACTTGGGATTTGTAAGAGCTTTGGGCGAGAAGTTCAGTGAGAGGCATGGTGATCTTTATTTTGACAATTTCCCCTTCAAAACTGAAGGGTGTTTGTAGTTTAGATAAATTTGCTTCAGTTTTTTCAGCAATGACTTTCTTTATGTTCTTAATTTGCTAACTTTGGTTCAGGATTTTGTTCAATACAACCACCTCGGGAATCTTGGTAGAGGTACTAGGAAAATCTGGGCCAAGGCTTGTCTGAATAGCTTTATCTTTTTTTTGGTCAGTTTTCTTGACCATGATTTTGTTGCTATCCACTGCTCTTTTAAGGATGTTATCAGGGGTTTTAGTAACAGTATTGTCTGAGCTACATTTCTTGGAGTTGTCTTGGTTTTTTCTACTTCTAAGATCATACTTCCTGTGAGCCTCTATAATGGCGTTCTGAAATCCTATAGCAGGATCTTCAGGGTCCTCATAGTTGGTTTCATTTTGATTCGGGGAGAAGAAAGCGTGTTCTTCTTCTGTGAGGAAAACCTCACCCTCGTTATCAAAACCTATTAGGTTTAAATGACTTTCATCAATGGGTTCTATATCCCTCTATTCCTCATCAACATAGTTTTCATTGAAGGGTGGCTTGATTTGTTGGTCAGTCTCACTTGGTTTGTTTTGAGGCCATTCTCTTCTAAAGTTTTGGTTTCGGTTCCTATTTTGAGGGTTTGGCTGATTGTCCCTAAGAGGTTCCTTTTCACTTATCTTTTCCCATATTTTCGCCATGGATCTAACCAAGTCATCTATTCTAGGATCTGAGGAAGGGACTGAAGGGGCGACCTCATCCTGGTATGTGACTTTCTTCTCTGATTTGGTCCTAGCTCTCTTTTCTGCTAAGTTGGCTTCTACACTTATGTCCACTTTTTTCATTTCCTCTAAGGTTGCAGGGTCCTTGTCTCTTAGTTGATAAGTCATGTCTAGGACGAAGCCTTCGAGAAGCTTTTCTAAGGTTGAGCCAAGTGGAGGTTTGAAGTGAGGCGGGAGGGAATTATAAACACTGTTGAACCTAGTGCAGTAGTCCGGGACACTTTCCCCATTATCCCTTTTTAGATTGTTATACTCAGACAAGATTTGAATGGGGTTTTTTCTGATTTCCCACCTATTTATGAAAGTTTGGTAGAGTTCTGGGAGATCGTGTATACTGTTTGGAGTTAAGCTCTTAAACCATTTTTTGGGTTCTCCGCCCAGGCTTTGGGCGAACATCCTCATTCTTATGGTCCCATCTTCTGTTTCCATGTATTCAAAGGCATCGCTAATTCTATCTACATGTTGTTGGGCGGTGGTAGCCTCAACTCCGGTGAAGTGCAGGATTTTGGATTGGTAGTCATGTTGTAAAGGTGCCAAAGGCTGTGGTAATACCAAGGGTACATACCAAGCTGCCATGGCGGGAGCTAATGGTTGATTTACAATATGAGGGCTTGTAGGATGAGCTGAGGTGATTTGAACAGTGGTGGTTTGAATGGGTGTGGCGGATGTACTCAAACTTGTGAACTGATTTTGAGTAGATTTGGGGTGGTAAGAGCTAAAGTGGTGGAGAAGTTGAAATTAGGGAGGTGTAGTAGGTGAGGCTTCTCTACTAGGACTCTGTTGCAAATCTAAGGGCTCAAGATCGTCAAAGTTGATTTTACTTTGTGACTTGATTCTAAAAAGGGTTTTTGCTGATTTTAAGTCAAATGGGGAATCCTGCAAGGATGTAAGATGTTCAAGTACAGATCTTGCTTTACGGATGGACCTATCGATAGCTAAGTTTCCATTTTCAGAAGTTTGCCACAAAATATTCTCTAGGTTATAAACTATGATAGGGGATTTGGGTCTGGATGAGATCTGGTATTGATTCTTCGTGAAGCCAGATTTCAAATTTAGGGTTTAGAGAGGATGATAGTTGTGATTGTTTTGGATGGATGGCCTCTCTAGGGGTTTCACTAATGTGAAGAATGGTCAAAACAAAAATGAAGGCTAGTGGAGTCACAAGGTGGATTTCTTTGAGATCTATGGTCCACCACCAATACTATCAAAGATGCTTTCCGGAAAAAAATTTCTAGCAAACTTTGAGGTGAAGACTTGCAAGGAAGACTTACTACTTAGTTTCAACAATTTGCTAGACTGTTGGAAAAGCCATGGCTCTATTTGCAAGTTTATTATGTTTATCTCCTATGTTTAGGTGGAGTTTTCTGAATTGCTAAGTTATACTTAGTTTGTCACTGATTACAAAGTTTGCACCATGAATTTTAAGTTTTGGAAAGGACGAATCAATAGAAAATTATGGTTTATGAAATCTTTGGTTTTTATTGAGTTTTAGGCCTACTAGAGGTTAGTGGAGTCGCCAGGTTGATTTTTGGTTGTTTTTATAGAGATGTACTTATGGTCCACCACCAATAACTAGGAAAAGACAATCTGGGGATGTTTTTGGGGTTTTCTGAGTTTTTATGTGCAGCCTATGGTTTATTAGAGTGTTCTAAACCTGATTCATCACTTTTCTAGGGTGGTGAAACAAAAAGAGTTTACTCTAAATGATTCTATGGACTGCTTTCCTGTTTAAATTTTGAAAGACTAATGAATATACAAGAGTTTGCTAGACTGTTATATACTCAGTTAGTCCCACTGTGATCGCCATTATGTTAGTGAGTGGTGGGATAAGTCCACAAGATAGTATTCTCAAAGGTCTCTGAAGGTTTAGGGAAACTAAGTTTTTTTATCACTCAGAGTCCCACTGTGATCGCCATTATGTTAGGGTCCCGTGATTTGGCTGATTGGCAAGCCAAGTGACATGGTAACATCAAACCAATATTTGGAGCCCAAGGACCTAGCCTTCTTGGACTCAGAGAGGGCTCTCTCTATTTGTGTAAGGAATGTATAGTTGTGTACTTCTTGTGTTTCTGATTTTAGGCTAGTTATGAAGTGAGTTTTTAGTATTTTTATTAGGTTTTTGAGGGAGGAACTGATCAAAGACTAAGATAGATAAAAATATTGTCAGATCAACTTAGCTATGGGGTTGAAAAGGTCGAGAAAGCTTCAGATGGTGATACAAGGTATGTTGAAGGGCTGATTTGATCAAGGTAAAATGGATCTTAAGGTAAAATGAAGTGGGATGGACACTAATTTTGTGAAGGACAAAGTCTTTCAAACATAAATAGTTCAATAGCAAACATTTATATGTTAGGGATAACCATTAATCATGATAAACGTAACTACAAACTGATAAATGCATAGAAATAAACATTCAAGCAATACATAGAGATATATGACTCTCTAACTTTAGGAAATTGCTATCAGACTTTGGGGAAAGAAAATTAAGACAAACAAATAACTCAAGCTACTAAGAGGAAACTCCTAGACATAGTATTTCAAGATTTCGGGCACTTTGAACTAATATTGCAGAGTTTTAGGCAAAGGGCAAGATCGATACAAGACCTCTTTGGTTCAACTAGGACAATCAAACATTCAAAGAAAGGTTTCAGAGGTGGAGCTATGACTAGCCATGAGCAAGCAGGGCATACCATAAATCATACTTAGCATGCATAAAACCATAAATGAAACAAGCAAACAATTTCTTCAGTGATCAAAGAGCAATCAAGAATTCTTTGATATGACTAAGAAGGAAGAAAACATAGAAGCTATAATAAAATAGGAAATCTGAGGTGCCTCTAAGGGCATGTCTCAAATCTATTCTCTACTATATTATAGCAAGCAAGAGCATGAAATATGTATGAAAACTAAGAAACATAACAGAGAGGGACACTATACCATTTTACCAAGTCAAGGAATCCAACAACAGTCCTCTTTCATCATCCAAAAACATTCAAGAGACTATCCAATGCATGAGACAAGTATTTATTCCAAGCTTGTATAACCATATATTACTCTATATCATCAAGTTCAACCTGGTTTACAATGAAGTCTCTTGGAATATATAGGCCAAGATGAGGGAAAACCTCCTAGTGCAACTAGCAAGCTCATTGGCCCATCAAAAATATCTGATTTTGTCCTTGAGGCTTTGCAAAGCCCAAGGCACAAAATATCTATAAAAATATCCTAAAAATGCTAAAAAAGGAAATTATATTGAATTTTCCCAACTAACAATGGCCAAAAAAGGCTAAATGCACATTAGGAAAAGCCACTTCAGAAAACTACATTTTTACAAAAATACTTCAAAAATATAGCGGCAGAAAATTCCCTATTTTCCAGGAAACCTTTGGAGGGCTTTCCAATGTCGAAATGAGGCCCATGATAGCTCGTTGGAAAGAACTAGATGTCTAGCTTCTGAATTTTTTTTTTTTTCCCAAACTGATCACTGAAAGCTTGTGAAAATCTAACCTGTGTGGAAAAACCTAGAAATTAGCCTTTGCTGATATGCGGGGCAGAGTGTTGAAAAAGTGATTGTTTTTCACCACTTTGGGGGACCAAATCATCTTCAATTGATATAAAATTCACTGAGTATATTCCCTTGAAATTATGGCATCAAATGATACCATTTTCATCCTTTGAGGATGCTTCAAACAAAAATGGCGATGCCCATGATTTTTTGCAATAAAGCTAAAAAATGTCAAAAAACCAAAACTTGTCGAATTATGCCCAATTTTGGCGAGCATTACCCTAATGGGTTTTCAGAAGCATGCTGAGAAGCAGAGGCAAAAATTTCAAGCCTTGATATGCCTTTCTTCACTTTTTGTGCCGGGCGCCTCTTTCGAGCCTCCTTGAGCTTTTCTTGTGTAGCCTTCAATTTCCTTCGGGCGAATTGATTAAGCTTCTTATAGTTCCCGATCATTTTTCTTTGAAGGTTCAAGTCTCTATTGGCATTTTCCAACTTCTTCTCCAAGTGTTCATTCACCCTTTCAAGCCATGCCTCTCTATTATTTTCTATCTCTTGGGTGAATAAAGTAGTAAGAGGAAAAGATTGGAAAAGGACAACCTCTTCCTCTTTTTGTTTCTCCAAAGCTCTTTTGAGTCCCATGGTACTTGGCCTCTTCCTCCTTCTCTTTTCCCTTGCTTTGGGTGGATTTCTTGGTCCTCCTCCTCTTTTGTAATTCAACAATGGATTGCTTGGGCAACTTCCCTTTGCTTCAGAGTGCTCTAGTAACATTTGGAGTCACAATTTGAGTCACTTTCTTTCTTGATTTTCAGGGCTTTGTTACCTTTGGAGAAGAAAGCATGGCCCCTTGCCTAGGAGAGGCATCTAGCACATGATTTATTTGTTCTTTTCCCTTGCTACTCCCCTCATCATCCTTGCCACTGTTTTTACCCTCCTCATGAATGCCTTGACTATCACCTTGCATGTCTCGTTGAGGGCTGCCTTTTTCATTTTTTTCCCTGCTTTCTTCAAGACTTTTAGGCTCTGTATCCCTAATGTTTTGTGCTTCATCCTCATCATGTTTGCTGCTATGAGGGCTACCAATATCTTCCTCTTTCTGACTGCTATGTTCCTCATCAAACTATTCCATTTCCTCATCATTTCCCTCTTCACTGTTTTGCTCTTCTTCATGGTGCTCTTCTTCATCACTGTGCTTTTCTTCACTTTTATCCTCTTCACTTTGCTTCCTTTGAATTTGATCCTCTTCACTGTTTTTCTCTTTATCACTATGTTGTTTTTCATCACTGTGCTCCTCTTCATCACTGTGCTATTCTTCCTCACTATGCTCTTCTTCTTGATCAATCATAGGAGATTTTTGTTTCTTAGGAGTGGGTTTACTAGAAGAAAGAGAAAGATGATGAGTGGAAGGTGAAGGAGATGCATGGGATGAAGAAGTAGTGGCGAAATCGGGAAGTGAAATGAAAGTGTCCCAAGAAATTCATTTCTTCTCAAGTTGATGGAGAATGACAATCTTGATAAGGGAATGATGGAAAAGAGAAGCTGGCTGCTGAGAGGAAGATCTCTTTTGAACAATAGAAGCCATATTTTCAATACTTCTATGGAGGAAAAAGGGTAGGTTTAGCAATTGGGTTCTTGTGAAGTGCATGAGTAGCCTGATATGGTAAGCATAAACCCGGGAAACCCTTCCCTCGCATGTGAAATATTTCATGATTATCTTCATGAGGGGAGCATAGATGGTTAAAAAATAGGAAAAACGAAAGATAGATGGGCATGAATCCCGATGCTCTGGTTTCAAGAAGGGTTTGTATTGATCTGAGTCTAGGTAGCTCTGCTTAAACCATTTTTCTCCGACATATGGAATTTTGGTAGCTCTGGAAATGGATCTAGGAGAAAGCTTGAAGTCTAAGCCTGCTAGATGAACATGTTTCCCTTGCAGCTTTAAAGAAAATATATGTGTCAAGGGAAGATAACTTTTCACCTTCTGAACTCTTTGACAAAACTCCAAACATCCTACTTCATGAAAGTTAAAAAGCACTGAAGGATGGGAATTTACTTTCTCAATTGAAAAAGGTTCATACCTTTTGTGAGGGCCACTTCTGCTATCTTTCCTGGGAGGCATTTTGCTTTGGATACTCTTTACTGGCTGACCAAGACATGCTGATTCAAATGGTCTCTGAAATAGTTTCCCAACACCACACCTTTTCCTCCTTGCAAGTCACTGTGTTTCTTTGATGATAGGAAACAAGTATTTGTCAAATGAGAACCAAAATCACTTTTATCACTATGTTTGGGCAAATATCTTGAATAAGATATGTTTGTTGTTCTTTGTTGAAGAAGGATGTCTTTTGTTTTGGCACAAAAATCCTCCCCTCAAGCACTGCCCATTTTCTATTCACTGCCCTTTAAAAAAGTAAACAATACATCTTTCAAGCTGATACAACATCTTGTCAAATCATTGTGTTAATCGTTGAAACTCATAGCAAGAACACTTTTTTATTTGGCAAACAAAGTGTGTTTTGGGAATCTGCTATTGAAATTTCTCTTCAAACTGATTTAAAATATTTTCAAAAAAAACTCTATGTCTTTGATTATGGAGGTTGCACACATTCTTCAATGTCTCATAACGCAAAGAAAAAAGTCTTTTAAACTAATCAAGCCTTTATCCCTTTAACACAATTTTCTCTTTTCTCTTTTTTGACATGGTAGCAAATTTTCCCTTTGTAATAATGTTAAGACACCTTTAAACTGATTTGAGATCCTTCAATGTAAGTCTTCTTTTTCCTCCAGCAACTGTGTATACTTTAACTCTCCTGAACACAAAAATACCTTTTTAAGATGACTTTGAAACTCCATAAAAAATGTTGTCTCTCTGTGGTAGACTACAAATTCTGTCTCTCTGTGTTTTTAGATGATTAAATGCCTTTGAAACCATTGTTTCTTCTTGGAAATCAGAGCAAAAAACACCCCTTTTAAACTTCAAAATTTACCAAGAAGTGAAGAAATACCTTGAAGATAAGTTTGTGGACCTTGTTGATCGTTGGAGCAGCTTTCAAAAGAGTCTTTTGAAGACTGGTGGATGAGCGGTCCGTTTGCAGCAGAAGGCACCGCGCAGAGGAGGTTGTCGGGTCAGTTTCGGGCGCCCGGTGACTGCAGGCACAGGTGTGCCATGTGCATCTATAGACGTGCCATGGCTTAGTATAATCCCTTTGTTCGGGCACTCACAGGCACACCGCGCACATCTACAGGCGCGCCGCATAGAGTTTTGAGCACCGAAAACCTTGAAAAATGCCCGAAAATGCTTCTCTTTTCAGTGAGCAACCAATGAAATTATGTTTCATGTTTTGAAATTGCTAATGGGCCCTTTTAAACGATCTCTTCCCTCCTTTGAAATTCGAAAAAGCTCAAATACCTTTGCAGCTAATTTGGAAGGGTTTTAATGCCTTTTGAAAAGGTTTTTTGTTATATAAAAACATAAATCACTGCCTTCAATATTATCTTACTTTTTAAAGCACCATAAAGAACCAGTATGTGAAAAAGACTCATAAAAATAGTGTTATGGCCATCTCCTTTGAAAACACTCATATCCATGAATTTTTGAAGTAAGGTGGCCTCCCTTAAAATAAGATCTTTCTCACTACTTTTTTGTTAAGGAAATGACCCCTGAAAACACTAATTTAACATCTGACAATTATGACTTATTCTAATCTTTGCTGTCCTTTTGTATACATATGCAAGAAACTACTGTCAACCCCAGCAAGCTTTCTCTTTCTTTAGCTATTTGGATGAAATTTTTTTAGCCCAAGTTTCATCCTCATGACAGTTTGAAGGAGTTTTTTATGAACAGAGGAAACAGGGTTCTGTTAACACCAGAAAAATCATCTTTTTGCTTTATGTGAAATAGGTTTTTAACCTATGAAACCTCATTTCTTTGTCACTTTTTGTCAATTCTGTCCTTCCAATTGGATTAGAGACTTTCAGCACCCTTATGCCACTGTATGGTTTCTATGTGGAAGAGGTTTTCAACCTGATTAATTTTTAATTTGTATTAACCATGAATTCTCAATTGTTATTACCAATAAAAACCCTTTCAAACATAGTTTTGTATCTTTTCCATACATCAGTTGTTCACCCTTTTGGAGGAAGTGGTGTAAAAAAATTTTTTGAGTCATTTAAAACACCTGTTAGTTTCTTGCTCTATGAATGAGACTATATCTCTGTTCCTGACCCTGTGCTTTTGAATGAAGGAGGCCCTTATCATGTTCCTAACCATCTGCTTTTAAATGAAGGAGGTTAACATAATATTTCCAAACCATCTGCTCTTTATACTGGAGGAGGTTTTCAACATGTGACCCAACCATCTGCTCTTGCTTGGAGGAGGTTAACACAGTCATGACATTTCATCCATTTCTCAAACTGTGTCATCTTTCCTTGTAATAAATATCTCTGCTTGGTATATCACAATAAGTAATAAAGTGAAAATTTGACAATGTGTTATAAGAGTCATGTTCTGAGATATGTATCCTGTTGTCAGAATATTCTTGTGAAATTTTAAACCAAGAGCCACATGACTTGTATTTGTAGAGTATTTGCTTACTAGTCATTACTTTCTAACCTTTCTTGACTGTGTTTGCAGAGGTTTATTGAATTTTCTCTTTGACTAGTATTCTTATCTCAAGCTCAAGACAAAATGAGAAGCAACTTTCTTCTTATGTTCAATTTGATAATGTCTTCTGGAATACTTGTACATCTCTTCTTCTGAAAGAGACACTGAAACACTGTAGATCAACATTAAATCAGTTTGGCTTTTGAAACATGTACTCCTGCTTTCTTTTCATTGCAGCTCTCCATCTGCTTAATGATGGAAAATTTATTCAACATGAGAGACTTATTTGGACTTGTCTCTTTTCTCTTGTTTGGATACTGTTTTTCATTCAATTTGCACCCTGCAGAGATGAAAAAAATATGAATTTGAACCTTGGAAAGCTACTTTGGTTTCTTATGGATATTTTTCCCAATCTTAAGCATATTCTTTTAGACTGTGCACATGCTTATCTCTTTTTGTATTAGATCTTTGCATAATTTCTTCTGGACTGAGACAACAAGACCTCTTAGTGGCGCAACCTATGGGTGTATCAAGATTTGTTTTTGCAGATCAAGTGCTAATTATGGGCTGGCTGGTATTGAACAAAGGATTCTGGCTCAGGATGTTTTTGCCAAGGAAGGGATTACCTAAAGCACCACTACCTAACCTAGGGGAGATCTTGACAGATTTTGAGTATTTTATTTGGGTAGGATTACATCTCTAAATGGCATATGACCAGGTATAGGGTTGAAGAATTTTTATCAACAATTAGATAATAATGACTTGGGAATGAGGGTAAATGATAGCAGATAAATTTTAGCTATGACAGCTCATGGACAAGATTATATGACTGAAACTAGATAGGACTTGACAACTAGGTTTTTTCTCATCATAGGCTGACTGGAAAAGGTAGGAGGACAAAAATTGTTTAGGGGTGTTTTCTAGATGACAAATTTGAAAAATTGGAGATCAACTTCTAGAAAAATTGGCTTAAAAAACTAGTCATCATCAACAGGTGAAAAATACTTATGACTGTTAGTCATCAGTATTTTTTACTTGTTAGTGATGACTAGTTGTAACAGCCTAGTTTTCCAACAGCAGATCTAAAATTTGTCAAATTTTCCAGTTGGGAAAACACCCATAAAATTTTTTTTCCCTCCTACCTTCCAGTCCGCCCATGACGAGATGAAACCTCATTATCAAATCCTACCTAGCCTCAGCCATACTAGTCTGCCCACCAGCTCTAAAAAGACAATCCAAATCTGTTCAAAAAACCTCCCCTAAGTTAGGATGTGGCGCTTTAAGGCATTTCACCCTTGGGAACCATCAAAGAGCAAAAAAACCTCCATCTGCTATAGACCAGTCATAACAGACCTCGCACTCTACTAATGAAGTTAGTCACAGCCCTAAGTCGTACCACTTATACACCCTTAAGACTCAGCAATACATAGACCATAATCTCAAGCTGATTTTAGGTGTTTTACACTGTTTGATGGATTTTACAAGGACAAGAAACATGTCATCATCTCGGAAGACAATTCTTGGCTCCACATGAGAAGACAGCTGCTTATAAATGTGATCAGGAGCCTGAGATGCATCTACAGGGCAAAGAGTTATTCATCAAACTCTTGCGACCTCATTCACAGCCTGAAAGGACAGCAGAAGAGAAAGCAACACTGTCAAGAGGCAGCTGATAAGTCATGGCTAAAAAACCTCCTTCATTTATAAGAAGAGGGTTAAAGCCAAAGCTTGACTTGAAAAGTTGCAACTGACTGTAAGACAGATTTTTTTTAATAAATAGTGACACAGTGATACAGTTTTTCTGAAGCAAAGTAATGATTGCAGGCAGAGGTAAAAGCATTAATGTTTTCAATTTTTTTTTCTTACCATCATATATAAGAGGAACCCTTGTCAAGCATGCTTATCAAACAATCTTCAAACATTTCGCCAAGTAAAGGGCCTCCTTCATTCACAAGCAAAGGGCCAGGGCATTGACTATTTTCAAAGTTTGATTGATCAAAGATGAAGTGGTAAGAGACCAAGAAGGAAAGCAGGGGTACCACTGCAATCCAAGGAGGTCAAGCTTATCTCTTAAACAGTTGTTCTCTCAAAAGACAGTTTGCAGTCAAAACAAAACCAAATTGAAGAATGGTTGACAAGTTGTGTCATTACACAGGCAAAGAATTAATGATGATTATGTTTTAAGGAATATTGGTCTCTCTACTCATAAAAGGATGTCTTTCAAATATGCTTATCATGGTTGACAAAGTAAATCTGAGCTTATTTCCCCCAAGAGGCAATACAACTAAACACAGTTGTTCATAATATGCAAAAGGGACTTTGAAATACTTTTAGATTCTGGAGAGGATTTCAAAACAGATATAGGCATGTTCATTATAAAAAGGTCAATGGCACCATATCAGTGCATTTTGAGTAAGGGATAGGTGTTAGAAAAAGCACCCTTTTTTGACAGGGAATGATAAAACATAGGTGAATGCAACTGCAGTTTTGCACCTATAATCAATATTAGTTTCACAGTGGGCATCATTAACTCCAGAGCATTAAGAGCAAGGTATGTATGCTACTGTCACAAAGGTGGACACTTTCCCTTTGAAAACAAGTCAAAGCATCCTGTTGTTGCAAATTTGTTAGAGGTGAAGCAGTAGGTTCCAAAAGGTCTAACAGTGGCAGAAATCACCTCCCAGACATATAAGCACAGTGAAATAAAGTTCAACCTTTTGAATGTTTTTATAAAGTGAATAGGCCAATACCTATTAAGAGCTCTTTAAATGCAGGCACGTTCTTTACTAACAATTAAAATCATTTGGGTTGTTAAAGCAAAACAATACATTATTTTAAAGAGAAACACTTTCAAAGTCATCATAAGTAAAAAATAAGGGGTTTTTCAACTTATTGCATTTCAAGGAGCCAAAGGACCGTTTCAAACTTCATTTTGAAAACTCCAAAGCCCGAGCAGAAGATCCCGCTTGCTGCCGTCAAGACCAAAGAAGGAGGTTTGAACGAAAAATCAGAGTTTTCAAAGGTCGGAGTTTGCGCGACGCGCCTGTAAGTGTGCGCGGCGCGCTCAGGCGTGTTTTTTGCACTGTGATACAAGCTTGCGCGGCGCTCCTGTAGCCTTGGGTCCTGTCGGCCTGACAGGTGACCCGACACCAAATTTCGCGCGGCACTCTTTCTGTCAAGCATGTCGCGCATATGATTAGCCCCCAACATGCCTTCAAATCACCTCTGAAGCTGCTCAAGCTCTTCAAAAGGCCTTTCATCGAGTTGTAGAGGTATTTTTATGTGCCCCTTGGTTTTTCAGAATTTATAAGTGCTGGGAGGGTTAAAAGTCACAGTTTAAACCATAAGTTTTGAATTTTGTGTGAAGAACAAGATTTGTTGTGGCTGGTGAAACATCAAAAGTTTGTGAGTTGTATTGATATGAAAAAACCCTTTAAACTAACCTCAAAATAATGATGAGAGATGAGGGCCCTGTTTTAAAGGTGGAAAGTTTAGCATTTGAAGAGTAAAACATTGCTCCTAATTTCAACCATTGGGATCATACATGTACTACTTAGCCAGTGTTCAAAATCTTCCCTAGTATGATAAAAAATAAGGTCATGGTTGCCCTTTCACCATAAACCGACCTTAGTGACAAAAGCAGTGTAAATCAGTTGGAGGTTTTTCTGTCAAACTTTGTGTGGGGGACAGTAGATTTTAAAGATGGCAGTGTTCTGTTTGAGGAGGGTTTTATTACTATTTAAATCCTACAGGATTCTCTTTGACCATATCAAAAGCAAAATAAGCTCTGTCACCTATTACACAGTAAACCTTGGACTGTGTATTACCTTCTTTGACCAACTGTCTTCATATTGTTGAAAATATTTGTTGAAAGGAACACCAAAAGGAGCAGTGTTTGGTTGAAGGGGAGTTTATATAGTTGAATTCTACAGGCCTCTGTTACTACATCATAAAAAACACCATAAACCCTGTTAACTTATCTTATAAACAGTGACTTTGACTGTGTGTATACACTCTGGTTGGCCATGTTTATGGTGTGGGATTGATTGGTTGAGTTGCATACCAAGAAGAGAGCAGGATTTTGAAATTAAGAAGATTGTGGTTTTACCTTGGTCAAAAATACAAGAATATATTGTTGTCCTCAAAACATCAAAAGGCAGAGTGACCTTATCACAACACACAGCAAATTCACTTTGACTGTCTATCTCTATTTGACTATGTTTTTGTTCTTCAAGTTTATTTGTTGAGTTGTATATCCAGGGGAAAGACATCATTCTGAAGGAACAAGGGTCTTATATCAAAAAAGGGACATTTTACACAGCATCCAAAATCATTGTTGCCTAATCAAACAATGAGTTGATAGGCTGAGACAGCTTTGGTTTAAAGAAGGCATTTCAAAAACTTTGAAGCATTTTGTTGTTGCAGGAGAGCATCCAAGTCAATATGCCTCCTAGGCCAGATAGCAGAAGTGGGTTGCACAAGAGATATGAGCCAATTTCTACTGAGGAAGTCAATGCACACCCATCTATCCTATTCAATTTTCATGAGGTGGGGTGCTTGGATTTCTGCCAGAGGGTATAAGAAGTCCAAAGTTTCTCACCTTTAATACATTTGTGCACCTTGAGGTTCAAAGACAAACATTTTCAAGTGGCAGGCCTTGATTTCAAGTTCTCCCCGAGGTCTGTATCCAAGGCCACTAAAATCCCATACATTGGCGATAAATGGTTCAAGCAAGACTATTTAGACTTGGATGACTACAAACCCTTCCTCAAGCCTGAGCATAGAGAAGCATGCCATGCTATTTTCCTTTTTTCTTATCTTCTAGCCAGCTATGCTCCACTTATGAAGATTATAATGAAGTATTTCACTTGTGAAGGGAGATTCTCCCGAGTTTATGCATACCACATCCGACTGTTGATGCACTTCACAAGAGCCAAGCAGCTCAATCTTCCTTTCTTCTTGTGCAAAAGCATTGAGAAAATGGCCTCCTCTGTCCAGAAGAAGCCTCCATCACAGCAAGTATCCTCTCTATTCCATCACTCCCTCATTAAAATCATCATCCTTCACCAGCTTGAGAAGAAAGAGTTTTCTTAGGATATTTTCATTAGTCACCCAGATTTCTCCACTGTCCCTCCAGTCCATACATCCCCCACATTGCCTACTCATCGCCCCTCGCCTTCCTCTAGCAGACCTACTCCTAGAAGGCTCAGATTCACCACAGAACAGTCAAAAGAGCATGGAGAAGGAGGGTGAAGTGGATAGCAAGAAGAGGAAAGGCATAAGCATGAGCAAAGGGATGAAGAACAACAAACTGAAGATGAGGGGCAGCAACATGACAGTGGTGAAGGAGAACAGTAGCAAGAGCAGGAAGAAAGTGATGGAGAGCAGCAGCATGACAGTGGTGAAGGAAAACAACAGCAAGAGAAAGAAGAGGAGAGTTCTGATCAGCAGAAACTCAGTGATGAAGAACAACAAACTGAAGATGAGGGGCAGCAGCATGACAGTGGTGAAGGAAAACAATAGTAAGAGAAAGAAGAGGAGAGTGCTCATCAACAAAAACTCAGTGGTGATGAACAACAGGAACAAGATGAAGGGCAGCAATTTGGGCAGCAGTTTGAGCAACAGCTTGAACCACAAAATGAACAGGAGATTGAAGCACAATAGCATCATGATGTTGGTGATCAAGGGCAGCAGGAATCTGAGACAGAGCAGCATCATGAAATTGAGGAGCAGGAGCAACCTAAAGAATATACACAACAGTCTCCTCATGACACACAACAGTCCCCTCATGATGCACCACAACCTCCTCAAGATACACAGCAACCTCAAGAAGAAGGGAAAATTCAAAGGGATGATAAGCAAGATGACAAAGGCAAAGGAATCATGCCTTCTTCTCCTACAAGGGCCAAGCCTAGGATAGCAAGAAAGTAGTTGCCCAAGGTTGTCACTCCAAATGTGACAGGAACTCTTCGCAGCAAAAGAAAATTGCCAAAGAAGCCTATCACTGACTTGCCTAGGAGGAAGAGCGCAAGATTAGCCTTCAAGGGCAAACAGAAAGGCAAGGTAGGAGAAGGACATGAGCATGGAGGTGCATTGGGTGTCATCCCAGTCCAAAGTGACGACAGTGAAAACGAGGCCCGGATTTTAGAAAACCTTCTAATCCATAGAGAGGGCCAAATTGATGCATTGGAGAATGATCTTCATCGGGCAAGGAATTTCAATCAATTCTTGGAGATCCAAAACAGCCAAATGAGTGCCCATATGGATGTTTATGAGACACGAGCGATCAAGTGCAAGAAAGAGGCTGCCAAAGCCCAAGCAAGGATAAAGGAGCTCATAGGTGATTTTGATGAAAGTGAGGAAGAAGACCAGCCTAGGCGAAAAATGCCTAGAACCATAGGGCTTAAAAGAGCCCTTGAAAAGAAAAAGGAAGAAGAGCAAGTCTTTCTTCAAACCACTCCCCCCACTGCACTACTTGAGCAAGAGATTGAAATCAATAAGGAGGCATGGCTTGAAAGAGACAATGAACATTTGGAGAGGAAGCTTGAAAAGGAAAACAGAGATTTAGAGCTGCAAAGGAGGATGACAAAGCATTACCAAAAGCTAAATCAGTTTTCCCGGCGCAAGTTGAAGGTTGCCCAAGAGAAGCTAAGGGAGGCAAAAGGGAAGCGACCGACATGGAAAGTGAAGAGAGACATATCAAGACTTCATATTTTGGCTTCTTCTTCAGAGCATGTTGCTAAGGACCCTTGAGGGTCATGCTCACCAATTTTGGGCGCATTTTGACATGTTTTGGTTTTTTGGCATTTTTGAGTTTTTTGTCAAAACTCATGAAATTCGCCATTTCATTTTGGGGATTCGTTAAAGGAGGAGAATGGTATCATTGGATGCCATAAATTCAGAAGGACACCCTCAGTGATTTTAAAAACATTTGGAGATCATTTTCTTCCCCGAAATGGCGAAAAAGGCTCGATTTTTGCACACTCTGCTCGGTCTATCAGCAGACTGTAATTTTTTGGTTTTTTACACACGGGTGCAGTTTTGGAGGCCTTCTAGGAATTAGATTTGGAAAATTTCAGTTTTTTTGGAAATTAGACATTTATATATTTCCAACGAGCTATCATGAGCCTCGTTTCAACACTGGGAAGACTGCGAAATGTTTCCGGCAAGTCAGGGGACCTTTTGCTGATGTAAATTTGAAATATTTTTGTAATTTTTGAACCTCTAAAATCTGCTTTTTCCAAATGTGCGTTTAGCCATTTTTGCACATGAAAAATGATGCAAAGTCAATTTAATTCCCTTTTTTACTGTTTTTTAGATATTTTATTGGATATTTTGTGCCTTGGGCTTTGCAAAGCCTCAAGGAAAAGTTTAGATATTTTGATTAGGCCAATAGGATGGCAAGTTGAACCATGAGGTTTTCCTCACTTGAGCCTATATATTCCAAAGGATTGCATTGTAAACAAGGTTGAACTTGATGAGAGAAGCAATATATGGTCATATAAGCTTTGGAAGAAATACTTGTCTTATGCTTTTGGATTGCCTCTTGAATGCTCTTGGATGAATGAAGAAGGATTGTTGTTGGATTCCATGACTTGGTAGAATGGTATAGTGTCTCTTGATTTGTTGTTGTCTTCTTTTTTTCATTCATGAATACATGTTTCTTTCTTGCTATAGATCAGTAGAGAAAAAATTGAGATATGCCCATGGAGGCACCTCAAATTTCCTTACTCTTCATAGCTTTCATGTTTTCTTCTTCCTTAGTTGCATTAAAGAATTCCTAACTGCTCTTTAACAACTTGAGGATATTGTTGCTTGTTTCATTCATAGTTCTATACATGCTAAGTATGACTTACGGTACGCCCTGCTTACCTATGGCTAGCTATAGTTCCATCCATGAAATTTCTCTTTGACTGATTAGATTATCATCTTGTTGAACCAAGGAGGCCTAGTTTCGATCTAGCCCTTTGCCTAAAACTATGCCAATATTGTTGTTCAAAGTGCCCAATAACTTGAAGTATTGTGTTTAGGCATTCCGGCATAGTAAGTTAAGTTGTTTGTCTTCCTTAAGTGTTTTCCCCAAAGTCTGATAGCCATTTCCCAAAGTTAGAGGGTCATATACTTCTATGCATGGCTTGAATGTTTATTTCTATGTATTTATTAGCTTATAGTTACATTTTGCATGATTAATGGTTTTCCCTACCATGTTTATGTTGTCTATTAAACTAGTTATGCTTGAAACTCTTTGTTGTTCACAAACTTGATGTCCATTTACTCCATTTTGCCCAAAGATCCTTTCTACCTTGAATCAAATCGGCCCTTCAACAGCCTTGTATCACTGTCTGATAGCTTTCTTGACCTTTTTGACCCCATAGCCCAGTTGATCTGACATCGTTTTACCTATCTTATATCTTTGATCAGTTTCATCCCTCACAACTTGAAAACCAAAACCAAAAAACTTACTTCATAACTAGCCTAAAATCAGAACATAATAAGCAAACACACAGATATCCCTTACACATATAGAGAGAGCCCTCTCTGAGTCCAGGAAGGCTAGGTCCTTGGGCTCCAAAGCTTGGTTTTATGTTACACTGTCATTTGGCTTTCCAATCAGCCAAATCATGGGACACTAACATAATGGCGATCACGGTGGGACTCTGAGTATTAAACAAACTTAGATTCCCTAGACCTTAAGCAGCCTTAAGAATACTATCTGATTGAATTATCCCACCACTCACTAAAATAATGGCGATCACGGTGGGACCTTCTAAGTTAGTGACAATCTAAGTACTCCTTAGTAACTCTCGAAGTCTCATTCAAACTTAGAAAACTTAAGTGTTGTCCAAAGAGTAGAAAATAGCCCCTTCACCATCTTAGCAAAATGATGATTTAGTCATAGGAAACTCTTACAAACCTCGTAGGCACATAAAAACTCAGAAAACCCCAAAAAACTCCCTTAGATTGGTTTTTGTCAGTACTGGTGGTGGACCATACACATATACCTCAAAACAATTAAAAATCCACCTGGCGACTCCACTAGCCTCCAGTAGGCCTTACTATTTTACCGAACTCTAGGTTACTGTTTGATCAACCTATCCCATCGCTCACTAACATAGCGGAAGATGGTGGGACATTGAGTACATGACAGTCTAGAAAACTCTTATAAACTCTTTGGTCCTTTAGATACTTAAACAAGCAAGCAGTCCATAAAATCATTTTGAGTAAACTCTTTTTGTTCTTTCCACCCTAGCAAATTGCCAAAGCAAGTTTAGAATACTTTAGACAAACCATAGGCTGCACATAAACTCATAAAAACCCCAAAACATTTCCAGATTGGCTTTACCTTAGTTATCAGCGGTGGACCATAGTTTTCATAAAATCCACCTGGCAACTCCACTAGTTCATCCTTTTGGTTTTGACCATCCTTCACTTTAGTATAACCTTAGAGAGGTCATCCATCCGAAGCTTTCACAAATACCACCCTCTCTAAAACTCTAGACTCAAAATCTGGCTTCACGAAGAATTTACACCAGATCTCACCCAGACCCAAATCCCCCTATCATAGTAGATGACCCATAGAAGATTATGTGGCAAGTTTCTGAAACTGACAATCTAGAAACTAATAGGTCCATCCGTAAAACAAGATCAGTACCTGAAAATCTCACTATCTTACCAGATTCACCCTCTGAATTAGAGTCAGCAAAAAATATTTTTAGAAGCAAATCACATAGTAAGATAAACTCTGTCGATCTTGAACCCCTAGACCCACCACAGAGTCCTAGTAGAGAAGCCTCACCTTCCACACCCCCTGACTTTCAGCTTCTCCATCACTTTGGCCCATACCGTCCCAGATTTTCTCAAAACCAGGTCATTAGTCCAAGTACATCTGCCACACCTATCTGAACCACTACTATTCAAACCACCTCAGCCCATCCCACAAGCCCTCATCTTGTACATCATCCATTAGCTCCTGTCATGGTAGCCTGGTACACACCTTTGGTGTTGCCACTACCTTTGGCTCCTCTCCCAAATAAATATCAAGACAAAATCCCACACTTTACCGGAGAAGACATTGCCACAGCTCAACAGCATATAAGTAGGATTAGCGATGCTTTTGAATACCTGGAAGTACAAGACGAGACCATCAGAATGAGAATATTCGCCCAAAGCCTGGGTGGGGAACCCAAAACATGGTTCAAAGCTTGCCTCCAAACAACATCCACAACATCCCAGAACTATGTCAAGTCTTCAGAAATAGGTGGGAAGTCCGAAAGAACCCTATTCAAATCCTGTCAGAATATAACAACCTAAAACTGGAAAATGGGGAAAGTGTCCAGGCATACTGCACTAGGTTCAACAGTGTGTATAATGCCCTCCCACCTCACTTCAAACCCCCACTTGGTTTAGCCTTAGAAAAATTCCCCGAGGGTTTTGATCCAGACATGACATATCATCTGAGAGACAAGGATCCCCCTACCTTAGAGGAAATGCAACAAATAGCCATAAAATCAAAAGCCAACTTAGCAGAAAAAAGAGCTAGGACTAGATCAGAAAGAAAAGTCACATATAGAGATGAGGTCTCCACTTCATCTCCTTCCCTAGATCCTAGAATAGATGACTTAGTCAAGACCATGGCCAAAATGTGGGAAAGGATAAATGAAAAGGCCCCTGTTAGGGACAATCAGCCAAACCCTCCAATCAGAAATCAAAGCCAAAATTTTAGGAGGGAGCAGCCTCAAAACAGACCAAGGGAAAATGACCAAAAAATTAGGCCACCATTCAATGAAAATTATGTGGAAGAAGATGAGAGGGATACAGAACCCATTGATGAAAGTCATTTGAACCTCATAGGGTCTGATAATGAGAGTGAGGTGTATCTCACGGAAGAAGAACAATCATTCTTCTCTCCAAATCAGGACGAAACCAACTATGAAGATCCTGACGATCCTGCCATAGACTTCCAGAATGCCATAATAGAAGCTCACAGGTAGTATGACCTTCGAAGCAGGAAAAACCAAGATAACTCCAAGAAAAGTAGCTCAGACACTGCTAAAACCATTGATACCATCCTTAAGAAAGCAGTCAACAACAACAAAATCATAGTTGGGAAAAATGAAAAAAACAAGGATAGAATTACCCAAACTAACCTTGATTCAGATACTCCTAGTACTTCCACAAAGATTCCCGAAGTGGCTGTGGCAAAAAAAATCCCGAAACAGACCCAGCAAACTTAGAACATAGAGAAGGTCATGGTTGAAAAAGCTGAAACAAACATGTCCAAACTTCAGCTGCCTTTTAGCTTTGAGGGCGAGTTCGCCAAGATTAAGATTACCATGCCTCTTACCGAGCTAATCACCCAAAACTCTTACAAGTCCCAAGTGTTTAAATTCCTAAATATGGGAAGTGATGCCAACACCCTTAATCTAGCTAATGACACCCCTGAAGTGTTGTTTGGTCCGAAAGTAGAAGGAAAATTCCAAGAGGGAGCTACTCTTCCCTTTTACATCAGTTTAAATATCCACGACCAAATCCTTCTCAATGCCATGCTAGACTCCGGTGCCTCGCATAATCTTATGCCGAAGGTTGTAATGGAAAGACTAGGCCTGGAAATCACAAGACCATACAAAGACTTGTATTCATTCGATTCAAGTAGAGTCAAATGCCTAGGTTTGATCAAAGACCTTTGTTTTAGTCTGGCCCAAATACCTACGAAACATCTAATCATGGACATAGTAGTGGCAGACATTCCCCCCAAGTATGGAATGCTTCTATCCAGATCTTGGGGAGCCAAGCTCCAAGGGAACATTCAACTGGATATGTCTTTCGCCACCATTCCTGTGTTTGACCAAACAAGAATACTTTATCAAGAGTCACACATGAAATACATGATCAGTAGCCAAGAGAGACTAGATAACATTCCAATTTATTCTGTGCATTCCGACCTGAACTCTTTTATTCTCTATACTGATGAGGACATTGAAGAACAGTCAGAAGAAACTAAGGCAAACTTAGACCCACCACATCAGCTGCCCCTAGTTCTCTATGATGAACTAGATACTCAAAATTACCATGATCATAAGCAGTTGTGTCTTGAGGAAAGTAGGTATGTTCCTTCTGAAATAGGAATTGAGCAAGAAGCACAAACCCTCATGTACTATCAAGAGAATTGCTCAAACCTCAATCAAACATCAGCAGTGACCTTCAGAAACTTTTTTAGGGTAAAGGCATTAGAATACTTACACATCACAAACCTGTTTGGAACTCAGGAGCAGGGAAGTTTAATGTTTCTACCATACCTCAAAGAATTACCACCACATGACTCTTCCACTGCAAATGAAACTTTGACCGTAGCCATAACAGCTCAAAATCCAGAAAAAATGCCTAATAAACTTCTTATGAGCAAAGATGATAGCTGCAATCCAAATGTACCCGAGTTACTTGAATTGGCTCATATTCTGTCTTTTCACCAAAAACTTAGAAATGATAGAATTAGCAATCTCATACAGAATACCATTTCATACCGGGAAAACAGGGGAAAACACTGTGCCACTACTATTCCTTTAAGAAAAAACTTTGACAAGAGAAAATATAACAATCTGAACCAATCAGTAATAATCAGAGATAAAATAACTGGTCATAGGGTCTGTTTTGATTTTAGAAAAACTAATGCACATCCCTATAACATAAATTTTGTCCTTTCTACCCAAGATCATTGTATACCGATGAAATGTGCTTTTAATCATATGTTTTTACAAGATGATGTTTCAGGTAATAGTAAAAATATTCCCTTGCAAAGTAGACAGCTTAAAGAATTTTTCAGTATGATGGAGGTAGTCCTAGTTTCAAACTTAAAATTGCAAAGTCACCTGATATCAAAAATATGCTCATGAAAGCCATGTTTCTAGTCCTGAATTTCTGCATTTTTGCCTACCTTGATGATGTCATTATTTATTTCAAAAATGACCAAGAGTATATGCATTACTTAAGGAAGATGTACAGTAAAGAAAGAAGTGGAAATCAGAGATACAAAGAGGTATAGCGGGAAGACACTGGTTTGTTTAGAGATTTGTGCATGAATCCCTATGTCATGTTAGAGAGAGAAAACTTTCCAAATTTCTCTTTTCAGGAGTTGAGTGGGTTGAGAATGAGAGGAGATCATTACGAGGATAAGATGCTTAAATTTTGTCATTTCCAAGATTTATGAGTTTGAAACACTTTCATTCATTGTATATACCACTGTTTAAAAAATAGACAAAATAGAAAAGACAAAAAACAATAGAAAAATAGAAAAGAGGGCGGTTGAAAAATAGAAAAAGGCCCCATGTTCCAAAAATAGTCTTTCGGAAAGCGCGCAAGTCTAAATGTCGCTACTAGTACTCAAATGTCTTGTTCAGCTATCTAGCCTAATCATAGCTGAGCATGTTTAAATTTATTTGCTGATAAGTTAGTGAGTGAAATGATGGTCAACATTGTGTAAGATTGACTTATCACAGAGAGTAGATTAGGAAAAGATATTGGTTCCACATGCCTAAAACAGAACCAAAGAGAGAAGCGAGGGATGAAAAATACATTGTACATCTTAGCCCCGTTTTTCTAGATTTCCTTTTTGCAAAATAATATTTGTGTGCAGTTTTTCCTTTCATGCCGCAAATTCATGACAAATCAGACTGTTTAACCCTAATTTGATCATTTTGAATTTTGATGTTTTAGATTAGAGAACAAAATCTTGTCAAACAGTTTAATCTTGACAGTTGATCTAGTTTAGGTAGAGTAATGAAGGAGTTCATCAGTTTAATTTGAACTCCCGGCAGATATAAATGTAGAAATAGATAGGTTCATTTTACAAAAAGAAAAAATATGTTGGCAAAACACTGCTAGTTCAAATGCGCCAAAAAAGGAGAAAAATGTTAGGAAAGATAGTGGGGTAGGTAGAAATATCATCGAAGCTAATCATGCTTTCTCTTTTCAGAAGTAGCATCAAAGAAGAGTGAAATTTTGCGCCAATGGGTAAGACATTGGTCTTCATAAGCCAAAGATCTGAAATTTTGGACACCTCCTGAAAAGGCGCTGCCCTCCCTAAATGGAGCCACTATTAGTCATCAGTATTTTTTACTTGTTAGTGATGACTAGTTGTAATAGCCTAGTTTTCCAACAGCAGATCTAAAATTTGTCAAATTTTCCAGCTGGGAAAACACCCATAAAACTTTTTTGCCCTCCTACCTTCCAGTCTGTCCATGACGAGATGAAACCTCATTATCAAATCCTACCTAGCCTCAGCCATACTAGTCTGCCCACCAGCTCTAAAAAGACAATCCGAATCTGTTCAAAAAACCTCCTCTAAGTTAGGATGTGGCGCTTTAAGGCATTTCACCCTTGGAAACCATCAAAGATCCAAAAAACCTCCATCTGCTATAGACCAGTCATAACAGACCTCCCACTCTACTAATGAAGTTAGTCACAGCCCTAAGTCGCGCCACTTATACACCCTTAAGACTCAGCAATACATAGACCATAATCTCAAGCTGATTTTAGGTGTTTTACACTGTTTGATGGATTTTACAAGGACAAGAAACATGTCAGCATCTCGGAAGACAATTCTTGGCTCCACATGAGAAGACAGCTGCTTCTAAATGTGATCAGGAGCCTGAGATGCATCTACAGGGCAAAGAGTTATTCATCAAACTCTTGCGACCTCATTCACAGCCTGAAAGGACAGCAGAAGAGAAAGCTACACTGTCAAGAGGCTGTTGATAAGTCATGGCTAAAAAACCTCCTTCATTTATAAGAAGAGGGTTAAAGCCAAAGCTTGACTTGAAAAGTTGCAACTAACTGTAAGACAGATTTGTTTTAATGAATAGTGAGACAATGACACAATTTTTCTGAAGCAAAGTAATGATTGCAGGCAGAGGTAAAAGAATTAATGTTTTCAAGTTTGTTTTCTTACCATCATATATAAGAGGAACCCTTGTCAAGCATGCTTATCAAACAATCTTCAGACATTTCGCCAAGCAAAGGGCCTCCTTCATTCACAAGCAGAGGGCCAGGGCATTGACTATTTTCAAAGTTTGATTGATCAAAGATGAAGTGGTAAGAGACCAAGAAGGAAAGCAGGGTACCACTGCAATCCAAGGAGGTCAAGCTTATCTCTTAAACAACTGTTCTCTCAAAAGACAGTTTACAGTAAAAAAAAAACCAAATTGAAGAATGGTTGACAAGTTGTGTCATTACACAGGCAAAGAAATAATGATGATTATGTTTTAAGGAATACTGGTCTCTCTACTCATAAAAGGATGTCTTTCAAATATGCTTATCATGGTTGACAAAGGAAATCTGAGCTTATTTCCCCCAAGAGGCAATACAACTAAACATAGTTGTTCATAATATGCAAAAGGGACTTTGACATACTTTCAGATTCTGGAGAGGATTTCAAAACAGATATAGGCATGTTCATTATAAAAAGGTCAATGGCACCATATCAGTGCATTTTGAGTAAGGGAGAGGTGTTAGAAAAAGCACCCTTTTTTGACAGAGAATGATAAAACATAGGTGAATGCAACTGCAGTTTTGCACCTATAATCAAGATTAGTTTCACAGTGGGCATCATTAACTCCAGAGCATTAAGAGAAAGGTATGTATGGTACTGTCACAAAGGTGGACACTTTCCCTTTGAAAACAAGTCAAAGCACCCTGTTGTTGCAAATTTGTTAGAGGTGAAGCAGTAGGTTCCAAAAGGTCTAACAGTGGTAGAAATCACCTCCCAAACATATAAGCACAGTGAAATAAAGTTCAACCTTTTGAATGTTTTTATAAATTGAATAGGCCAATACCTATTAAGAGCTCTTTAAATGCAGGCACGTTCTTTACTAACAGTTAAAATAATTCGGGTTGTTAAAGCAAAACAAGACATTATTTTAAAGAGCAACACTTTCAAAGTCCTCATAAGTAAAAAATAATGGGATTTTAAACTTATTGCATTTCAAGGAGCCAAAGGACCATTGCAAACTTCATTGTGAAAACTCCAAAGCCCGATTAGAAGATCCCTCTTGCTGCCCTCGAGAACAGAGAAGGAGGTTTGAATGAAAAAGCAGAGTTTTCAAAGGTCGGAGTTTGTGCGACGTGCCTGTAAGTGTGTGCGGTGCGCTCAGGCATGTTTTTTGCACTGTGATACAAGGCTACGTGGCGCGCTTGTAGGTGCGCGCGGCGCGCCTGTAGCCTTGGGTCCTATCGGCCCGACAGGTGACCCGACACCAAATTTCGCACGGCACTCTTTTTGTCAAGCGCGTCGCGCATATGATTAGCCCCCAACACGCCTTCAAATCACCTCCGAAGCTACTCAAGCTCTTCAAAAGGCCTTTCATCGAGTTGTAGAGGTATTTTTATGTGCCCCCTTGGTTTTTCAAAATTGCTAAGTGCTGGGAGGGTTAAAAGTCACAGTTTAAACCATAAGTTTTGAAATTTGTGTGAAGAACAAGATTTGTTGTGGCTGGTGAAACATCAAAAGTTTGTGAGTTGTATTGATATGAAAAAACCCTTTAAACTACCCTCAAAAGAATGATGAGATATGAGGGCCCTGTTTTAAAGGTGGAAAGTTTAGCATTTGAAGAGTGAAACATTGCTCCTAATTTCAACCATTGGGATCATACATGTACTACTTAGCCAATGTTCAAAATCTGCCCCGATATGATAAAAAATAAGGTTATGGTTGCCCTTTCACCATAAACCGACCTTAGTGACAAAAGCAGTGTAAATCAGTAGGAGTTTTTTCTGTCAAAATTTGTGTGGGGGAAAATAGAGTTTAAAGAGGGCAGTGTTCTGTTTGAGGAGGGTTTTATTGCTGTTTAAATCCTACAGGATTCTCTTTGACCATATCAAAAGCAAAATAAGCTCTGTCACCTATTACACAATAAACCTTGGACTGTGTATTGCCTTCTTTGACCAACTGTCTTCATATTGTTGAAAATATTTGTTGAAAGGCACACCAAAAGGAGTAGGTTTTGGTTGAATGGGAGTTTATATTGTTGAATTCTACAGGCCTCTATTACTACATCATAAAAAACACCATAAGCCCTGTTAACTTATCTTATAAACAGTGACTTTGACTGTGTGTATACACTCTGGTTGGCCATGTTTATGGTGTGGGATTGATTGGTTGAGTTGCATACTAGGAAGAGATCAGGATTTTGAAATTAAGGAGATTATGGTTTTACCTTGGTCAAAAATACAAGAATATATTGTTGTCCTCAAAACATCAAAAGGCAGAGTGACCTTATCACAACACACAACAAATTCACTTTGACTGTCTATCTCTATTTGACTATGTTTTTGTTCTTCAAGTTTATTTGTTGAGTTGTATATCCAGGGGAAAGACATCATTCTGAAGGAACAGGGGTCTTATATCAAAAAAGGGACATTTTACACAGCATCCAAAATCATTGTTACCTAATCAAACGGTGAGTTGACAGACTGAGACAGATTTGGTTTAAAGAAGGCATTTCAAAAACTTTGAAGCATTTTGTTGTTGCAGGAGCGCATCCAAGTCAATATGCCTCCTAGGAAAGATAGCAGAAGTGGGTTGCACAAGATATATGAGCCAATTTCTACTGAGGAAGTCAATGCACACCCATCTATCCTATTCAATTTTCATGAGGTGGGGTGCTTGGATTTCTGCCAGAGGGTACAAGAAGTCCAAAGTTTCTCACCTTTAACACATTTGTGCGCCTTGAGGTTCAAAGACAAACATTTTCAAGTAGCAGGCCTTGATTTCAAGTTCTCCCCGAGGTCTATATCCAAGGCCACTAAAATCCCATACATTGGCGAGAAATGGTTCAAGCAAGCCTATTTAGACTTGGATGACTACAAACCCTTCCTCAAGCCTGAGCATAGAGAAGCATGCCCTGCTATTTTCCCTTTTTCTTATCTTCTAGCCAGCTATGCTCCCCTTATGAAGATTATAATGAAGTATTTCACTTGTGAAGGGAGATTCTCCTGAGTTTATGCATACCACATCTGACTGTTGATGCACTTCACAAGAACCAAGTAGCTCAATATTCCTTTCTTCTTGTGCAAAAGCATTGAGAAAATGGCTTCCTCTGTCCGGAAGAAGCCTCCATCACAGCAAGTAGCCTCTCTATTCCATCACTCCCTCATTAAAATCATCATCCTTCACCAGCTTGAGAAGAAAGAGTTTTCTTGGGATGTTTTCATCAATCACCTGGATTTCCTCACTGTCCCTCCAGTCCATACATCCCCCACATCGCCTACTCATCGCCCCTCGCCTTCCTCTAGCAGACCTACTCCTAGAAGGCTCAGATTCATCACATAATAATCAAAAGAGCATGGAGAAGGAGGGGGAAGTGGACAACAAGAAGAGGAAGGGCATGAGCATGATAAAAGGGATGAAGAACAACAAACTGAAGATGAGGGGTAGCAGCATGACAGTGGTGAAGGAGAACAGCAGCAAGAGCAGGAAGAAAGTGATGGAGAGCAGCAGCATGACAGTGGTGAAGGAAAACAACAGCAAGAGCAAGAAGAGGAGAGTGTTGATCAGCAGCAACTCAGTGATGAAGAACAACAAAATGAAGATGAGGGGCAGCAGCAGGACAATGGTGAAGGAAAACAACAGCAAGAGAAAGAAGAGGAGAGTGCTGATCAGAAGCAACTCAGTGGTGATGAACAACAAGAACAAGAGGAAGGGCAGCAGTTTGGGCAGTAGTTTGAGCAACATCTTGAACCAAAAAATGAATAGGAGATTGAAGCACAGCAGCAGCATGATGTTGGTGATCAAGGGCAGCAGGAATTTGAGATAGAGCAGCATCATGACATTGAGGAGCAGGAGCAGCCTAAAGAATATACACAGCAGTCTCCTCATGACACACAGCAGTCCCCTCATGATGCACCACAACCTCCTCAAGATACACAACAACCTCAAGAAGAAGGGAAAATTCAAAGGGATGATAGGCAAGATGACAAAGGCAAAGGAATCATGCCTTCCTCTCCTACAAGGGCCAAGCCTAGAACAACAAGAAAGTAGTTGCCCAAGTTTGTCACTCCAAATGTGACACGAACTCTCCGCAGCAAAAGAAAATTGCCAAAGAAGCCTATCACTGACTTGCCTAGGAGGAAGAGCGCAAGATTAGCCTTCAAGGGCAAAGGGAAAGGCAAGGTAGGAGAAGGACATGAGAATGGAGGTGCATTGGGTGTCATCCCAATCCAAAGTGACGATAGTGATAACGAGGCCTGGATTTTAGAAAACCTTCTAATCCATAGAGAGGGCCAAATTGATGCATTGGAGAATGATCTTCATTGGGCAAGGAATTTCAATCAATTCTTGTAGATCCAAAATAGCCAAATGAGTGCCCATATGGCTGTCTATGAGACACGAGCGATCAAGTGCAAGAAAGAGGCTGCCAAATCCAAAGCAAGGATAGAGGAGATCATAGGTGATTTTGATGAAAGTGAGGAATAAGACCAACCTAGGCGAAAAAGGCCTAGAACCATAGGGCTTAAAAGAGCCCTTGAAAAGCAAAAGGAAGAAGAGCAAGCCTTTCTTCAATCCACTCCCCTCACTGCACTACTTGAGTAAGAGATTGAAAACAATAAAGAGGCATGGCTTGAAAGAGCCAATGAACATTTGGAGAGGAAGCTTGAAAAGGAAAACAGAGATTTAGAGCTGCAAAGGAGGATGACAAAGCATTGCCAAAAGCTAAATTAGTTTTCCCGGCGCAAGTTGAAGGCTTCCCAAGAGAGGCTAAGGGAGGCAAAAGGGAAGCGCCCAGCATGGAAAGTGAAGAGAGACATATCAGGACTTCATATTTTGGATTCTGCTTTGGATCATATTGCTAAGGACCCTTGAGGGTCATGCTCACTGATTTTGGGCGCATTTTGACATGTTTTGGTTTTTTGGCATTTTTGAGTTTTTTGTCAAAACTCATGAAATTCGCCATTTCATTTTGGGGATTCGTCAAAGGAGGAGAATGGTATCATTGGATGCCATAAATTCAGGAGCACACCCTCAGCAATTTTCATAACATTTGGAGATAATTTTCTTCCCCGAAATGGCGAAAAATGCTCGCTTTTTGCACACTCTGCCCGGTCTATCAGCAGATTGTAATTTTTTGGTTTTTTACACACAGGTGCATTTTTGGAAGACTTCTAGGCATTAGATTGGGAAAATTTTAGTTTTTCTGGAAATTAGACATTTAGAGCTTTCCAACGAGATATCATGAGCCTCGTTTCGACACCGGGAAGGCTGCCAAATGTTTCCGGCAAGTTAGGGGACCTTTTGCTGATGTAAATTTGAAATATATTTGTAATTTTTGAACCTCTAAAATCTGATTTTTCCAAATGTGCGTTTAGCTATTTTTGCACATGAAAAATGATGCAAAGTCAATTTAATTCCCTTTTTTAGCATTTTTTGGATATTTTATGGGATATTTTGTGCCTTGGGCTTTGCAAAGCCTCAAGGACAAGTTTAGATATTTTGATTAGGCCAATAGGATGGCAAGTTGAACCATGAGGTTTTCCTCACTTGAGCCTATATATTCCAAAGGCTTTCATTGTAAACAAGGCTGAACTTGATGAGAGAAGCAATATATGGTCATATAAGCTTCAGAATAAATACTTGTCTTATGCTTTTGGATTGCCTCTTGAATGCTCTTGGATGAATGAAGAAGGATTGTTGTTGGATTCCATGACTTGGTAGAATGGTATAGTGTCTCTTGCTTTGTTGTTGTATTATAGTTTTCATTCATGAATACATGTTTCTTGCTTGCTATAGATCAATAGAGAACAAATTTGAGATATGCCCATGGAGGCACCTCAAATTTCCTGACTCTTCATAGCTTTCATGTTTTCTTCTTCCTTAGTTGCATTAAGGAATTCTTAATTGCTCTTTAACAACTTGAGGATATTGTTGCTTGTTTCATTCATAGTTCTATACATGCTAAGTATGACTTATGGTACGCCCTGCTTACCTATGGCTAGCTATAGTTCCATCCATGAAATTTCTCTTTGACTGATTAGATTATCATCTTGTTGAACCAAGGAGGCCTAGTTTCGATCTAGCCCTTTGCCTAAAACTATGCAAATCTTGTTGTTCAAAGTGCCCAATAACTTGAAGTACTGTGTTTAGGCATTCCGGCATAGTAAGTTAAGTTTTTTTTCTTTCTTAAGTGTTTTCCCCAAAGTCTGATAGCCATTTCCCAAAGTTAGAGGGTCATATACTTCTATGCATGGCTTGAATGTTTATTTCTATGTATTTATTAGCTTATAGTTACATTTTGCATGATTAATGGTTTTCCCTACCATGTTTATGTTGTCTATTAAACTAGTTATGCTTGAAACTCTTTGTTGTTCACAAACTTGATGTCCATTTACTCCATTTTGCCCAAAGATCCTTTCTACCTTGAATCAAATCGACCCTTCAACAGCCTTGTATCGTCATATAATGGTTTTCTTGACCTCTTGACCCCATAGCCTAGTTAATCTAACATCTTGTTACCTATTTTACATCTTTGATCAGTTTCATCCCTCACAACTTAAAAAACCAAAAAACTTACTTCATAACTAGCCTAAAATCAGAACACAATAAGCAAACACACAAATATCTCTTACACATATAGAGAGAGCCCTCTCTGAGTCCGGGAAGGCTAGGTCCTTGGTCTCCAAAGCTTGGTTTGATGTTACACTATCATTTGGCTTGCCAATCAGCCAAATCACGGGACACTAACTGTTACACCATTTTTTGGTCATCTAACCTTTCATCATTAGATGGACCCAAGTACACCACGTAAGACCAGTTTTACCCCAAGTAAAACTGCTTTCACTATGTTAATTAGGAAACCCAAAAAGGAATAATTAATTAAACCATAATTTAATTATTATTCCCAGTCATGTTTAACCCAAAAACAAAGAAATTAATGAGATAAACCCATAGTTATCTTGTTATTTTCTAGGAATAATTATTTAAATAATATTCCTTGTTAAATATGACCAAATCAACCACCATTAATCAACTAAATCATTATTTATTTGATTATATCCCAACCACTTCCTTAAAAAGATAAATAAATCATTTATTTATTTATTTCTCACTAATCAAGGGATTTGACCCAAGTCAAACACCCTTTCCCTCCAACAAATAATAATAAAATATTCCATAGAGGTGGATCTAGATGTGATTAACATTATTTTAATCATGCACCAAGATCTAGAAGGACCCAATATTTTGTTATAAATAGGAGGGTTTTCCTCATCATTCTTCACCTTTTGTTGCCTATTAGATCACTCTGGATCTATACACTTGGTCTCATTTTCTACCATTTTGCTCCCATTGAGCTCTATCTTCTACATTGGGTTTTCTACATCTACAAGAGAGAGAAATCTTAGATCTGAAGTGATGAGGACTACAAAGAACCCATCCCTTTGAGGAGATCTGGATACACCTTCTTGTTTCCTCCCAGGTGCCCTGTAATATAAAAATTCATTCAAAATCGTGTTCTTGTCTTGTCTGTTGGATGCATGGAGCAAACTCTTTACTTTACTGCTTAATGTCTTTTCATTTATAGATCTGTTTGTTGCAGCACTTTAACTACTAATTGCAGATCTGAAGATGTTTTGCAGCCATTATTGTTGTTAGGGCTATTAGTTATGCGTAGCTAAAGTGGTTCTTTTTCGTACGCTTCGACAAAGAATTCATACTAACAAACTCTTTACTTTACTGCTTAATGTCTTTCCATTTATAGATCTGTTCATTGCAGCCTTTGATGCCGCTCCAGATTTTGATGATGTTGGCCTTAGCCACTTGCAGCACCTCTTTGATTTGCATGTATCAGTCAGATTTTGTGAGCCCTTCCTCATTTACAGGGGGCATTTGGGTTGTATTTATCTCATGTACTCAGATATTATTGTACTAGTCCTGGCTGTTATCCCAGGCACAGCATGTATGTGAGACTCTTCATTGTATTTTTATCTGTCCCTTGATTATGCCAGCTGTACTCTATGGTTCGGTCCCTTGTTTACTGGACACACTATTCTTTTGTACTTTGTCACGGCGGGCATAGGTATACCTCCCCCGCCGCCTTCAGCACAGGTACCCTCTCATAAAAGAGACTTGTTGCACCTGCGGGTCTCGTCTCCTCAGGGTCTAGTCCTTCAGCACACTATCTACCTCACAGTTCTCTCTCTGACACCTCTTTTTGCTGTCTAGTGATTGTGTTCTTACAACGTACTTCGGTCATACGATTTGCTCCTGACACTCGCACGCTGGGGGGAAATCTGTTACACCATTTTTTGGTCATCTAACCTTTCATCATTAGATGGACCCAAGTACACCATGTAAGACCAGTTTTACCCCAAGTAAAACTGCTTTCACTATGTTAATTAGGAGACCCCAAAAGGAATAATTAATTAAACCATAATTTAATTATTATTCCCAGTCATGTTTAACCCAAAAACAAAGAAATTAATGAGATAAACCCATAGTTATCTTGTTATTTTCTAGGAATAATTATTTAAATCTTATTTAGATAATATTCCTTGTTAAATATGACCAAATCAACCACCATTAATCAAATAAATCATTATTTATTTGATTATATCCCAACTACTTCCTTAAAAAGATAAATAAATCATTTATTTATTTATTCTTCACTAATCAAGGGATTTGACCCAAGTCAAACACCCTTTCCCTCCAACAAATAATAATAAAATATTCCATAGAGGTGGATCTAGATTTTATTAACATTATTTTAATCATGCACCAAGATCTATAATGACCCAATATTTTTTTATAAATAGGAGGGTTTTCCCCATCATTCTTCACCTTTTGTTGCCTATTAGATCACTCTGGATCTATACACTTGGTCTCATTTCTACCATTTTGCTCCCATTGAGCTCTACTTTCTGCATTGGGTTTTCTACATCTACAAGAGAGAGAAAGCTTAGATCTGAAGTGCTGAGGACTACAAAGAACCCATCCCATTGAGGAGATCCGGATACACCTTCTTGTTTCCTCCCAGGTGCCCTGTAATATAAAAATTCATTCAAAAATCGTGTTCTTGTCTTGTCTGTTGGATGCATGGAGCAAACTCTTTACTTTACTGCTTAATGTCTTTCCATTTATAGATCTGTTTGTTGCAGCATTTTAACTACTAATCGCAAATCTGAAGATGTTTGGCAGCCTCTATTGTTGTTAGGGCTATTAGTTATGCGTAGCTAAAGTGGTTATTTTTCGTACACTTCGACGAAGAATTCATACTAACACTAACAATGAATAACATATATCAACTGATCATACATGGAAGAAAACACTTACCCAAGGCCATATAAAATATGGTTGTTCCCATCATACAAATTGGCCCAATTTTTTACATGGAGCAATATGAGAAGATTGCCCTCTTGTGAATTAATGCACTGCATAGTAATGCTAAGAGTATGAAAATCAATGAATGTATAAACAAAATTCTTACCATATGCCGAAAGTGAAATGGTACATGGATCCATGAGTGATTTCTCCATAGTGTTTTGGTAGGTTATGAAGATGAATGAACCATGTGCTGCAAGAAGATAATCCTCCTCATGCTTGGAAACCCAAGTCAAGAATAATATGTCATAGTGATAGATGCCTCTATCCACCACTCTACCATCATCATCTCTCCCTTGTTCATCAAGTGCATATAATGTGAAGTGATACTGGGGACACTCCATCCATAAGTTTCCGCTCCCAAGTGACAGTGTTGTGAGCTCATGCAAATAAGCTCCTGTCAATATAAAGCTCTGTTCTTTGACACACTCCTTGTCAAAGACTCCTCTAGCAATGCTGCAATACATAAGAAGTTCCTCCCAAGGTGGAAGTACCTCTTTATCATCAAAATCCAAGGAGATAATGCCATCTCTCCCTCCTGCAACATCATGAAAAGCATGAGAGCAATTCTGCTCTTGCTCTCCCAAACAAAGCAACAAAGTATTTTGCTGCCTCCCCATACTTCCATCATACAACTCATGTGAGGAAGACACCATGAATGATATTAGTATCACATCAACACCATGCATCCATACTCTATGTTGCTCAATGATGCAAGTATCTTGCCATCTCTCCTCCATCCTCCTACTCTTAACAAGATTTTATGCCAAGTGATAGCCAAACTCTTTCAAGAGTAACCAGTGCAGCCAAGCCTCCTGTTGCCCGGTATCATAAATTTTCAAGTAGCCTCCCAGCTCCTTTATCATCAACCACATCCACTTAATCACTTGTGGATGTCTCCTTCTTTTCTTCATCTTGGTACTCCTCCCATGAGGGCTACCATCCTCCCAAACCAAATCTCTGTCTTTGCACTTCATGGGATATTGAAATGAAATCTTCTCAAGGATCAATGAGACCCTATAAGGACCCAAATAGGTGGTAGGAAAAAATCTTCCATCATGATGTGTATGGCTTAAGGAATTTCCAACACAAGCATGAGAGATGTTATCCATTCGAAGATGTCCTCCATATTCTATTTTTTCCCGTGAGAAAGGAAGAAAATCATTGCACTCCATTGTGTGTTAAAGTGCACCTCTAATGGGATTTCTCCTTGAGACCCCCCTCTCAAAAATAGTCTTCCAAAACCAATCAGGTCTTGGATCTGCTAAAAGTATAAGTTCCTCTTTGAGCTGAGAGGAGCTCATTGAGAAAGTGTCATCTTAAAAGGAGAAAGGGTTTCTTGTTGGCAATATGATGTAATGTGTTTTCCTTGATGGAAAACTACTTGATGAAGTTGTCCTTGATGGAAACCTACTTGATGAAGTTGTCCTTGATGGAAAACTACTTGATGAGTTTCCTGTGATAAGCAACCTATGTGTTAAAGATGTAAGAATGATGTATCTACAGATCAGTTCAGATGTGACAGATAAAATAATTACAGTAAGTGTCGGAGAAATGATAAATATAATATGTCACAATGTATACGCGGGTTTGTAAAGGACAAGTCGTGTATGCACGCGGGTAAGTACGTCCCAAGTCGTGTATGCCTTTTGCGCTCCAAAATTATAATACCAATGGGAATTACCATGGTATTAGCCCACAACATTGAGCATTTTATTGTCTATTTAATTCCATCCAAGAATACCATCAGAATTTGTGTGGTTTTGACTCATGGTATTGGTAAAAGCTAAATCTATTTAAGGAGAAGAAGATCATAGTGCAAGGTGTGCATGTGTAAGGGTTGTTGTTGAATAAATTTCTCTAAGGAAGATCTGCATGGGTGAACTTTGTTCTTAATTGATAGATCTGAATATATGATGCACCCATGGATATAATGATGATTCAAAATCTCTAGATCTAATGATGAATATTTAGAATGACCTACTGAAGGAATGATGAAGAACTAGCGCAAGTCTGTTGAAGAAAATGAATAAATATGGGTAAGTTTTACAAATCTGGTCTGTTCTGCAAAATTTATTTTTTTACAAATCTATACGCTAGTTGGTTTCAACAAAAGCGCGTATATACGCAGGTTCGCTTCATGAAAAGCGCGTATGGTAGTTAGGGTTTTCTGAAGAATAAAATACACAGAAGTATACGTGGGTTGATGTGCAGGAAAGCGCGTATGTACGCGGCTTCAGTGAAGCAAAGTAGCGTATGCTACTTGAATCAATGACTGTTCAGGGTTGTATCTGCATATCTATTCTGAAGTCTGGGATATTCTAAAGTTCTGGTCACAGTGTTTTCACTGTTCTAATTGAAGTATTGGGAAAAGTTTATGATTGTTGATAAAGGGTTGTGTTGAAGCTGTTTGATTCAGTATGAAAATTGATGAAACGTGTTCTGCAGTGGGTCTGAGGGTTGAAGCCTTCAGTATGGAAGTAGAAGCTTCCTTCCAGTAGAAGATGGTGTTATGTTCAGGGGGTTGAAACTCCCTTCCAGAAGTGGCTGGTAAACGAGATAAATGGGTTGGATCTCCCTTCCAGTAGCAGCTGGTAAATGAGTGAAGGTTGTAGCCTTCTGCAGGTAGAAGCCTGCGTATTGATGTGAGTCTGCATCAGTAAAATGTTGTAAACAATTTTCCATATAATAAATATTGAAGATAGAGATGACAACAGTGGTGGTTTTCTCCTGAATTGGTTTTCCACCTTAAATACTGGTGTTCATGTGTGTTCCACTTGTGTGATGTTTTATACTACTTTTACTGAACATATTTCCTATTTATCTAACCTGATGCATAACTGGTAAATCTGTTTTAAAGTCTGTTTCTGAGATACTTTATAAACTAGAAATTTATATCAGTATACGCGAGTTTCTTTTAGCATATCCGTGTATATACGCGATTTCATTTAATAAAAGCCACGTATGCCATAAAGTAATGTTATGGATCTAGAAGCAGTAATTTCAAATCTTAAGATTAAAGTTGAAGATCAACAAAGATTATTTAGTGAGATATAATCTATCTAAAAAGATATGATCTCTAGAATGAATGGACAGATAAACAAGTATCAAAGGTTGTACGATGAAGTAACCAATCACAGTGAAGGACTTGAAGCAGAAATCATCTCTCTCAAAGCAGATCTCGAAACATCAAATAAGAAGAATGAAGAACTTCTACAATCATTTGAAGAAGAAGGACTTGAAGCAGAAATCATCTCGCTCAAAGCAGATCTAGAAACACCAAATAAGAAGAATGAATAACTTCTACAATCATTTGAAGAACAAGAAAATGGGTTGAAAGAAGAGATTGTAAAATTAAATGAACAAGTAGAAGAAGGGAGAAGGGTCGAAGAAAGTATGAAGAAGCAATGCCAAAATTTGGAGGTTGAGGTAAACATTTTAAAAGGTAAATTAGAAGAAAAGGATAAATTTTTGAGGTTTCAAGATAGTACTAAGATTCTGGATAATATTCTTAGTAGTCAAATGTCTCCCTCTATTAAATTTGGCCTTGGTTTTCATGAAACTATTAAAGGAGAATCTAGTTCATAAGACAACACTAAAGGTTCAAAGGATATCAATGCAAAACCTGAAGTGTTTAAAGAGACAAAAAGGCAACCAACAATCATGAATTCTAAAAGGAAATCATTCGCTCCTAAATATAGAAGTATCAATCGATTCTCTCCTTTGATCAATAATGTTGAATGATTTATATGTCTTAATTATGGACATATTGCAGCCAAGTGTAGAAGCAAATTGTTTCAATCAAAGATAGATAGACACTACACAGAAATACAGTCGGCTCATGGGTACTCAGGTTTCTTTAAGGGATATTGTTTTTCATGCAGCAATTTTGGTCATAAAGAAGTTGATTGCAATAGAAGAAAGATTAGAAAAACATATTATGATCCCTATGCTCCCTTTTCTGGTCACATAATATGTTATGCTTGTAACAAGTATGGGCATGTAGAAAAATAATGCAGATTAAGTATGATGAATAGATCTGAGAAATTGGGGAATTTCCAACAAAGGTGGAAAAAGAAGAAGTTTTAGTAAAAAAATGTAGGGAATGTTGACCCTACTTCAGTCATTTGCTTCTAAAGTTTACTTCTCATAATGACTACAGGAGTGATGTAAGATACATTATGGGAATAAATAATGTATCATCACAGGGGGAGCAATGTATGGTGATTCCCATGGTTGGTTTGGTAATTCTAGTTGTGTTTATTTCTGACAGTGCATCTGATGTGACAAGAGAAGATAGATACATGTGGTACAAATTCATGGGGAGATGAAGTTGTGAAATTTTTCTATATTTCAATTTCTATACGTGGGTTTCATGAACTAAAGCCACGTATATACACAAGTTCCATTGGAAACAGTTGCGTGTGTTTTTCTATGATAAGAAAAATAGTGAATCAGACTCAAGGTTGGTTTTTGATAGGCTGTTGACAATTGTAATTTTCTTGATCTAATGTTGATGGTTTCAGTCTGCTGATATGATATGGTAATACTTGACTATGAACATGTAACATTAGTTCAGGGGGAGCATTAGCCTAACTACTAAAGTTGCATTGTTGGCATTGTGTTTTCTTATTCTCGTGATGATCATGTTAGAATTGTGTTGTCATGATACATAGATTTCTTATGATGAGATTATGGATGATCCCTAATCATGTTTTGCTGAAGAGTATCTTTATTTTCACACGTGGATTGGATACAAGTCTAATGATTAAGATATAAGGACAAACCATGCATATTTTGTTGTTGATAAACATCATGATTATATAAGACCTTGGTATTAACAGATCACATGATTGCTTGATACGTATTGACTATGATGAAGTTGTTCTGGTATGATAATTATTCTTGGCAAGAATATAATGTTGCTACAAAAATCCTGATGTTGGTTACTGATGTGCTTACGTTGCAACTGTTGGATGACACTTGAAGACATGGATACATTGTATTATCTTTCTTCTCTTAGATATTTGATGATACAAGTCTATGGTGTTTTCTCGTGCTATATGGTGCCACTCTACTCTATTTCATGATTATTCCCACATATGTTTCTATAAAGAGGAAATGGAAAGTTCACCTTGATAAAGACAAAAGATTAAGTTGATAGTTGATTTCTACAGAAAGACATTATGATGCTGGAAACATAGACCCGATTATAGGTTGATGATCGAAAAAGCACTAGTGGTGGTACATTCTATATGGGGCCCCGATTCATATCTTGGTTCAGCAAGAAGCAAAGCTCTATTGCCTTATCTACAGCAGAAGCAGAATATGTGGCTGCCGCATCATGTTGCACACAACTTCTTGGATGATGTAGACCTTACAAGACATTCAAATAACATGTTCACCTCCCATATCCATTATGTGTGATAATACAAGTGCCATCAATATCTCAAAGAATCCTATTATGCATTCTAAGACCAAGCACATTCCTATCCAGTATCACTTCTTATGTGAACAGGTGCTTGAAAAAAAGGTAAAATTGGAGTATGTTCCCTCCAAAGAACAAGTTGCTGATATATTTACTAAACCTCTTCCTAGGGAAGCATTCGAATATCTCAAACAAAAGTTGGGAGTTTTCTTTGCTGCTCAGAAGTTCAGATCTGCTTAAATTCAGAAGATTAAATTAGATACGCAGATTTCATAAAGGACAGTCGCGTATATACACGAGTTTATATATAGCAAGCCGCGTATGGGTTTTTGATGGCATAATTTTCTAAGTCAGCATTTTTAGAACGGTTGCAGTGTTGTTGGGTATATCTAGTGATGTTCCAGTTCTTAAATTTCTGTTACATTCTCTAAATTTTTGAAGATGCCTTGATGATTTGCTGTTGAAAGTGTTCAGGATGCACAAGCTAAGAGGGAGCACTTGTCTTGTGGGAAAGGATGCATTGTTGGCATTCTAAGTTCTTGCTGTGGTCTGATCTCATGATTAACATTCATTGGTCTTAATTATATATGTAATTTGATGAAAAGGTCATGCTGAGACCTATGATGTAAAATTTTTATATTCAATCATGTAAGGACTTGGTCAAATTTGTAAACCCACTTGGTTGGGTAATTCAGTCAAATATGTAATTCCACTTGGTTGGATCATTGATGTAAGTATGAGTCCTTGGTGATAGGAATGGTCATACTTGGTTGAGTTATAGAGTCATGTACTTCATTGAAAAATATGTCTAAAGTGTCAGCATGAACTCAGGGGGAGCATGGTAAATTTAATGTACTTCAAATCTACAGAGCTCACCTTTCTACATGGGAAGAGAAAACCTTGTTTTGGTTTGATCCGCCCTTTGCCCTTGATGTCAAAAGGGGAGAGTATCATGGTGTTTGAATAATGGTTATGATTAATGTATCTATCTGTTGTGGTGATCAAAAACCATCGTGGTTGCCATCAGGTCCAAAGGGGGAGATTGTTGGCAATATGATGTAATGTGTTGTCCTTGATGGCAACCCACTTGATGAAGTTGATGGAAAACTACTTGATGAACCTACTTGATGAGGTTGTCCTTGATGGAAACCTAATTGATGAACCTACTTGATGAATTTGTCCTTGATGGAAACCTACTTGATGAGTTTCCTATGATAAGCAACCTATGTGTTAAAGATGTAAGAATGATGTATCTACAGTTCAGTTCAGATGTGACAGAGAAAATAATTCCAGTAAGTGTCGAAGAAATGATAAACATAATATGTCACAATGTATACGCGATTTTTTAAAGGACAAGTCGCGTATGCATGCGGGTAAGTACGTCCCAAGTCGCGTATGCCTTTTGCGCTCCAAAATTATAATACCAAGGGGCATTACCATGGTATTAGCCCACCACATTGAGCATTGTATTGTATATTTGATTCCGTCCAAGAATACCATTGAAATTTGTGTGGTTTGTACTCATGGTATTGGTAAAAGCTAAATCTATTTAAGGAGAAGAAGATCATAGTGCAAGGTGTGCATGTGTAAGGGTTGTTGTTGAAAAAATTTCTCTAAGGAAGATCTGCATGGATGAACTCTGTTCTTAATTGATAGATCTGAATATATGATGCACCCATGGATATAATGATGATTCAAGATCTCTAGATTTGATGATGAATCTCTAGAATGACCTACTGAAGGAATGATGAAGAACTGGCACAAGTCTACTAAAGAAAATAAATAAATCTGGGTAATTTTTATAGATCTAGTCCGTTCTACAAAATTTATTTTTTTACAGATCTATATGCTAGTTGGTTTAAAAAAAAGCGCGTATATACGCGAGTTCGCTTCATGAAAATCACATATGGCAGTTAGGGTTTTCTAAAGAATAAAATACACAGAAGTATACACGGGTTGATGTGCAGGAAAGCGCGTATGTATGCAGCTTCCGTGAAGAAAAGTAGCATATGCTATTTAAATCAATGACTGTTCAGGTTTGAGTTTGTATCTGCATATCTATTCTAAAGTCTGGGATATTTCTGAAGTTCTGGTCATAATGTTTTCACTGTTCTAATTGAATTATTGGGCAAAGTTTATGATTGTTGATAAAGGGTTGTGTTGAAGTTGTTTGATCCGGTATGAAAATTGATGAAACGTGGTTTGCAGTGGGTCTAAGGGTTGAAGCCTTCATTATGGAAGTAGAAGCTTCCTGCCAGTAGAATCTGGTGTTATGTTCAAGGGGTTGAAGCTCCCTTCTAGGAGTGGCTGGTAAATGAGATCAGGGGGTTGGAGCTCCCTTCCAGTAGAAGCTGGTAAATGAGTGAAGGTTGCAGCCTTCTGCAGGTAGAAGCCTGCGTACTGATATGAGTCTACATCAGTACAATGTTGTAAATAGTTTTCCATATAATAAATATTGAAGACAGAGAAGACAACAACGGTGGTTTTCTCCCGAATTGGGTTTGCACCTTAAATACTAGTGTTCATGTGTGTTCCACTTGTGTGATGTTTTATACTTCTATTACTGCACATATTTCCTGTTTATCTAACCTGATGCATAACTGGTAAATCTATTTTAAAATCTATTTCTGAGATACTTTATAAACTAGAAATTGATATCAATATACACGAGTTTCTTTCAGCATATCTGCGTATATACGCGAGTTCAGTTCATAAAAGCCATGTATGAAATTATGTAAAAGAAAAATTTAAAGTCAAGATATAAGCTCTGAATACTGATTCACCGCACCCCCCCCCCCCTCTCTCATTATTTTTCCAACAATTGGTATCAGAGCAGTTCCTTCTGAAAGGGCTTGATCACTTGAAGGAGATCCGTCACAATGGGAAGGAAGCAAAAGAATAAGGCTACTCAAAGAAAGAAAACATGTACAACAGAAAATGAAGAAGATGAAACAAGTATTGATTATCGTTCTTGTGATTCACTTTCTTGTGCATGCAATGGTGAAGATAGTGAAAACCAAAGTGAAAGTAATGTTATCGATCTAGAAGCAGTAATTGAAAATCTTAAGATTAAAGTCGAAGATCAACAAATATTATTTAATGAGAGAGAATCTATCTACAAAGATATGATCTCTATAATGAATGGATAGATAAACAAGTATCAAAGGTTGTACGATGAAGTAACCAATCACAGTGAAAGACTTGAAGCATAAATCATCTCTCTCAAATCAGATCTCAAAACATCAAATAAGAAGAATGAAGAACTTCTACAATAATTTGAAGAAGAAGGACTTGAAGTAGAAATCATCTCGCTCAAAGCAGATCTGGAAACATCAAATAAGAAGAATGAAGAACTTCTACAATCATTTGAAGAACAAGAAAATGGGTTGAAAGAAGATATGTAAAATTAAATGAACAAGTAGAAGAAAGGAGAAGGGTCGGAGAAATTATGAAGAATAAATGCCAAAAATTGGAGGTTGAGGTAAACATTTTAAAAGTAAATTAGAAGAAAAGGATAAATTCTTGAGGTTTCAAGATAGTACTAAGATTTTGGATAATATTCTTAGTAGTCAAAGGTCTCCCTCTATTAAATTTGGCCTTGGTTTTCATGAAATTGTTAAAGGAGAATCCATTTCACAAGACAACACTAAAGGTTCAAAGGATATCAATGCAAAACCTGAAGTGTTTAAAGAGAAAAAAAGGAAACCAACAATCATGAATTCTCAAAGGAAATCATTCGCTCCTAAATATAGAAGTATCAATCGATTATCTCCTTTGATCAATAATTTTGAATGCTTTATATGTCATAATTATGGACATATTGCAGCCAAGTGCAGAAGCAAATTGTTTCAGTCAAAGACAGATAGACACTACACAGAAAGACAGTCAGCTCCCAGGTACTTAGGTTTCTTTAAGGGATATTGTTTTTCATGTAGCGATTTTGGTCATAAAGCAGTTGATTGCAATAGAAGAAAGATTAGAAAAACATATTATGATCCCTATGCTCCCTTTTTTGGTCACATAATATGTTATGCTTGTAACAAGTATGGGCATGTAGAAAAAGAATGCAGATTAAGTATGATGAATAGATCTGAGAAATTGAAGAATTTCCAGCAAAGGTGGAAAAGAAGAAGTTTCAGTGAAAAACATAGGGAATGTTGACCCTACTGCAGTCATCCACTTCTAAAGTTAACTTCTCATAATGACTGCAGGAGTGATGTAAAATACATTATGGGAATCAGTAATGTATCATCATAGGGGGAGAAATATATGGTGATTCCCATGGTTGGTTTGGTAATTCTAGTTGTGTGTATTTCTGACAATGCATCTGATGTGACAAGAGAAGATAGGTACAGGTGGTACAAATTCAGGGGGAGATAAAGTTTTGAAAATTTTCTATATTTCACTTTCCATACGCGGGTTTCATGAACTAAAGCTGCGTATACATGTGAGTTCCGTTGGAAACAGTTGCGTATGTTTTTCTCTGATAAGAAAAACATTGAATCAGACTCAAGGTCAGTTTCTGATAGGTTGCTGACAGTTGTAATTTTCTTGATCTAATTTTTATGGTTTCAGTTTGCTGATATGATATGGTCATACTTGACTATGAACATGCAATGTTCCCAATTTAGCTTCAGCTAATGGGAATATTAATTTTTCTCTTAAAACTTTGATTGATGAATAAATGGGCAAGGAGGCTCATAATTTGCTCAAATATGAATAAAGATCCTTCTTAATGTGAATGAGATTCATGTAATAACCAGTTCAAGCATCCACATGTGTGAACAAGGCTTAAACTATGTGGGCAAGGTCAAGTTTGACCAAGTCAACATGATTTACTCTCAAAGAAGTGGATTCTAAATAAAGCCAGCTCAACGTGAATAGGGATCAAATCCAACTAGATAAAATGAAGACACCTTGAGTGTGAAAAGGGACAAGGCATGAAGAATCATTCTGTTAGTCATCCATATTTTTTACTTTATCCAAAGATGACTAAATGTAACAAACCCAGATTTCTAGAACAAAATTGAAAAAACATTATGAGTTCTAGAAATCTCACGACCTTCATTTTTCTAAAGTCTGTCATTTCACCAAAATATTCATCTATTTTTTCCTAAAAATATTATCATGTTGTTCCTTAGCAGTGTTTTTCCTTGGCCTACTATTCCCTAAAGTGATGTTCCTTAAGCTTGTTGTTCCTCAGGAATGTTGTTCCTTAGCCCGATGTTCCCTAAAGTGCTGTTCCCTTTAAAATATCCTTCAAAATCCTATTGTTCCCAAGAAAAGAATTGTTTCCTAAAGGCTCCTTTTCCCTCATTCCATTCCCCCCATTTTATCTTCATAAAATACCACCAATTTCACTCATTTTACTTTTTAAAAAACCCCCATTTTACCTATCGGAACCCACCAAAATGATCAAAAATCCCTCTTTTTGGTCTAAGAAGATAGTCTTTTACAACTAAGGTTTTAAGCCCCCGAGGGCTTAAAATCTTCCCCCCTTTCTCCCATATGTCTGAGCGTTATGACCAAGTGCCCAAACCCCTGTCGCATCCGCTTTTATTCTTTGAACCCGCATTTCCTTTGAAAATTTTTACCTGCCGATGCGATTAGCACCCTATCCTTAACCCCTGGTCACATATTCCCCCAATGGGACCGTGCCCCAATGCCCAGTTATTAGCCCCTCCATCACATCGGCCTTTTCCTTGCCTCTCCTCCCCTTTCCTTTGTTCCACCGCCGATGCGATAAGCGCCCTTACCCTAGAGCCTAGTCACTTATCCTCCCATGGGACCATGCCCTTGCACTTATTCCTAAGCCCCCATCGCATCAACTTTTCCATATAGAACCCTCGTTTCCTTTGCAAACTTTCCCTCTCTGATCATGATACCCTGATAAGATATAAGCCGTAGATCTCTATGATCTAACGGTGATCATTAGCCCCCATCCCTTACCTTTTGGTTTATCCATCTGCCCTCCGCACCGATCTCCGCTGTTGATCTACATGATCCAACGGTCCTCGTTCATCCTGACAAACCAAATTTTCCAGACCCACCATCCATTATGTAAAGCCCTCCTCCAATCACCTCTTGTCGTCTGTTAGTATGAATCTTTTGTCGAAGTGTACGAAAAAAGACCACTTTAGCTACACATAACAAATATAACCTAACATCAAATATGGCTGCCAATATCTTCAAATCTATAGTTAGTTGATCAAGATAAATGTTGCGCAAATCCATATCTATGCATAAAAAGAAATTAAGCAGTAAAAAACAAGGTTATGCTCCATACATCCAATAGACAAGACAGGAACAATATTTTTGAAAGAATTTTATATTAAGGGCACCTAGGAGGAAAACAAGAAAGGTGTTTCCAATTCTCCTCAATGGGATGGGTTCTTGAAAGTCCTCAGCACTTCAGATATAACATTTCTCTCTCTTGTTGGTGTAGAAAACCCAGACAAACATAGAACTCAAAGGGATCTCACCAAGTGAAAAATAGAAAATTTGACAATGATAATGGCTCAAAGTCAGACCAAGAGCATAGATCCAAAGTGATCTAATAGGAAACAAAAGGTGAATAATGGTAGGAAAAACCCTCCTATTTATAACAAAATATTGGGTCATTCTAGATCTTGGTGCATGATTAAAATAATATTAACCAAATCTAGATCCACCTTTTATGGAATATTTTATTATATTTGTTGGAGGGAAAAGGAATTTGACTTGGGTCAAATCCCTTTATTTGTAAATAATAAATAAATAAATGATATATTTATTATTTTAAGGAAGTGGTTGAATGATAATTAAATAAATAATGATTTATTTAATTATTTATAAATGATTTAGTCATATTTAACAAGGAATATTATTTAAATAGGATTTAAATAATTATTCCTAGAAAATAATAAGATAAATAAGGATTTATCTAATTGATTTCCTTGTTTTGGGTTAAATATGATCATGAATAATAATTAAATTATTGTTTAATTAATTATTCCATGAGGAAAATCAAACAAATATAGATTTGTTTAATATTTCCCTTTGGGGTTTCCTATTTAGACCATAAACAACCTAATAAATGTGTTTTATTAAGTTATTTTACATAGTGAAAGCAATTTTACTTAGGGTAAAATTGGTCTGACATTGTGTACTTGGGTCCATCTACTGATAATAGGTTAGATGACCAAAAAATGGTGTAACACCGCCTGTCCTCCACTAAGTTCTCCCTGCCATGCACTTCTCTCCATCGCGCTCCCTTGTAGCCGTTGGATCTTCCCTCCCAGATCCGACAGTCCATGATCAATATGACATGATTTTTGCATATGTGGTTTAACATTCCAAAGCCACGCGAAATAGGCAGTATTGCAAAGGCCACGTGACGAATTATAATTGGATCACGTTCCCTCCGGGAAAAACCACTTACTGCCCGAGGGTCATGTGAAAACTACCAATGGTTCTCCAAAAACCACCTATGCCGTTTTCGCGCCATATGCAATTTTAAAACCAGATTTTTTCCGGTTTTCTTCATAAAAACCTCCTCCGCTTGCATTTTCTGCTCCTTCTCACTGCTCCATTCACCTCCGCTAGCCTCCAAAGCAATTTTACCAATCACGCAGGGTTTCATAACATATTTTATGATTTTGTGCAGGTTCTATGACAGTTTTAAGGGCCGAAAATCCTCCCACAGTCCATAAAGGGATGGGCCATGAGGTGATGACTGCCATAGTCCAAATAAAGGCCAAAATAATGAAGAAAGGGACTACCTTTTTTTCATTTTCATGGCTTGATCAGTACTTATGAGCACAGGTTATGCAATCAAACCCTCGGTGTACCAGAAGAAGCCCTGCATGCAACAACGCAAAGAAAAACCAATAAAATAAGAAGGTTAATACAGAAGGTCAAAGATTAAAAGCATGATCTTACAATTTAAAGATGGATATAGTTAGCATAGGGAAATAGAGTTTCCAATCATGCAGTGTATAAAGGAAAAAGGGCAACAATGTTACATTATGAAGGCCAAAGGCATCATCAGGCCTTAAAACACAGTTAATGATGAAGTAAAGGTAGATTAAGCCCAAAGAGCAGTTTTATGATTAAATCAAGAAGACTTAGGCTTAAAGATAGCCTCAAATACACCAAAGGAGCACTTATTCACCTAATAACTCAAAATGGACACCTTTCATTTACTTTATGTCTCAAAGAGAAAAATGGAAGTTATTACACAAAAAGATATTTTAAAACTGTCAGACAGTTATTGTAAAAGATAGAAAGAGCCTCAAAGTCAATATTTTCAGCTATTTTATCGTCAGGAAGTAAAGATAGATTTAATACATAGAGAAGTAGTTGAGAAACATTCCTACCTTATGCCTTCCATGGTTTTTAAGGATAGGAGTGCATTTACTGTGTCATTAATAACAATTTGAACCCTGGATACTTCCACCTCCCCATTTGTAGTATAAATATTGCATTTGAGCTCATTTTATAGGGGAATTTTGATAACTCTTTGAAGTAATACAAAGTTCTGTTGAGATTGAAGAGAAATTGATGTACTGGAACCTGTGGATGTTTTGACATGTTTGTGGATGGAGAAAGCTCTGTCATTGGATCCCTGAGCTTGGTTGTTGATGAAGTACTCTAAATTGTTTAATGTTTTTCTTGTTTTCATTCTATTTTCATCATTTCTTGCTTGCAGTAGAGTAAAATTTTTAGGCTAAGAAATGTCTCCTGGAAGCACCTTAGACCTGTTTACTCTTCACTGTCTTTATGGTTTCATCTGCTGAATGTTTGATTGAGTAGTTCAACTGTTGTTCAACCTTTAAGCTTATTTATTTCAAAAGTAATTCAATACAGTTGGCCTCAAGATGATTTATGGTTTTCCCTGCTTCTTGTTGACACTTTAAAAACTATTTTTGAAGTCTCCTTTCAAAGCACCATTGTCCAAAGTTTGCCAAAGAGGTCTATTTTGATCATACCCTTTGTACTTGCTCAAATAATTGTTTTGAAAGTATTTATAATTGCAGTCCTAGATGTTTAGGAGTTCCCTCTTCTATGAATGCAGTTATTTTTTTATCTTGAATATTTTCTTATCCTTGAAAGTGAAATCTTTGATGAAATAGAGCGTTCCTCGACTCCTAGATTTCATTTTAAAAGTTTGTCTTGAAATTGTTATTTTCTGAAGTTTAATTTGTAGAATTCATGGTTAACCCTGTCTATAAAATAATCTTTCATGTTCAAATGATGTTTTAAGTCTCTTTTTTGAAGAGTACATATAATTACGGATTCTTGATTGCCCTTATTTTTGTTTTTCATTCTAAACCCTTAATGTTCATTTCATTTCATCTGAAAACTTTGTAGATCCAACAACCAAGTTAAATTTTCCCTTTGATACCTCTAATTCATCTAAAAATTTGTTAAAAACTTCCATTTGACTCAATTTCCCAATGAATTAGAGATTTCCCTTTTCTATCTATGTTTCCTAGGTCATCATGTCCCACAAAACCATCAAACAAACTCATGCTTAATAACTAGCCTAAAATCAATATTTTACAAGCAAACAAGTCATATATTTGCAAATAATTGAGAGATCCTTCTATGAGACTAAGAGGGCTAGATCCTAGAGCTCTAAAGAATAGTTTATATTGTTGGTGTGAAAACAGGTCTCGCAGAGAAGACCCGGGTTCAGGGCTGAGGGCCAACAAGGGTTTCTGCCATAGTCTAGATTCACGCTGGCATTTCCACTCTGCTCCGAAGGGTAGAGAGTCTCACCCAAGGCATGCCGTGACCCTACTGTGGTTGAGAGTAGATTGGTATCAGTTTCCCAACATCCAAATAGGTGAACCAAAGCTAAATTAAGGAATTAAACATCCATGACAGAACATTTAGCAACATATATTCCTCAGGGAAACAGTTAAACTAGCAATAAACAAAACTTTAAACATAGCTATGAACAACGCTCATTCATATTCGACATCACACAGAACAACAACCATCTTTGATATATTATTCAGCAGCCTTCAGAGGCACATCATTACAAAGCTCTGCTATAGAGGAGCATATAACATAACAAAATACAATACATCCCGAGGGACAGAGAGAAACTACAGTAATTCGGAAGAGAAGAGAATAGTGAAATCTGATGGAGCTCTCCTATGGCTCCCTACTACCTATTCTGTCTGTACCAACCTATTCCTTTGTTGGTTGGTTTCTTATTTATTCTCTCGCTCGTGCGACTGACAGTTCTTCCCTGTTTCTTGCTCGGCTGTGTTTTGTTTCTTTCTGTTCACTGGGACTTCACTGCCTATTTCCGTCCACACCCTTTCGTTGTCTATGCTCGATCCTGTAACCACCATGACACCTGTCCTTTGCCCCTCCGCAACCTTGACACCTCCTTGCCTACTGAGATTTCATTCCTCGACATGCTCGCCAGCACTAAAAATCTGTTGATCTCCAAAAAAAAGGGCCCCAACATGCCTCGACCACATCCTTTTGACTCGTCCTGAGTCAATTGTCCTGAACCGTCTCCATGTCCACGGGGCCGCCTGACCCTGTGCACTGTTTCGGCTGCATGCCTTCTCCTTGCTATCCAAACAAGGGCCCCAACTCTGGGACCTTGTTCAGAGTTAAAACTTTAAGCTCTTGGAAAGTTGCCATGGCTTGCTGCCACCCTTGCAGCAACGAGTTTGTCTCTGCCGTGATCTTGGTGACAACTTCCTCCCTGATGATTGCCAGTACAGTGCTGAATACTGTGTTGACCTGGTTCCTAGCCTCAGAGGCCAATTGCTGCATCATTCAGGCGTTGATCTGTACAGGCTGGCGAAGCTCCTGAATTGCCTGCTTGGTTGCCATCGACATCTCCTCCACTTGTTGAATCTGGACCTCTAACACGTCCGCCTAGGCATACAGTTGGTCTACCCTAGTTGGGTCCGTGGATTCCTATATTTCCTTGGAGATTTGTTGTAGCTGGGTTGAAATTGGTTGTGTCTTCACTGTGACGGTTGTTGAGCATTCCTGTAGACCTTTCAGGAGATCGTAGGCATCTCTGGCTGCAATATTGATGACTTCCTGCATCTTGGTTACCTGGCCCTGTTTCTTTAATATTTGTGTTTTGTACACCACTACGGGTCGGGCAGCGCCGGTTGTGCTACCAATGCCGCCTTGAGCTCGGTATTCTCCTAGTGGAGGTTGGACTATGCCACCCTGAGGTGGATTGCTCGCTCTACTACTATCGTTTCTTGCACATCCGCTGGTATCTGATTGTAGTGGGCCATCACTATAGGCCACACTTCCCTGAAAACCCTGGCCACTGTGTCCAGCTAGTTCTGTAGCTACCCGTTTTCCATTGTGAGCTGCTCACGTTGTCCAATAAGTGCGATTATTTGATGTTTCTGTTGCTCACATTTATGTTGTAGCTCTGAGTGGAGCCTTTTTGCCTGCTGTGTTTCCCTCTAGATGAAGTGGTACAGATGAGTTGTCCCCCACGTCTCCATGCTCTCGGCTCCTGAAGTACCCTAATCTGGCCGCCGCTCCTGAAGTGGTTTTCCACTGGCAACCGATCTTGTTGATTGGCCTTGAGGTGACTGTGGTAGCGTGTGCTGGGGTGCAAAGTCTTCCATGTTTAGGTCCAGTCGCTCCCCTTGATCTACTTGGTCAGGCTATTGGAGCAGAGTAGGCTTAGGGAGTGGCCCAGTTGTGTCCTCAACCATTTTTTCCATCTGAGTGATTAAATTGGTAAAAGTGGTCTGGGGGTCCACGGTGGGGTTGGCTGGGGGTACCAATTCTATACCTGAGGTAACCTCCATCCCGTGGTCCCCATTGAGTAGTTTCCAGATGACTGGATCAGATATGGTGGCAGATGAGGTGGCTGGTGCAGATGAGGTGGTAGGTGGTAGTGGGTCGAAACGAGGTGGTGAGATACAGATGTTTAGGAAATCGAAGGGGTTAATGGGATGGTGGGGAGGCAACCCGCTTGCTTCCCCTACCTCAGGTATTGGTTCTTCTTGGATTAGTACCCCTGTGCTCATTTGCTGGGGTGGATCCTCCCCTGTGAGGTCGAACACCAGGCTTTCTTCTATAATTTTGGCCCTCTTGGCCTTGGGTGCTGCTATGGGTTTCGCAGACCTACTATTTCATGCTAGCGGTGTGGTTGCTGGACTTGGTGAACTAAACAATAAATTTGGAATGGGTGCGGGGATGGAAGTTGTGCTTAGAACCATTTGTTGGTACGAAAACAGGTCTCGCATAGAAGACCTGGGTTCAGGGCTGAGGGCCAACAAGGGTTTCTGTCGTAGTCTAGATTCATGCCAGCATTTGCACTCTGCTTTGAAGGGTAGAGAGTCTCACCCGAGGCGTGCCGTGACCCTACTGTGGTTGAGAGTAGATCAGTATCGGCTTCCCAAGATCCAAACAGGTGAACCAAAGCTAAACTAAGGAATTAAAAAGCCATGACAGAACATTCTACAACATATATTCCTCAGGGAAACAGTTAAACCAGCAATAAACAAAATTTTAAACACATCTATGAACAACGCTCATTCATATTTGACATCACATAGCACAACAACCATCTTTGATATATTATTCAACAGTCTTTAGAGGCACATCATTACAAAGCTCTGCTACAGAGGAGCATAGAATAGAACAAAATACAATACATCTTGAGGGAAAGAGAGAAACTACAGTAATTCGAAAGAGAGGAGAACAGTGCAATCCGATGGATCTCTCCTGTGGCTCCCTACTGCCTATTTCGTCTGTACCAACCTCTTCCTCTGTTGGATGGTTACTTATTTATTCTCCCACTCGCGCAACTGACAGTTCTTCCTTGTTTCTTGCTCGGCTATGTTTTGTTTCTTTCCGTTCACTGGGAGTTCACTACCTATTTCCGTCTGCGCCCTTCCGCTGTCTATGCTTGATCCTGCAACCACCACAACACCTGTCCTCTGCCCCTTTGCAACCTTGACACCTCCCTGCCTACCAAGATTGTGTTCCACCAGATGCTCGCTAGCACTCAAAATATGTTGATCTCCAAAAACAAGGGCCCCAACATATATGTTGCCTTGTCATTTGGTTTACCAATCGTCCAAATCATAGGACCCCAACATTCTGGCTATCACGGTGGGACCCTTGAGTAAAGGTCCCTAAACAAGACACTCAGTATTTATTTACGTGAGACATAGATTCTTCAAGTACTACCAGCGTAATGGCAATCATGACAGGATCTGTCTGAATCAGTGGAAATCTAAGTAAACCTTAGGATTCTAAGATACCCTTATCAAACCTTGAAGAAATCAGCTGAGAAGCCATAGAGTAGACTCTATTTGTTTCATCACCTTAGCTAAGTGTTGAATCAGGTATAGGACACTCTCATAACCAGAGAACCACATAAAACTCAGAAAAACCCAAAAACATTTCAGATTGGTTTTTAAATAAACCATTGGTGGTGGACCATAAAACATTTTACCCTTATAAAAGCTAAAAATTTCCACCAGGCGACTCCACTAGCCCCAGTAAGCCTATTACCTCACTAGTACTCTATATTTCCTTGAAACTATGTTAACAGGCCTTGAGAAAGTTTTGAAACTTAGTCCCCTATTATAGAAATCACTGTGAGAGGAAAAATCTTGAAAAACAGTCCTAAAACTTCAAACCTCTATAAATTTTGGAAACCGAAATCTAGCTTCACATAGGGCCCATACTAGATCCCATCCAGATCCTAATCCCCCTACCATAGTAGACAATCTAGAGAGGATTTTGTGGCAAAATTCTAGACCTGGAAAACAAACTACTGATAGGACCATTCCAAGAACAAGATCTATCCCTGAAAACTTCACAGCATTGAAAGATCTTCACTTTGACTTACCTCACACAAAGAACCTCTTTAGAAATAAGTCTCAGAGTGATTTAAACCAAGCTTATTTTGAAACCACAGATTTGCAACAGAGCTTTAGCAGAGAGACCTCACCTTATACTCCACCTGATTCTCAGCTTCTCCATCATTTCAGCTCCTTCCACAACAAATCTGCTCATGATCAGTTTGTTGGCCCAAGTGTTTATTCCACTCCTATCCACACATCCACTGTTCAAAAAACTCCATTTCATCCCACTTTCCCTCTTGTAAATCCCCCATTATTTCCAATCATGGCAGCATGGTATGCTCCATTATTGTTACCACAGCCTATGGCTCCTTTACCAAATGATTACCAGTCCAAAATTCCCCATTTCACTGCAAATGAACCTACTACTGCCCAGTAGCATGTAGACAAAATGAATGATGCTTTTGATTACATGGAAATAGAAGAAGAGACCATTAAGATGAGAATTTTTGCTCAAATTTTAGGAGGAGAAGTCAAGAAATGGTATAAAAACTTAGCTCCTCATAGTATAAATGATCTCCCTTCTTTATATCAAACATTCATAAACAAATGGGAAATTAGAAAGAACCCTCTCCAAATCCTTTCAGAATATACCAATCTCAAAAGAAACAGTGGGAAAAGTTTCCATGATTACTGCACTAGATTCAATAGTGTGTATAATGCACTTCCCCTAGACATGAAACCTCCACTAGGCCTAGCCTTAGCAAAATTCCCAGAAGGTTTTGATCTTGAAATGGCCTACCAGCTAAGAGAAAAAGACCCCTCAACCTTAGAAGATATGCAGAGGGGATCCATGAGTGTAGAGGAAAATCTGATTGAGAAGAGAGCTAGGTTGAGAGCAGAAAAAAGAGTTACACACAAAGACAATACAATGGCTTCAACCTCATCATCAGATACCAAGATTGATAACTTAGTGAAGGTAATGGACAGGATGCTAGAAAAGATAAATCTGAATGATAGAGTACCTCCTAGAGAAAACCAAAACATAAATAGAAACCAAAATCTCAGAAGAGACCCTAATCAAGATAGGCAGAGAGACAATGACCAGAAAATTAGGCCTCCCTTTCAACAAAACTATGTTGATCACGAAGAAGAAAGGGAAATTGAAAGGTTGGAAGAAAATCATGTAAACTTGATAGGATCTAACAGTGAGACATATATTTTTCTCACTGAAGAAGAACAAGGATTCTTCTCTTCATGACAAATTGAAAACAACCATGAAGATTCTGAAGACTACAGATTGGGGTTTGAAAATGCAATCATGGAGGTACACAAACAATATAATATTAGAAGCAAAGGGAGCCCAAACATTTCTAATGAAAAAAACACTAGTACTGTTGTTAAGAAAACCTCAGAATATGAGCCTAAGAAGACAACAAGAAACACCAACACCTTAGCCCGGAAAGTTGATCAAAATAAAGACAAAAAAATTCAGAAAAGTGTTGAACAAAGTTGCCCTAGTACTTTTTCTAGTGGCCATAACAAATTTGTCCCAAATAACAATTCAAATAAATTTCAGCAAGGCCAAATTGTTGAAAAATTTGTAGGTGACAAAACGGATATAAATATGTCAAAAACAATAGTTCCTTTCAGTCTTGAAGGGGAAATTGCCAAGATTAAAATCACCATACCCTTAGCTAAACGAGTAACTCAGGATGTATATAAAAAACAAGTTTTGAAAGCTTTGAATATGGGCAGTGACACTGATACTTTAAACTTGGCAGATGATAAACCATAATTATTGTTTGGTCCTGAAGTTGAAGGGAAATACCAAGAAGGCACTGTCCCTCCCTTCTATGTCAGCTTGAATATACATGATAAAATATTGCACAATGCCATGCTAGACTCAGGTGCCTCTCACAATATTATGCCCAAAGCAGTAATGGAAAGCCTAGGCTTAGAAATTATTAAACCATACAAAGACCTTTATTATTTTGATTCCAGCAGGGTCAAATGCTTAGGCTTAATTAAATATTTGTGCGTTAACTTATCTCAAATTCCTGCTAAGAGTCTAGTAATGGACATAGTGGTAGCTGACATCCCCCCTAAGTATGGCATGCTTTTATCTAGATCACGGGGAGCCAAAATTCAAGGAAGCCTCCAAATGGACATGCCTTATGCCACCATCCCATTATTTAACCAAATTAGAAGACTATATAGGGAATCCTATATGAAATACATGGTGAGCAACATAGATAGACCAAAAAATTCTCCTATATACTCCATCCATTCAGATTTAGATTCCTTTATCTTATATAATGAATATGAAATAAGTCAACAAGAAAAGGAAAACAAAAGAGAATTTAGTCTACCAGAACAATAAAATCTATCGTCAATTCAAGAAAAGAACAGTCCAGATTTTAGCAGCCTTGAACAGTAGAAAGAAAATGAAGGAGAAATTGAAATACCTTGGAAAATAAACTTTGATGGCTCTTGTAGTAAACTAAGTGCAGGGGCTGGGGTATGGATACAAAACACTAACAAAGGATTCTCCTACAAACTGGATTTTCCATGCACAAACAATATTGTTCAGTATGAAGCCCTCCTTATTGGCCTACACTTACTCAAAGATTTAGGAGCCAAAATAATATTAGTCCAAGGGGATTTTGAGATAATTATCAGACATATTAAAGGGGATTATTCAACCAAAAACCCAAAACTCAGAGAATATAGGAACACTGCCCTTGATCTCCTAAAAACCTTTGAAAAATGTGAACTCATTTTTATCCCAAGAGCTAAAAATCATCTAGCAAATGAACTTGCCTTTGTTACTAGTAACTGTCAAATACCAAATACAAGTGAACAGTCCAATATAAAGGTAAAAAACAGACCTACAATACCCGATAATGAAGATTATTGGTAAGTTTTTGAAGGAGACAAACACATAGATGATTTTCTGCAATCAAAGAATGACTTTGTCATGCCAACACTTGTTTTAAGCCATAAGGAAGACTGTTTTAATAAAGAACAAAACCCTGAAACAACGTTGTCTTTTTCTGCTGATATAAACCATTTTGAACACCCATTTGGAGCAAAAATATTTGATAGTATGGAACAGAAAGACCTGGAAATTTTACATTGTAAAAATGATACAATTCCAAGAGGTCTTACACCATTAGAACAACTTTTTGATTTCAATGATGTAGCCAAAGAACCAAGAATGGAGCCTATAGAAACAAACACAGAAGAACATAACATAGGAAGCCTAGCACAACCCAAAATGATCAAGCTATCCAGCACTCTCCCAGATTATGTTAAATAGAAATACATAGGCCTGTTCAAAGAATTTAAAGATGTATTTGCATTGGGATACAAGGATTTAAAATCATATGATAATATCATCATTCAACACAAAATTCCTCTTAAGGAAAATCAGAAACCTTTCAAACAAAAACTCAGAAGAATAAACCCTGTTTTATTACCTTTAGTTGAGAAAGAGATTAAGAAGATGTATGATGTTGGCATCATAGTTCCCATCAAGTATTCACAATTGGTTTCCAGCTTAGTATCTGTTAGGAAAAAGACTGGAGAAATTAGGCTCTGCATTGATTTCAGGAATCTAAATAGAGCCTCCCTTAAAGATAACTATCCCTTGCCAAAAATGGATCATATACTTCAAAGGGTGGTTGGGGCTAAAATAATTTCACTATTAGATGGGTTCTCAGGTTACAATCAGGTTTTAGTACTCCCAAGTGACCAACATAAAACTTCTTTTACTACACCTTGAGGTACATTCATGTATGTCAAAATGCCATTTGGTTTGATGAATGCAGGGGCCACCTTCCAAAGGGCCATGGATATAGCCTTCTCAGAAGACATAGGCTATTTTATAATTATTTATCTTGATGACATTACTTTTTTCTCTAAAACTGATGAAGAACACTTGATTCATTTGAGAAATTTTTTTAAGAAATGTAGAAGATATGGCTTATCTTTGAATCCCAAAAAGACACTCTTTGGTCTCCAAGAAGGAAAAATTCTTGGCCACATTATTTCTGAAGAGGGAATCAAATAAGACCCTAAAAGGATTGATGGCATATTGAAGATCAACCATCCTAGAAACCTTAAAGAATTACAATCTTTCATTGGGAAGATAAATTTTTTAAGGAGATTCATCCCCAATCTTGTTGAGCTATTAAGAAATATCACAAAAATGCTAAAGAAAGAGGTAGGTGTTAAATGGACAATACAGGCTAAAAAATCATTTGAACTAGTGAAACATGCTTTAATTCAAACACCAGTTCTTATTAGTCCTGATTTCACCAAGGATTTTTATATCTTTTCTTTTGCATCTGAACATACAATAGCGACAGTATTATTGCAAAAGAATGACATGGGGCATGAAAAACCAATATCCTTTTTTAGTAGGGCCTTAACAGATGCTCCATTCAAGTATAACATCATGGAGAAACAAGCCTTAGCCTTGGTAAAAGCATTGAAAGACTTTAGGGTCTACATTTTGCATTATCACATCATCGCTTTTGTCCCACATACTATTGTCAAAGATATTCTAAGTCAAGACCCTGATGGTAAAAGGGGAAAATGGATTGATATTACTCTAGAATATGACTTATAAATCATGCCTACCAAACTGATCAAAGGGTAGGGATTAGCTAAACTCATGGCCGAGTCAAACTTCCAAGCACTTGATATGAATATGGTTGATGTCTTAGAAGAAATAGAGGAATTCACAGCTCCATTCATTGAAGAAACATTTGTGAATTCACCTTGGTATTTTGATATCATATATGTGCTGCTTTAACTGAATGCCCCTCCTTCTTTGTCCAAAAATAAAGCTAGATTTTTGAAACAAAAGTCTTTAAATTATTTCATACTAAATGGGGTTTTATATTGGAAAAATGTTGTTGGGATATTGCTTAAGTGTCTGCTTGAGGTTGATGTGGGAAAATCATGCATGAACTACATGAAAGAGAATGTGGAGGACATATGTACTGGAAGACTATAGCAAATAAAATCCTCAGATCTGGTTACTATTGGCCCACCCTTTTCCCAGATACTCAAAAACTTGTCATGTCTTTCCATAAGTGTCAAATTTTTTATGGCAAAAGAAAACTCTTACCATTACCCTTACATCCCATTAGTGTTGAGGCTCCCTTTCAACAATGGGGCTTGGACTTCATTGGGGAAATTCACCCATCTTCTTCAGCCCGACATAAGTGGATCCTCACTGCCACTGATTATTTTACCAAGTGGATAGAAGCCATACCCTCTAGGAATGTTATTGACTTTGTCATTATCAAGTTCCGTGAAACCAACATACTATCTAGATTTGGTTGTCCAAGAAAAATTGTCACAGACAATGCTCCTGCCTTCAAATCCAAGAAAATGGTTGACTTCTACTATAAATATCATATCACCTTAGGTCATTCCACTGCCTACTATCCTCAAGGAAATGGATTAGCTGAATCCTCCAACAAAAGCCTTGTCAATATTATCAAAAAAAAATTGGAGCAGAATCAGAAATCATGGCATAGCATGCTTGTTCATGCTTTATGGGTTGATAGATTAACCACCAAAAATTCAATAAATATGTCCCCCTATCAACTGGTTTATGGCATGGATGCAATCTTCCCAACCTCACTAGGAGTTCCAGTCATGAAACTCCTTCAAGAAGTACAAACTGAAAAGAATGATATGTAGAGGAGAATCAATCAAACCATCCATTTATAGCAAACCAGAGAGGAAGTATATAATAAAACACAAACAGTCCAAGAAAACATCAAGAAATTATTTGACAAGAGGACTAAAGAAAATGATTTCCAAGTTGGAAATATAGTTCTAAAGTGAGATTCTAGAAGAGAAGAAAAGGGAAAACATGGAAAATTCAAAAATTTGTGGAAAGGACCCTACATTATTCATTCTATCAGGGGTCATAATGCATTCTTTTTGCAAGAGCTGAATGGAGAAGATCTACTTGGAGGTCTTGTCAATGGCAGGATGATCAAGCACTATTTCTGCTAGGAGTCCTAAATTTCAAAATTTTTATTTTTCCACTGTGTATAACATTGCTGTTTTAATTCGAAAAGAGAAGAAAAACACAAAAAAATAGAAAAATAAAAGAGGGCAGATTAAAAAAAGGTACAACCCCATACCAAAAAAGAGAAAAATATGAAAGTGTGCAAGCTTAAATGCCACTACTAAAACAAAACACTGCTATCTAGTCATACAACCTAATCATGACTAGATAGATTTCAATTTACTACTGATAGGTTAGTGAATCAGATTTTCCAAACAGTTTAATATTGGCTTCTCAGTAGAATATATTAGGATAGAAGAAAGAATGGTTCAAACATGCTCAAAATTTGAAGCAGAAATCAAAAGAAAAAATGGCTCTAAATAGATCAAAACCAGAGCTGGAAGAAGAATAGAAGGATGTTTTATAATTTTCAGATTTTAAGCCTTCACAAATTTTGTTTTATTTTTTTGCAGATAAATTCTATGTGTAGCTTGTACATACAGCCATAGACACCATAGCAAATCAGACAGTCTAATCCTGATTTGATTGTGTTTAAATTTCCTATTTTAGAAATAGAAATAAAATTTGTCAAACAACTTAATATTGACAGATAGTAGCTTAGGTAGAAAATAAAGAGTTCAACAGTTTAATCTGGACTCTTGGAAGGAATAAGGATAGGATTAGATAGTTTATTTCTGTTTTCAAAAATAAAATGTCAAAGAGTTTGCTACTTCAAATGCACTCAAAGGAAGAAGAAAAAATGCTAGAACAAGTAATATTGGGTAGGTAGAGATGTTGTTTTAAAGAAATTACACGTTGCAGATTGATAAAGGTTGTCCTTTTCAGAGAAATATCAGCAAGAAAAGAAGAAATCTGCCCAATGGATAAGGCACTAGTCCACTAAAAGCCAGAGATCTATAAACTGAGGTTCTGGACACCTAAAAGGACAACTGTCCTCCCCAAATGGAGCCACTGTTAGTCATCCATATTTTTGACTTTATCCAAAGATGACTAAATGTAACAAACCCAGATTTCTAGAACAAAATTGCAAAAACATGATGAGTTCTAGAAATCTCACGACCTTCATTTTTCTAAAGTCTGTCATTTCACCAAAATCTTCATCTATTTTTTCCTAAAAAGATTATTATGTTGTTCCTTGGCCTGCTGTTCCCTAAAGTGTTGTTCCTTAAGCTTGTTGTTCCTTAGCAGTGCTATTCCTTAGCCCACTATTCCCTAAAGTGTTTTTCCCTTTAAAAAATCCTTCAAAATCCTATTGTTCCCAAGAAAATAATTGTTTCCTAAAGGCTCCTTTTGCCTCATTTCATTCCCCCATTTTATCTTCATAAAATACCCCCATTTCACTCATTTTCCTTTTTAAAAAACCCCCCATTTTACCTATCGAAACCCACCAAAATGATCAAAAATCCCTCTTTTTGGTCTAAAAAGACAGTCTTTTACAACTAAGGGTTTAAGCCCCCGAGGGCTTAAAATATTCCCCCCCTTTCCCCCATATGTCCGAGCACTATGAACAAGCACCCAAACCCCTGTTGCATCGACTTTTCTTCTTTGAACCTGCATTTCATTTGAAAATTTTTACCTGCCGATGCGATTAGCACCCTATCCTTAACCCCTGGTCACAAATTTCCCCCACCGGACCGTGCCCCAATGCCCAGTTATTAGCCCCTCCATCGCATCAGCCTTTTCCTCATCTCTCCTCCCCTTTCCTTTGTTCCACCGTCAATGTGATAAGCGCCCTTACCCTGGCCCCTGGTCACTTATCCTCCCATGGGACCATTCCCCTGCACTTATTCCTAAGCCCCCATCGCATCGGCTTTTCCATATAGAACCCTCATTTCCTTTGCAAATTTTCCCTCTCCGATCACAATACCCTAATAAGATCTAAGCTGTAGATCTCTATGATCATATGGTGATCATTAGCCCCCGTCCCTTACCTTTTGGTTTATCCATCTGCCCTCTACACCGATCTCCGCCGTTGATCTACATGATCCAATGGTCCTCGTTCATCCCGACAAACCAACTCTTCCAGACCCACCATCCATTATGAAAATCCCTCCTCCAATCACCTCTTGCCCCCTATCCCCCACTAAGTTCTCCCCATCGTGCACTTCTCTCCATCACGCTCCCTCGTAGCTGTTGGATCTTCCCCCCTAGATCCAACGGTCCACGATCAATATCGCCTAATTTTTGCATCCGTGGTTTAATGTTCCAAAGCCATGCGAAATAAACGGTATTGCAAAGGCCACATGGCGCATTATAATTGGAACGTGTTCCCTCTGGGCAAAAACACTTACCGCCCAAGGTTCATGCAAAAACCACCAATGGTTTTCCAAAAACAATCTATGCCTGTTTTCACGCCATATGCAATTTTAAAACCGGATTTTTTCCGGTTTTCTTCATAAAAACCTCCTTTGCTCCTCCGCCTGCATTTTCCGCTCCTTCTCACTGCTCCATTTGCCTCCGCTAGCCTCCAAAGCAATTTTACCAATCACACAAGATTTCATAACATATTTTATGATTTTGTGTAGGTTCTATGACAGTTTTAAGGGCCGAAAATCCTCCTACAGTCCATAAAGGGACGGGCTATGAGGTGATGACTGTCACGGTCTAAACAGATGCTAAAATAATGAATAAAGGGACTACCTTGTTTTCATTTTTGTGGCTTGATCAGTGCTTATGAGCACCAGTTATGCAATCAAACCCTCGATGTACCAGAAGAAGCCCTGCACGCAACAACGCAAAGAAAAACCAATAAAATAAGAAGGTTAATACATAAGGTCAAAGATTAAAGGCATGATCTTACAGTTTAAGGATGGATATAGTCAGCATAGGGAAATAAAGTTTCCAATCACGTAGTGTATAAATGAAAAAGGGAAACAATGTTACATTATGAAGGCCAAAGGCATCATCGGGCCTTAAAACATAGTTAATGATGAAGTAAAGGCAGATTAAGCCCAAAAAGAAGTTTTATGATTAAATAAAGAAGACTTAGGCTTAAAGATATCCTCGAATACATCAAAAGAGCAATTATTCACCTAATAACTCAAAATTGACACCTTTCATTTACTTTATGTCTCAAAGGAAAAAATGGCAGTTATTACACAAAAAGATATTTTAAAAATGTCAGACAGTTATTGTAAAAGATAGAAAGAGCCTCAAATTCAATCTTTTCAACTATTTTATCCTCAGGAAGCAAAGACATATTTAATACACATAGAAGTAGTTGAGAAACATTCCTACCTTATGCCTTGCATGGTTTTTAAGGATAGGAGTGCATTTACTATGTCATTAATAACATTTTGAACCCTGGATACTTCCACCTCCTCATTTGCAGTATAAATACTGCATGTGAACTCATTGTACAGGGGCATTTTGATAACTCTTTGAAGTAATACATAGTTCTGCTAAGATTGAAGAGAAATTGATGTATTGGAACCTGTGGATGTTTTGACCTATTTGTGGATGGAGAAAGCTCTGTCATTGGATCCCTGAGCTTGGATATTGGTGAAGTATTCTAATCTGTTTAATGTTTTTCTTTTTTTCATTCTATTTTCATCATTTCTTGCTTGTAGTAGAGTAAAAGTTTTAGGCTAAGAAATGTCTCTTGGAAGCACCTTAGACCTATTTACTCTTCATTGTCTTTATGTTTTCATCTGTTGAATGTTTTATTGAGTAGTGTAATTGCTATTCAACCTTTAAGGTTGTTTATTTCAGAAGCAATTCAATACAGTTGGCCTCAAGATGATTCATGGTTTTCCCTGCTTCTTGTTGACACTTTAAAAACTATTTCTGAAGTCTCCTTTCAAAGCACCATTGTCCAAAGTTTTCTAAAGAGGTCTGTTTTGATCATACCCATTGTACTTGCTCAAATAATTTTTTTGAAAGTCTTTATAATTGTAGTCCTAGATGTTTAGGAGTTCCCTCTTCTATGAATGCAGTTATTTGTTTATCTTGAATGTTTTCTTATCCTTGAAAGTGAAATCTTTGATGAAATAGAGCATTCCTCGACTCCTATATTTCATTTTAAAAGTTTTCCTTGAAATTTTTATTTGCTGAAGTGTAATTTGTAGAATTCATGGTTAGCCCTATCTATAAAATACTCTTTCATGTTCAAATGATGTTTTAAGTCTCTTTGTTGAAGAGTACATGTAATTAAGGATTCTTAATTTCCCTTAGTTCTGCTTTTCATTCTAAACCCTTAATGTTCATTTCATTTCATCTGAAAACTTTGTAGATCCAACAACCAAGTTAGATTTGCCCTTTGATACCTCTAATTCATCTACAAACTTGTTACAAAATTACATTTGACTCCATTGCCCAATGACTTAGAGAATTACCTTTTCTATCTATGTTTCCTAGGTCATCATGTCCCACAAAATAATCAAACAAACTCATGCTTAATAACTAGCCTAAAATCAACCTTTTACAAGCAAACAAGTCATATCTTTGCAAATAATTGAGAGATCCCTCTCTGAGACTAGGAGTGCTAGATCCTAGAGCTCTAAAGACTGGTTTATATGTTGCCTTGTCATTTGGTTTAGCAATCAGCCAAATCACAGGACCCAAACACATTCAAGGTTGACCAAGTCAACAAAACTGTCTAGATGCATTGAACTAGCACAGTTTTTGTGGAGGAGCCTTTGCATGGAAGCAACCTCATAGTGGGTGGGACCCTTGGTGAGGAAGCTCATCAATTATATAATGAAGGATATGGCAAGCATATTGAACTGTTGGAGATTATATTTTTCATGAGTTCTGCTTAGACTTCCTACATACTTAGCTGTTTAGCTAAGTTGTTGCATTGCTTAGTGCAAGGGTTTACCCGGGTGAGAATTCCCTACTCTTCTTGGGATATCTTGTTCAAGAAATATAAGAGGAGGTTTATGATCTAAATTTTCCACTACCTGGTGTTCGGCCAAGCATCTACCATGAAATCCTTCAGAAAGTTGCGTTATTTCTTAAGGTGTGCAGTGGAAGGGGTTGAAACCCCATTTTGAGGAGCTAGTTTCCCAAGAGAAGGATCAACCTTTCTTTGGGAGAACTAGAAAAGGAGTCTAAAGCCATTTCTATTTATGTTCAGCCATTATTTTTTAGAGCTACATCCATGCAATTTTATTCATCCATAGATTTGTAGCAGATTTCTCATGTACATCTTTTCTAACAAGAAACCTTTGTCGGGTCTTCTTGGATCTGTGTAAAAGAGATTAGATCTCTGTTTTTGTACCTCATTAAGTATTCTAATAACATTATCATATATATTTCTCTATTTTCTGAGTTTACCTCTCCTTTTACTATGCATTCACTGGTGCAAATGCTGCGACATTTTGTAGTCTTGGGGTTTTGCCCATTTTTAGCAATTGTGAGCATGGGAGGCCTGTTCAACTTGGATAATTGCATTTGTTTCTGAAAATATTTTTCATTAATTTCATATATTGCCTATTATAAGGGAAACAACCATTATTTTCCCATTTTTTAGCTCAATACTCAGAAAATAGCATTTTTAAGGCAAAAATAACTGCTTTTCCCCACTCGGTGAACTGTATAAATGCATAGTTTGCTGCTGTGATTGTTATTATGATGTATATGCATTCTAAAACATTACATTAGTTGATACTTGTTGTTCTCCAACTTTGGACCACCTTAACGTATTCTTATTGTTGTATAAAATTCCAAGTTTGGAACATTACAGTGGTATCGGAGCAACAATCTTGGCTCAGCCTATGAGCTCAAGAATTATGGAGTATTCTCATGGGGAGGAGGAGATTTGAAAAATAAATCAGAGAAAACCCTTGTTGTTTGGAGAAAGGAGGTTCTCAAAACTTCTCTTGACAAAGTTGCAGGGTAAAAGCAAGGGCATCAAAGAAATGAGGAGGGAAACACATGAAGATCCCTCAACAAAACATATACATGAGGAAGGTTCTAAGTCCTCATATTTTGGATATGAGCACCCAGCCATATCATTATATCTACCACTTGCTATCAACAATTTCTTCATGAAGAGGAAGAAAGGATATGTGCCAAGGAAAGATACTCTTAGTGATTATTTGCAGGAATATGAAACTCAATCCAAGGAGTTCAAAGATCACTTGAAATTCCAAGGGTTTTGTCAAATGAAGGAGGAAAAGAGCACAAGGAACAAGGGGCAGGGTAAGGATAGACTCTTTCTATCCACTTTTGATGGATCACCTCTATGTCTAGCTAGGGCTTGGGTGAAGGAGCTAGACACCTTTGTGCAACAACATCAAGTTTCAGAATTTAAGGCCATCAAAGTAGCAGCGCTGCATTTTGAGGGTAAGACCTATGCTTGGTGGTTGTTTGAATCATTTTACTTAAAGAATGCAAATACATCTACTTATGCAGAGTTCATTGAAATATTAGTAGAGAGGTTTGATGATAATTCATGTGAAACATCTTCTATTGCAACTATCAAACCACAACAAACAAAACATTTTCGTGAGTTGGGAGGGTCTATATATCCAACTCCATTTCTGGAAACCAATGAAGAGGGGGTGAGCTTGTTTGATGCTTTTCCAAGGGCAATATCTCCTTGGGATGAAGGGCTTCCTTCTCAAAAGGAAGACATGAATATTCTTTCATCAAAAGAGGACCAAGATCTAAGGCCTCTTGTTGAAGGTAAGGCAACTTCAACTAGTGAAGAAGAGAAAGGAGAGGCAAAATAAGATAATGCAGTCATGAAAAGGGAACCTCAAACACCACATGAAGAAAAGGATGGATCACTTGCTCCAAGGAAAGAAACTCTTGCACTCTTGCAAGGAGTTCCAAAAGATCTTACACATAGAGCTCTTGGCAAAACACATGAGCAACATGTACCTTTATTGCCAAATGTTGAGATCTTGAAGATAGGAGGAGAAAGGAGGAGGAATGGAATCATAATAAGAAGAGCATGAACCCTTCTCTATTTCAGAGTTTGAAAGAACAAAGAAGGCAAGAGGATCTATGCAACAAAGGTAGGGGAAAATTTGTCCACCTACATTCACATCATACTCTATGCCTTGATGCCTCTTTGCAAGAAGGAATTTCAGCAAGAAGACCTCCTAATTGGAGGGAAACTAAAGTGTTATCTAAAATATATACAGCAGCAACATATTTGTTTAAAGAGGGAACCTTGGAAGGAACCACTACAGCGCTGAAAACCATTGATGGAATGCTAGGCAAATTTCTGAAATTGACCTTGTTTTCTTCCATTCATCTATTTGTGTTGGAGGGGATAGATTCATAAATTTGTGCTGATATGAGCATAGTATCAAGAGGCTATTACATATCTTTGGGACATCAAAGGATACTCCAATATATAATGAGGATTTCTGAACATAACAAAAAATTAATTTCATTTTTGCATGCATGAGAAAAGAGGTGGAAGTTTTTGAGAAAGAGAACCTTTCAAGGGAAGGGTGACTTTCCTAAACTTCAATCTTGTCTTGAGAAATATCAGCTGCAAGAAAGGCAGCAAAATAAAATTTGGAATACTCCAACATGTGTCTTTGACATCAATTATGTCAAGGAGGAGATCCATCATGTGACAAATGCATCATTTCATACTTCTACAACGCTGTCAATGTTGGGAAGCCTAGACCCTTATTGGGAGTCCCAACTCTTGATGAAATATTCTAAGGACATATTCACATGTAAGGTTCTTGATGGGAAAGAAATGGATGGAAAGTAAAAATTAGTTAATGGAATCATTTATGTTCATGATCAGATCTACTTAACTCAAGATTCCAAGCTCAAGGAAAAACTACTTAACACAATCTATGAGGTCTTGCTTTCAAATCCAACTAGTTTCATTAAAACATGTCATACTATATTAGATGGATTCATGTGGGAAAATTTTAGAGAGGAGATGCACTCTCATATGAGTAAGTTCATGGATCATTTGCTAGTTTAGGAGGAACATAGCTCTTGGGAAGAGTTATCATTATCACCTCCTTATTCACTGGGTGTGAGAGGGAGCTCATCCATGATCTACCTTGCTGATTTTAAACAAGTGTATGAAAAACATTGTATTGCTGAATCTCATGATGTATCTATTATATACTTGTATTCTCTTAACACTCATGTGCAGGGTTTGGATCCAAGAGGGGGCACTTTTTCTGATGGGCTTCATGAGCCACTTTGGGCCATGAACAATGGTGATGTTGGCCATTCTTTGAGAGATCTTGGAGAGGTGATGTAATCTCCATGGTGTGATTCCTTAACACCAACCATCATACACCTTCTCCAAACATGCAAGAAGTATGGGGCAGCAAAAAAGTGTTGGGGATAACGCTTGTCATATCATATCCTATGGCAGTTAGGAGGAAAACTGCGCTAGTTGCACATGAGAGACCATTGTCCTTCTCCCTTATTGTATATGGAAGCTAGCATGATCTTACTTATGCTCCCACATGCTGAAGATGTTCTTGTCTTTGTTGGAGGCATGGTTGGAAGAGAGGCACACTTGTTGGATGTGTCTTTGGGGGAAAAAAGTCCCCACCTTTTCTGCACTACATGTTCTAAGGGGAGCATGAGAAACTATATCGCCACCATTGCATATCACTTGTTTCTTTATGATGTGGACCATATGATTTGTTGGAGAACTTGGGGAATGCCTCTCATGAGAAATTGGGAGGAGCTTTTCTATGAATTACCAAGCTGGAGGGTGATTCATTTTATTTGGATGATAGCATGGAGGAAGGAGACCTCCATTGATGATGAAATTCCCCATGATTGTCATCACTTCTTTCTTGAGAAATCCATGGATCAGCAATAAGGTTTCCATAACAACCTTCCATTCTTCATGATGAGAGCCATTGGGTTTATTCACCAAAGGCAAACTTTCACATTTGGGAGGAGCCATTGGGAGATGGAATTTTTACAGAAATCTTGAAGCAATGGAGGAGACTATGGGATGAGAGGGTCACAAGAAGAAGAGGGAAGATTTTTCAGCACCCTTGCAGTTTATTGAGGACAAGAAACATGTGGGAGAGGGAGACTGTAATGTTTCCAATTTAGCTTCAGCTAATGGGAATATTAATTTTTCTCTTAAAACTTTGATTGATGAATAAATGGGAAAGGAGGCTCATAATTTACTCAAATATTAATAAATATCCTTCTTAATGTGAAAGGGGATCATGTAATAACCAGTTCAAGCATCCAAATGTGTGAAAAAGGCCTAAAATATGTGGGAAAGGTAAATTTTTACCAAGTCAACATGATTTACTCTCAAAGAAGTGGATTCTAAATAAAGCCAACTCAATGTGAATAGGGACCAAATCCAGATAGATAAAATGAAGGCACCTTGAGTGTGAAAAGGGACAAGGCATGAAGAATCATTCAAGGTTTACCAAGTCAAAAAAACTATCTAGATGCATTGAACCATCTTGTTGGGCATCACGATTTTTGTGGAGGAGCCTTTGCATGGAAGTAACCTCATAGTCGGTGGGACCCTTGGTGAGGAAGCTCATAAATTATATAATGAAGGAGTTGGAAATAATATGGACATATTGGAGATTATATTTTCACAAGGTCTACTTAGAATTCCTGCATAATTAGCTATTTAGCTAAGTTGTTGCACTGCTTAGTGCAAGGGTTTACCCAGGTGGGAATTCCCTACTCTTCTTGGGAGATCTTGTTCAAGAAATATAAGAGGAGGTTTCTGATCTGAATTTTTCACTACCTGGTGTTGGGCCAATCATCTACCTTCAGAAAAAACATAGTCCCTCCTGGTGTTGGGCCAAGCATATACCTTCAGCAAAAACATAGTCCCTTCAGAAAACTGCGTTATTTCTTAAGGTGTGCAGTGGAAGGGGTTGAAACCCCATTTTGAGGAGCTAGTTTCCCAAGAGAAGGATCAAAATTTCTTTGGGAAAACTAGAAAATGAGTCTACAACCATTTCTCTGTATGTTCAGACATTATTTTGTAGAGCTATAGCCATACAGCGTTACTCAGCCACAGATTTGCAGCAGCTTTCTCATGTACATCTTTTCTGACAAGAAACCTTTACCGGGTCTTCTTGGATCTGTGTAAGAGATATTAGATCTCTGTTTTTGTACATCATTGAGTATTCTAATAAAATTATCAAATATATTTCTCTATTTTCTTAATTTACCTCTCTTTTGACTGCACAGTCACTAGTGCAGTTGCTCCGGCATTTTGTAGTCTTGGGGTTTTGCCCATTTTTAGCAATTGTGAGCATGGGAGGCCTGTTTAGCTTGGCTAATTGAATTTTTTTCTGAATCTGTTTTGCATGAATTTTCTATATTTCATATTCTAAGGGAAACAACCATTATTTTCCACTTTTTTAGCTCAATACTCAGAAAATATCATTTTTAAGGCGAAACTAGCTACTTTTCCCCACTCGGTGAACTGTATAAATGCATAGTTTGTTGTTGTGATTGTTATTATGATGGCTATGTGTTCAAAAAAATTACATGAGTTTATTAATTGATGTTATCCAACTTTGGAATACATTAAGGTATTCTTACTGTTGTAGAAAATTTCAAGTTTGGAACATTACAGAACATGTAACACTGGTTCAGGGGGATCATTAGCCTAACTACTAAAGTTGCATTGTTGGAATTGTGTTTAATTATTCTCATGATGATCATGTTAGAATGATGTTTTCATGATACATATATTTCTTACGATGAGATTATGGATGAGCCCTCATCGCGTTTTGCAGAAGAGTATCTTTATTTTCACACGTGGATTGGATACATGTCTAATGATTTAGATATAAGGACAAAAAATGCATATTTTTTTGTTGATAAACATCATGATTATATAAGACCTTGGCATAACAGATCACATGATTTATTGATACATATTGAATATGATGAAGTTGTTCCGGTATGATAATTATTCTTGGCAAGAATATAATGTTGCTACAAAAATCCTGATGTTGGTTACTGATGTGCTTATGCCGCAACTGTTGGATGAGAAGATGTGTCTTATCTTCCTTCTCTTAGATATTTGATGATACAAGTTTATGGTGTTTTCTCGTGCTATATGGTGCTTCTCTACTCTATTTCATGATGATTCCCACATATGTTTCTACAAAGAGGAAATGGAAAGTTCACCTTGATAAAGACAAGAGATTGAGTTGATAGTTGATTTCTACAGAAAGACATTATGATGTTGGAAACATAGACTCGGTCATAGGTTGATGATCGAAAAAGAACTAGTTGTGGTGCATTCTATATGGGGCCCTGATTAGTATCTTGGTTCAGCAAGAAGCAAAGCTCTATTGCCTTATCTACAACAAAAGCAGAATATGTGGCTGCCGCATCATGTTGCACACAACTTCTTGGATGATGCAGACCTTACAAGACATTCAAATCACATGTTCACCTCCCATATCCATTATGTGTGATAATATAAGTGCCATCAATATCTCAAAGAATCCTGTTATGCATTCCAATACCAAGCACATTCCTATCAAGTATCACTTCTTACATGAATAGGTGCTTGAACAAATGGTAAAATTGGAGTATGTTCCCTCCAAAGAACAAGTTGCTGATATATTTACTAAACCTCTTCCCAGGGAGGCATTCGAATATCTCATAAAAAAGTTGGGAGTTGTCTCTACCGCTCAGAAGTTCATATTTGCTTAAATTCAGAAGATTAAATTAGATACGCGGATTTCATAAAGGACAACAAGCCATGTATGGGTTTTTGCTGGCATAATTTTCTGGGTCAACATTTTCAAAATGGTTGTAGTGTTGTTGGGTATCTTTGGTGATGTTCCAGTTCTTACATTTCTGTTTCATTCTCTAAATTTTTGAATATTCCTTGATGATTTACTGTTGAAAGTGTTCAAGATGCACAAGCTAAGGGGGAGCACTTGTCCTGTGGGAAAGGATGCATTGTTGGCATTCTAAGAGTTTGTTGTGGTTTGATCTCATGATTAAGATTCATTGGTCATAATTATATGTAATTTGATGAAAAGGTCATGTTGAGACCTATGATGTAAAATTTTTATATTCAGTCATGTAAGGACTTGGTCAAATTTGTAAACCCACTTGGTTGGGTATGTTGTGGATCATTATCTACATATCCTTTTTATATTTCATTTTGAAATTAAAAAAATAAAAAATAAAAAATAAGAATTCGAAAATATGCTATAGTATGAATTTTTTAATACTTTAGCATAAAAAAAGGAGGAATGCAATGTATTTCCATTTTTATTTATATACATGAAGCGGTCGTCAACCTTAGGTTGATATATATATATATATTAAGGTTAAGACCCGAGAAACTTCCTGAGTGGAAGTCACAATCATACAAAGAAGTTTGTGGATATGCTATTGCGGGGGGTGAATTAGCCCGTCGGTTATCAAATCCCGACCCCCCGCAGTTGACCGGTCAGATCTTAGAAATTTGGTGATCAACGATTTTGATTAATTACGGGGGGTATGGATCAAACTTCTCCACCGTACTCAAAGACCCCTCGCATGACGTCATCAGCCGAGATGGAAGATAACTGTCATCCACTGCCAACTGTTTCTCCGCGTCACTCCTGCATTTATTATGGTTTCCATAGCCTATAAAAGGTTTCTCCCATTCCATTTTGATTTATTTGTGACTGTTTGCTGTGTTTAACTGCCTCTCGCCACCTTTGCATTACCCATTGCCTTGCGAATTGCTTTCAAATTCCTTTCAGCCATGGCCAAGCGAACATCGTTGTCTGGTTCATCAAGTCTCAGTCCCCTCCTAGATAGCGAGAAGGATGTTCATGATACCGCGTCGTCCGTCAACCACCCCCTATTGCATTACCAAGTAACCCTGAACACTGAAAAGTCCCCTGTGTTCTCTTCTATGAAAAGTTCGGGTGTGTTGTCCTCTTGTGTTCCAAAAACTCACTTCTTCCCCGAATTCATTTCTTGGTTAGTTTCGTCTATGTACCCTGGCAAGTGTTTCGTTATGAATTCTTAGGGGGGAAATATCCTGCAGGTTTCAACACAATTAATGCGTCAAGCATTATGTTTTCCAGAAGATGAGTCTCCTTTGTAGTTCTCCGAAGATTTGTTGGCTCAGTATTTCGAGGAGCTTTCAAATGAAGAGTTTAATCATTGCATGTCGTTTTTGATACCGAATCCAGAGAAAACTCAATTTGAAGCAGGAAAGTTCAGTTTGGAGGCGTTTAGTGTTCAGTATAGGCCAGTTCTTAGCTGCATTACGGAAATTTTTGGAAGAGATGATGATCACGAAATTGATAAAGCAGTCCTGGGGATGTTCACCCTGATGATGAAACTAGGTGTGGTGCTAGACATCTCGTATTTTTGGCAAGAAGTAGTAAATTCCCAATTGATCGCCTTCCCTTTAACAGGTTTTTTCAGATTTCCATCATTGATAGTCTACTTATTTTTATATCAAAATGTTGAAGAGTTCATGAGTGTGGGTTTAAATATAATGGATAGTAATAAAAATAAGCAGTCAATTTTGCTTTGGACCGATATGGTTAGAAAAGAAGAGAACGAAGTTGGGCTGTTTGAATTTGCTGACCATTTCATGTCTACTGCTTATAAAATTCTGAATGGAACTCTTCCTCCATGCTTTCTGCCAAAGGCCCAGGAGTTCTTACAGTTGGGACCCAATTGTAAATTTGGAGATTGGTTTGTATTTGAAGATTACTCTGAGATAAGGCTGTATGGAGTTAGTATTGAGCCCTATAGGCTCCCAACCTTTGTTCCCATGAGACTTTTTGCTTTGGAATTTATTAGGCAAAGTCTGAATGTAGATCAAGTTCATTTTCTGCCCATGAAGAAAGGATTGATGTACAAGTTGCCTATGAGTGGAGGCCCTTTGTTGTCAACACAAGACAAGCTTTTGAAGAAGTATCAAAGATATTGGAAGGGACACAGTTGTTGTTGGGAGAGAAATGGCCCTATGATCCACATGGAATAATTTCTCAGAAAAGGGTTGAGAATGGGTATGCTGCATTTACTCATGTAAGTAAACCTGATTTGGAGAAACTGGCTAATCCAGGAGGGTCAAGTTCATAAAAGACCATTATTCAAACACCTGCAATTTTGGAAAGAATGAGCAAAAGAGGTAGAGAGGATGTTATTGAAATCGATGATGAGGAGCCCTGAGAGGAAAAAAGGACCAAACTAGCAGAAGACCATTCCTCCAATTCACCTAGTTTTACTCTCCAGGTCAATGAAGAACAAGATTTCCCCTCATCTCCTAATAGACAGGAACTTCATTTGGAGAAGGCTCCTTCCATGAAGCAAGTGTTCACACAGATTGAGGAAAGGAACCAGAGGATAAAGGCCAATATAGAAGCACAAGCAGAGCATAATATACCTGCTGACCAAACCAGATTATTGACTGTGATGGATCTGGAGAAAGATCAGTTTAAGATGGCTCTGTCACATCCGACAGGAATGTCCCTTGGACCTTCGGGCAGCTTTAAGGAGTTAAACATAGTCATGGATGTTAAAAAAATCCCTTTTTGGTACAAAATGAATCTTCACATGCAGACCGGTCAGCTAATTGTAAATGATTTGAGCAAGACCAATGCTACAACAGTCAAGACTGAAAACATGCTTGCTAAGGTCATCAAACAATGCAAAATGGAGAAGGCTAATGCAAGGGCATTAACAACTCAAAATGAAGAGCTGAAGAAGATAATTATGAAAATCAGCGTGGATCCAAATGATAAAGCCGCAATTCAAAAACTTATGAAAAGTGCAGAAGCGGAAATATCTTCATTAAGGAAAAAGTTGAAATTACCAGCTACAGAGCACTCATTGGCGGTCGAAGTAGCTAAGGTTGAAAAGGAGAAAGAGGAATTGCGACAGTAGTTGATGAAGAAGGACGAAGAACTCACTAAGGTAAAGCAGACTGCTATAACCTTACAGAATCAAATCCAGAACCATACTTGTACTTTTGATTTTTCTGCAGGTGGAGCTGATCCTCAAGCCCAGGTTGTTCAGCTAAACACAGAATTAAAGATGGCGGAAAGAGATTGTAAACAAGCCCAATCAGAATTGGCCACAGTTATCAAGATGATGCAAGGATGGGAAGGAAAAGCAAATGAGAATGAGCAGAAGCTACAGAAAGCTGAGGATGAAATCAAAGAGCTCAAGGAGAAATTAAAGGGAAATATTTCCCTTATCAAAGCTAAGGATATCATCTGGAACGAGATCATTTCAGAAATGCAGTCAAAATGGGATTCCATGAATATAATTGCCAGAGAGAAAATCATTGTTTCAAAGCATGAAAAGGAGTTATTATCGGAGAAGCAGGCCGCTATTAAAAGAGCGAATTGGGCCAGAAAATTCATAAATTTTATTAATGCCAAGACAGATGAAGAGTTAGGAGATATGGGGATACAGGATAGGTACTTCTATGCTGAAGAGGTAAATAAAATGGTCATCAAAAATGACCTTCTAAAGGCCTAAGAGAAGCGGTTATAGGGAATTAAAGAGATAATTAAGAAATTTGATATTTCATTTGACAAGTTGACGAGAACAGGTTTGCCCTCGTGCTGGACGGAAAGAGGGGAGATTATGTCCTGGAAATTATATGAAGATCAGTTGATATTTGCAAAAAGCAGAGCAGATGGCCGGCATGAGAAGACACAGATTTTGAAGGGAGAAATGGTATTTAATTTCTTACAAAGGCATTTCCTTCTGCTATGGATGGTGAAGACATTGTTTACAGGTAATCTTACTCACATTCAGGTTGTTGCGTTTACACTGGAATATCATCGTTATAAGAACGCTCCGACAACTCAGGATAAGCTCTGGAAAAAATGAAAAAGATTTTATATGGACTGTTATAGCATCATTTCTCACCTTCATATGATTCATGATTGCTTTTATGGATTCGGGCACCCATTCCTACAGACTTGGACAAATTCACTTAAAAACAGTGTAAAATTTCCCATACGCGACTATGCCCGTACTTTTCCGCGTGTATACGCGAGTCCAGCTGCACTTTTCCGCGTATGCCATTAAAATGATTAAAAAATATATAATTATTCCCTATTTTTAGGCTGGGTTGATGGTTACTCAACCACCCCAGCACGTGGCCAACTGTTTCCAACTGTTGAAAATACTTGGAGGGAGTATAAAAACCCCTCATGTGTATGGCCTAAGGGAGAGAGAGAATTATTGATATTATACTCTGTTGGTATTCCCTATCCAAGTTTGATTCCCCGTGCCTCCTGCACTTTCCCAATTCATTGTAGGAAACCCTTGTTTCCTTGAGATGCTCATCTCCTTATATGTCATCTTGTATGCACCAGTTTGGAAGGAGTCTTAGCGAGGCAAGGGCTGGACAGATCCGGACGACGGTCTACTCGAAGGCCGTGGAAGGATTCAGGTGATCTCTCCACTCGTTACTTTTGTACATGCTATTTATAATACAGAAGTACCATGCTGTTCTCGAAATATACATGTTAGTGTATGCTTATATGTATGAGAAAATTGTTATTTAAGCATTCATTATGATTTATTTAATGTTGCATGTTGATTTCACTAACATTTAGAGTAGATATATGCTGTACAACCAGTTCTTCGTGCTTGTTTCTTCTTGTCTTTCAGGTTAATAAGGAAGGATGGTTGCTGGGGGTTTGGGCCCCGTGGGATCTGCTTCAACCGTAGGACCTACGGGTAACTTTCTCATTCTACTCTATTTAGTTTTTCTGAACGTGCATGGTTGTGTGAGTCCTTCTTAAGTAGCATGCCCCCGCTCTGTGGAGGTTGTAACCCAACCAACCTCTAGGGTGATATTCCCCGAAATAGAACTGACAACTCCACTGGGGATCTCATTCTTGTGATTCTCCTGTTGGGTGGTTTCAGCTGTTTGATAGATTGCCGACAGTTTTAACTTTCATTTGCAGTCTAGTTTACTTTTTCTCAGTTAGTCTGAAGTCCTGGTTTCTTTTCCAAGCTTGATCCTTTTTGTTTTTTCATTATTTACCTTTGCATACGCGCTTTTTTCTGCACACAGTTGCGTATACACGCAAGTTTGTCTAAAGGTACCTGCGTATACGCGAGTTTCCTTTAGCACAGTCGCGTATGCACGCTTGTTGCTAAACTGTGAAGTAGCGTATACCTAGGCAGATTTTGATTTTTTGGGTTTTTTGACTTTTTGGTCCTTTCTGGCTGTGGAGACCTGTTCCTACAGTGTCTCTGTACTCTCTGGATTGTGAAGGAAGTGGTTTCTGGTCTGTTCTCTCTTTCGTTTGTTTGAAAACTAGTCTTTTTGGCAAAGTGTTGTTTCTGGTGCTGGCACTTCTGGATTGAGTACCAAGATCGCTTTCTGAGCATTCTTGGTTGTTCTGCTTTATCAGAACAGAGAGCTCTGGCTCACTTATTCTTTCCTACCTTTGTGTTGTGCTTCGCATTACGATTTTTTCTCGTTTGTTTATTGGTTTTCTTTGAGTTCAGTAGGCTAGGTCTTGTTGCAACTTTTGGAGAGTTTTTCTTGCTTCTTCGAAGTTTTTGTTTGCGATGAGTTTGCACTATTCTTCTAAGCTGAGTGTCTGAGTTTTCTAGTCTTCTTTTGCTCTTATTGATCTTGCTACGAGTTAGCCTTATAAGGTTTGGGAGCATTGTTGAAGTTTGTGCCTGAAATTCAGTCTTGTTTGGTTTGGATTTTGATAGTTGTGCTTGGTATTTTCGAGCTCTTTATTTATAAAACTAAAAAGCTCAAAAAACATTTGCTTTGCTTTTTGTTTTTGCATTTCAAAGGCTTAAAAAACATTTCACTTGTTATTTTCTTTTGTTGTTGCATTTTCATTTTCGTTTGCTATAACTTTTGAAGCTTTGGTGAGGTTCCTTGCTTTTAGTTTTTGGCTTGATTTTGAGGAGGAGTTGTCATTCATTTCTTCTTCTTGTTTTTAAGAATATTTGGTGTCTTTGTATTAAGAGTTCTTGATTTCGAGAACTAGCTTTTTGGACAACCAAGACAAGTTAAAACTGAAGGACTTTTTGGGAAACTTCACTCTGCTTTAGGAGATTTTTGCATCTTAGGATTTTCATGCTTGTAGTGATTTGCATTAGGTGCATTTAAACATTTAGTCAATTTCATAGTTTTTGTGAGTGTGAGTTTGCTATTTGAAAAGAAAAAATACAATTTTTAGTCTCGTAGAACCTGTATAGAGATTACTTTTCATCGAAAGAAAATAACTGCATTTGCATGTAGTTAGGTTTTTATTAATTTCTGTTGCGTCAAAACACCATACGTTTCATCTCCACATCCTTGTGACTTAACATAACAGCCCATTAAAATAAGCGATTTAATCTAAAATCAACTAGCAAGTTTTCTAAGTGTCATACACCAACTAGCTAGGTTGTAGGGCCTTGGAATAGGTGAGTGGAGAGTTAACTCTCCAAGGCTGCTCAAACAAACATAGAAGTTGATTAATTGAGCGAAATCCAACTCCGTTAGGTGGACCGGGAAAGCTCTCATCCGAGAGTCAAGCGTGAGGGGAAGTGAAGGCTGAGAAGAGGGATACTCCCTCTCCGATTGGCTGAATCTGACCTCAATACCGTTCCGCCCGGCTTCTCATACGGATTGGTGCCCATAGTTGCCACTCCTAGGTTCCACACAGGTAACTGCGGGGGGGGGGAATACCCGTGGTACCTGAGGCAGACGTCGCATCACTTTCAGCAGTACTTCTGGGGGGTGCCCTTGCGAAGCTTGGGTGCTTGAGCCGGCAAAGGCTATCGTTAGGAGGTCGGCGTAACTGTTTCTGATACCTTCGCTAGTTGTTCTGGGCCCTAATCATCCTAGACTGCTTTCGGGAGGTCCTATATTTCGCTTTCCTGTATTTTGGTGTCCGGTCCTCATCACCCAGAGCGGAAATACTTGGAGGCTGTTTGCTTGACTGTATCTCAGGGATTTTTATTTTAGTGAGTGCTCTTTGCTCCTAGCTTGCCTAGCTTTTCACTTTTTTGAGTCTAATTTATAAAATCTATAAAAGTGGCTGATCAAGCGCCTCGACGTTCGAGGAGAATCCGGGGGTTATCTCCCGACAGTGCAGAGCCTTCTTCGAGAAGGCGTAGGAGCGATTTAGCAGGTGGTTACCACCCTGTGGAGTCTGACGCAGTGGAGAGAGATCCTCCACCAAGGTCTGAAGGTTTCATAGCTGATTCTGGTGTCGGTCCCGAGAGGAGCGTTCCGCTCACCTCGCGAGTTTTGTTTCCTCAGGAAGAAGATTTTCAAATCGAAGACGTACCTGAGCCTCCTGCTACAGGTCCATCTCCTCTTCCTCCTGATTATCCTTTCGTTGTTAAATACATCGGACCTGAGTCGCAGAGACCGCCAGATCTTCCGTATCATTCTTATCTTTCGATGGCCACGACTGGGAACACAGCTTCTGCTGTGAGTGCTGCAGGCATTCAGACTCCTGCTTCTGTTGAAGCAGGGGGCACTATTTCTTCATCTTCGATTGCTTCTAGTGCTGCTGTGTTTGGCTCTGGTTTCACCCAGGCACATGCTTCTCATTCTGGTCCCTTTTGTTCAGGGATGCCCTCCAGTGGGAATCCCTCTTTTTCCTTTTCCGCTGCTTCAGCTGGATCTATGCCCATGTCTAACATGGCTAGTGGGTCAGCTTCGTTTCAAGGGTTCCCCTTCAGAACTGGACACATTCCTAGTTCGAATCCTTCGTTAGGGTCCTTTCCATTTACTTCCCAGACCCAGAGTTTCAACCCTTGGTCTGGGGGGCAAAGTTCAACTACTTTTATAGGATGGAACCCTGTATTCACTACAGCGGGGGCAGGGAATCAGTTTTACGCAGGTCATCAAGGGAATGCTTATTTCCCTTCGTTGAGTGCTTATCAGACCTTTTCTCCTCTGTCTAATGCCTGGAACCCCTATCAGGGGCTTTCCTCTTCATTCAATACTTCAACGGGGGGAACTGGTCTGGGCTTTGGTAACTCGGCGTGGGGAGGAGGTTCTTCTCCGTTTTCTATGAGTCCTTTCTGGCAACCTGGTGCCTTATCAAATCCAGGCTATTCTTTTCAAAATGTTGGGAATCCATCCCATCAAGGATGGAATCCTCAGGCTCCGCCTCGCTTACCTTTTCTGGCAATGTTAAACTTGCCAGATTTGTCGAAGTTGACTAATGACCCGATTCGTTATAGTCCGGGGTGGCCTCCGGTCCCAACCAAACTTCCTTCAGAGATTCCAAAGTTTGAAGGTAAGAATGGAGAGGATCCGGCGGACCACATCACCACTTTCCACTTATGGTGTTCTTCGAACTCCCTGATTGATGATTCGATTAGGTTGAGATTATTTCAACGTACCCTAACTGGAAACGCTACCAAATGGTATATCGAGCTCACTGGGGGCATTTTTGCTACATTTGGAGAGCTGGCTGTCACATTTATAAACCATTTTCAGTTGCCTGTCAGATATGAGGCTGGGACCGAACTCCTGGCTAATTTTAAGCAGGATGAGGCAACTCACATTTCTGATCACATTCAGGAATGGAGGAGAAGGAAGAGGCTTATCAAAGCTCATATTCTAGGTGAATTCCTTCTCGAGTGGTTTTTGAAATCTCTGCAGTCAGATATTTCAAAAGATGTATCCCTATCTGGGGTATTTTCTGAGGAGCAGGCCATTTTTAGGGCCCAGCAGCTAGAACTGATCTATTCTCAGTCTGGGGTACTTTATAAGTATTTGCCCAATGCTCCTCGCTCCAAATTAGATTTGTCGAAAACTAAACCTAGTCCGCATGGTGATGGGCTTGTTGGATCAGTAAATAGTGGTGCAGCCAGCCTGCTTTCTCAACTACAGCAGTTGTCTTTACAATCTGCTCCTTCTGGTCAAGCTGTGCCTGCTGATTCATCACCTTCCCAATCTTTGTCCATAAATGCTGTCCAAGCTTCTGATCCCAAAGGAAATCAATAATCCAATGAGAAGAATAAGGGACGAAATAACAAGAAGAAGGGCAAGAACGGGAAGGGAAATGCAAATAAAACCAACGAGCGTGTTGGTGAGGGTCAAAAGGAGAAAAAGAAAGTGAAGTTTCCATGCAAGCTTTGTGCTGGAGACCATCTCACACACCTTTGCCCTAAAATTCAGGATGCTCAGCGCCTGTTATCCCAGAAGGGTTCTTCTAGTTCCCAGGCTGTGTTAACAAACCCTTTTCCCCAAGGGCAGTAATTAGTTTTTGGCGCGAACCAAAATCCTGGGGCTTCCTCTGGGGGCACCCAGGAAGGGGAAATTCCATCGAACATTTTTATGATGAGTGCTCACGCGGATATCGCTACGAGATCCTGTGATTATGGCGGAGAAGAGTCTTCGAAAGCTAAGGAAGTTCCTGATGCTACTGAGCCGCTTCACATTACGAAGCCTACTATTGATTCTATGCCTCGGATGCCAAAATCATCTTCTAAGCGGTCAACGATTAATCCAAATGCGAGGGCTGCCCAGAACTACTCGATTGTCGAAGATATGGCACAAAGTCCTTGTGCTATGTCAGCTTTAGAGGTACTCCAGTCTTGTCCGGCTCAACGCAGTGCTTTGCTCACTGCCATTGGGGCTATTGATCCAAAAAATTCTCTTCTGATTACTTTTGATATGACTAATTTTAAGAAGAGACTTCCTCATCACATGGCTTTTCATATTAAATCGTCGTATCGGAAGTGCAATATCTTTCGAATGATTGTAGATGAGGGTGCTTCTACATGCGTGATGTCTCTCGCATGCTGGAAGACACTTGGATCTCCCAAATCTGTTCCATCTAGCACTGTTCTTACTGCGTTCGATGGTCATTCTCACAGACCCCATGGTATTGTCCCAGCTTTGCCCATCTGTGTTGGGGGAAAAACTGTTAACATAGAGGTTGAGGTAGTGGATGCAGCCTTGGACTACAACCTTCTGTTGGGGAGGAACTGGATTTATGAGATGGATGCCATTGCATCCTCATTATTTCGAATTGTATGTTTCCCCCACGAAGGGAGGATTGTTACAGTGGATCAACTGGATTGTCCTCCTGTAGACCTGAATGCGTCTTCTGACTCATCTGTTCTTAAGTTGGATAATACTAAGGCGCTTGTTGAGAATCTAGGAGTTGGAATGTATTCTTCCTTGATGGGTACTTTCGATCTTCCTCCTCCTACAGTGCATATAAATGCTATTTCATCCTCCAAGGCTCCCCTTCGAAGAGAGTTCTTCAGAACTCATTATTTTTCGGACCCTTGGACCTTACCTTCCCCTACTGCCACATTAGCGGAAGGTCAAGTGGGTGGAATGGCATTTCCTATTTCTGCAGCTGAGATTGTGTATCAGTCTATTGTTGACTCTGCAGAAACCATCCCAGCTCCTCTTTCACCGGAAGAGTTGGATGGTGATGTGGCTCCGGCTTGGACGCTTAGTTCTTCTTTGGCCCAGGATTGCCTTGATACCACTCTTCCATCTGAAGAGGCAATCCTGGAAGCCATGACTGGTATAGATAGACCGTGGGATGATTTGCATCATCGGTCTTACTTCCTACCTGACTTGAGCGAAGTTGAAACTAGTTTTCCAAGTCCTCAGTCTCCTGGTCCTGTTCACCCAGTCTTGAACCCTTTGGCACCAACACAAGTTTATGCTGAAGGGAACATGGCTGTGATCTCTCCTACTATCCCGGTGAACATTTCCAGGGATCCCAATATTATCGAGAATGTCTTCATTGGAGCTGAATGTTCCCGTGAAGAGGTTCAAATTTACACCGAGCTCTTCAAAGAGTATAGGGATGTATTTTCTTGGTCTTATGAGGAAATGCCTGACATAGACCCATCTATTGTCCAGCATGAGATCAAGACGTATGAGAACGCTAAGCCGGTGAGGCAAAAACTTCGTCCGGTCAATCCTAGGAAGGCAGCAGCTATCAAAGCTGAAGTTGAAAAGCTACTTAAGGCGGGATTCATTTTCCCTGTTCCTCTGACTGAATGGGTTTCAAACCCCGTTCCCGTAGATAAAAAGCAAGGAACGATTCGAGTGTGCATCGATTTCAGAGACCTGAATAAAGCATGTCCTAAAGACAATTACCCCACACCATTTATCGATCAGATCATTGACGAGTGTACCGGTAACGAGATTTTCTCCTTCATGGACGGTTTGTCCAGATATAATCAAATTACTATCCGTCCTGAAGATCAACATAAGACTGCATTTATTTGTCCCTGGGGTACGTTTGCATACAAGAAGATGCCTTTTGGTCTTAAAAATGCTGGGGCTACCTTTCAGCTGGCCATGTCTTACGCCTTCGATGACATCAAAAAGATTATCGAGGCATACTTAGATGATTTAGCTGCTCATTCTCGAAAGAGGATGGATCATCCTGGTCACCTCCGGAAAATATTTGAAAGATGTCGTTTTTATAAAATTCGATTGAATTTGAACAAGTGCATTTTCGCGGTTACATCCGGTCGGCTATTGGGATTCATTGTGTCTAGGGAAGGGATAAGGGTAGATCCCTTCAAGGTTGAGGCAATACTTCGGTTGCCTCCCCCGTCTTCCATCCGTCAGCTTCAAAGTCTCCAAGGAAAGTCTAATTTTCTTCAGAGGTTTATCGTCAATTATGCTGAAATTACAAAAGGATATATGATACTGTTGAAGAAAGGAGTTCCTTTTCTTTGGGATGACTACGCTCAACTCTCATTCGATGCTTTGAAAAAGGCATTGACCTCTGCTCCTTTACTGAGTCCAACTAATTATAGCAGAGATTTTCTTTTGTATCTGGCAGCAATAGAATCTACCATTGGTATGGTTCTGGTTCAGGAGGATGATGCTCTTGCAGAGCATGTTATTTACTACCTTAGTCGAGGACTGGTAGGACCTGAACTTCGATACACTCCGATAGAAAAATTAGCCTTAGCAGCAGTTCATGCTGTGCAGCGACTCCGGCATTACATTATTCTTCGTAAAACTTATGTTTTGGCAGCTGCCAATCCATTTCAGTTTGTCCTCAACAGGTGAGTGATTGGGGGCAAATACAATAGATGGATTGTGATTTTACAGGAATTTGATCTTGAGTTCATGTCTACCAAATCCAAGAAATCATTAGTTTTTGCGGAATTGATCTCCGAGTTGCCCTGTGGAGAGGAGATGATCTATGATGAGTCCTTTCCGGACGAACACTTGTTTCTTATCTCTCCATAGGATCCTTGGTACGGGGATATCATTGTGTATCTCCAGACTGCGAAGTTTCCCTCTACTTTTTCGAAAGATGAGCGTCGTAAGCTGCGTCACTTGGCCAAGAATTATCTGATTATTGGTGATGCTTTATACCATCGAGGGGTTGATTCAATCCTAAGATGCTGCTTAACTCTCGAAGAAGCTGAGGCTGTGCTCAATGATTCTCATAGTGGAGCTTGTGGGGGTCATTTATCTGGGCTTGCTATAGCCCAAAATATTTTGTGTGCTAGATACTTTTGGCCCTCGATTTTCAAAGATTGTATTGAATCGGTCAAAAGGTGTCATCCGTGTCAGGTCTATACTCGAAAAATGTGCGCTCATCCAGCTCCGCTTTTTCCAGTCGTTACTGTCGCTCCCTTTACAAAGTGGGGTATTGATTATACTACTTGTAACCTGCCTTCGGAAAAAGGTCACAAGTACATTATTGTAGCAGTAGACTAGTTTACGAAGTGGGTCGAGGCTATGCCTACTTTTGGGAACGATGGTGAGACTGCAACTCTGTTCCTTTTCAACCAGGTTATCGCTCGTTTTGGTATTCCTAGAGAGATTGTCACTGACCATGGCAGTCATTTTCAGAATAGTATGATGGCTGAGTTGGCTCTCAAATTGGGTTTCTGGCAGGAGCATTCATCTCCATATTATCCTCAAGCCAATGGGCAAGTGGAAGCCGTGAATAAATCCTTGAAGACAATTCTTCAAAGGAAAATTGATAAAGCTAGATCCAATTGGCATATTATGCTATATCCTGCACTTTGGGCATATAGGACGTCAGTGAAAACTGCAACTGGCTTTACTCCGTTTCAGCTAGTGCACGGGGTGGAATCCGTATTTCCCATTGAATGCGAGATTCCTTCTCTTAAGTTAGTTGTTGAACTTTTTCCTGACACTTCTAGTCTGGCAGAACGGCTTCTTCATCTGGAACATCTTGATGAGCAGCATCGGGATGCCGCCACGATGAATGAAGCACATAAAAACCGAGTTAAAGTTCAGTACGATAAGGCGATTAAGCCTAGGGTCTTTTCGGAAGGTGACCTTGTTTTGGTCTATGCCCAAGAAAAGGATGCCTTGGGGGCAGGAAAGTTTAAGTCTATGTGGTATGGCCCCTATATCGTTAAAAAGGTCCTTAAGAAAGGAGCATATACCTTGGTTGATTTCGAAGGGAACGAGTTGTCGGAGCCCCGAAATGGGCTCTATTTGAAGAAGTATTATGCCTAGGATTCGGCCTGGCATGTTGCTTTTGTATATAGTAGTTTTTGCTTTGTACATATCTGATTGATTTTCGATTTTTGATGAGTTGGTGATGTTTTTGATCTGCTTTGGCAGGTTGTGTTGGATGTCATGAGTCATTTTGGTTTCACTGATGGTGCTAGTAGACACACCCGGAACTTAGCTTCTGCGGCTTGGGTGCTTCATTATCCATCCGGTCAGCTGTTAGTATCAAGAGGGGTCTGCATTGGTCCTGCTTCCAATAATATAGCAGAATACACTGCAGTTGTTCATCTACTCTTGGAGGCAATATCTTTTGGTGTTGATTCGTTGGTAGTTTTCTTGGACTCTCAGCTGGTGGTGTCGCAGTTGAACAATACTTATCGGGTACGAGATCCATTTTTATTACGATTGTTCTTGAGGGTACGTTTGTTACAAAGGTCATTTCAATTTTTAACTTTCATTCATATTCCTCGAGATGACAATTGGTTTGCTGACTCATTAGCTAATCAAGCATTAGATTGGCATATTAATCATTCCATACAATAAAATTTTAATCATCAAAAACATCATACATTTGATACATTTATCACATCACATCAAATATCGCTGTATATATATCATCGGAGTGTTCAAAAACTTTACAAAATTTGGATCCATAAGGTCATACAAAACTTGGGCTTATTCCCCATCATGTTCAGTCTCAAAAAAGAATATACAGTCATCTAATACATAATATCTGGCTACTCCTGAGGTCCCTGCCCAGAAGTCATGTTCCTATAGAACGTGACTGCAGTGGCAACTCGGCGGAATAATCTAACCCAGTCTCGGGGCACTCCTACCACCCGTCTCTGGATGGCTTCAGGAAAGTCCTCCACGGCAGCCATAGGGATTTGGCGGGTTAATCCCTCCAAGTTTCTCTGCACGGCCTGGAGTGACCTGTCTGAATCCACTGTCTCTGCCTCGCCCCTGCGACGCTTGTGGCGCGGGAGACCCTCAGGTCGAACTGGTCCAACATCTGAAACATGATAATTTTTAATTGTCAGTCATTATGAATCCAATCAAAAACATGTTTGTTTTTCATTTTTTCATACATATTTGAAAAAATCCAAAAAAATTATATAAGTCAAAAAAAATTTGCAAACTTACCGACTGTTCCCCATGCTGTGCCTGGTGGAAGAACTAGATCTGGATCTCCACGAAAGTCCATCCCGGCATAGGGATAGTCGTCCACTGCGATGATTTGTTCTCCCCACCAAAGGAAGAACTCATCGTCCCATGTGGTCCGGGGTACTTCACTACCCCCCAATCTCTTCATCATGTCCGCCCAACGGGCAATTCTTGGGTCCCGCGGGCTACTAATGGTAGAGATAACTCTGGGTCTCAATGCTGGTATCTTCTCAAAGAAGAATGTTGTCAAAATTGTACCGTAGCCAAAGTGTTTGGTCTTTACTTGGCGGATTGAGGTCAACTATTGTTTCATGTTCAGTAATAGGGCTGTGCACCAATCGTACACATGAGTCAAACACTCTACTGCTATGCTCATTTGCGTCCTGGATGCCTGATGTAGGGAGGCAGATCCTGCCACTCTGCCGATGGTGAAAAGGAGGATTTTCATGTGCAAATCCCTCAGATCTTTAATCGCAATCTGAGTTCCAACCTTTTTGGAACCCTCTACACAATACACGTGGACATAATCTTCCACGGTTAACCCTCCCAGGGGCTTCCCGTGCAAGTCTACTGGTTCTCCCCTCCGGGAGAGTCCAGTAATGAAATATATGTCTTCCACTTCAATGCGTAGTGGCATCTGATCAATAATGAAGCAATCCTGATCTGGTTCCCAGTAATTTACGAGCATTTCTAGCAACCGCACATTGCTTTTCATATTTGGCATTTTAAAGAATTTGAACAATCCGCAATTCCGAAGGATATTTTGCGCTGCTCGATCTTGCATGACCTCTTGGTCAATTGCGCTATGCTCACGTTTTCTCCATGAGATTGTCATCCTGTCAAATTTCATTAAATCATGCATTAGCCACGCTTTTTTGGATTCGGACCTGCGCATACGCGACTTTTTCTTTGCACAGTCGCGTGTATACGCGAGTTTCCTTTAATGAACCCGCGTATGCGCAAGTCCGCATTTTTTAGCAAGGGTTTTAAAGCTAAAATTCACTTAATTTTAATTTCCAAATGGACAAAATGAATAAACAGGATGATTAAGGAGCCTACCTGAAGTTTCGGTGCGTTTCGACGGTCGGTTGTTCCTGATTTGACGAAAGAAGTTTTTTGCTCCAGAGCACTTTTTCCAAATCAGCAATGCAATAATGAACCAAATATGAGGTAATTTGTCTATTTATGGCTAAAAGTTGAAAATTTTCGCAAAAATTCCTTATGCTTATTTTTTCGATCTATCTTAAGCTGCATAACCCGGTTGCTTGGAAGTGCCCAGTTTGGTATGTTTTCAGGTACATTTTGATGATTTTGAGATTTTTCCCGGTTTTTGATCCATGATTTCTGACTCTTCATGGCAGGTATATGATCTTTACTGGCATATAGGTTAGGGAAATCACTTTCCGTTGCATCTTGCATTCTAGCCTCCATATTGATCACTTGCCTTAGGGTCGATCCCATCAGGTCATGAGTATTACACCTATTTCGCTCGCCGATTATTTAATCATGACTTGATGGTAGAGCCTTCCTTTACATGGGCTTCCTAGTTAGTTCCTCGCTATCACTTGTTGCCCATGCTGCGTTTTATGTAGGCTCGGGAGTCCTCTTTAGTCCCGCCATGTCTTATGTGTTGAAGCTTCATTCTTCTTCTTCTTCACTATCTTTTTTTATGGCTATTACCCTAGAGGCTTCCTGGTGTCGTTAAGTTGTATTACTGCATTGCATATTGGCTACTTGTTTATCCTGGCCTTTAGCCGGCTTCATTTGGACTCGATGTTTAAGCCAACTTTTGACCTTGACTTTCTGTACAAGTTAACCATTGCATGCACTTAGCTATCACGACTTGACACCTTTTTTACCCATGGATGGAACGTTCCTCTGAGTATCACTGACCAGTTTTCGCCACCTTGCATTGAGCATAGGATTGTTCCAATCCCAGGAACTAGTGCATCTGCTTTCTTGATACTCGTTCTATCCATTGTACCATAGCATTCTTTTATTCTTTTTCAGGCTTATTATATGAAAAAGAAAAAAAAATCAAATATAACAAAAAGAGTGGGAACGAGATGTATCTTCGTTGATTTGATGGCAGTACAGAGTCAGTTTGTCACCCTTGAACAAAGCACATATACTTATATATATTTCCTACATTTGGGATGGTTTTAGTTTTGACCTAGGTTCAGCCTTTACCATGTTTCACTTGTCAGTTCTCCCCCGGTTGGTTATCTCTTCCAATCATATGGAGAGTTTGTTTTGCCTCCTGCATAACAGAATTATACAGTGTCACTTCTTACTGCCATGGTCATCACGATTCGTGCTTTTGTTCAAGGGAAGTCTAACCAGAGTCGGCCATTCTGCGGAGTCTCTTGACTCATTATTCAGTCGGCCTTCCCGGTCTTGTTAGTATCATGTTCTATCACATCAGATGTTTTGGTCTTCTGCTCGTGTTGGTTTGAGAAGGTCCCCATTGACTTCTTGCCGGCGGGTTTGTCTCTTATCGACTATGACATATTTCTCTGAGAGAAAACCTAGAGCCGCACCCTGGGCCTATTTCCATCATTGATAGGTGACCTTATGCTCAGCATTTGATCATCATCATGGGTCTTTGACTGAGTGGTTTCCCCTGTGTTCGACGTCAGCACACATTATCACACTTGGGATTCGTGCAGTACCTTGATTTCCATTTGACCCTATCGGTGGATTTCTTGCCTCTGTGTCAGCTTTCATTATTGGTTGGTTCAGAGGGTTTCTTCCATGCGCTAGCTTCATCTTGTGCATGTCGGAAACGTACTTCGGTTTTGGTTCCGTCCCTCTACTTCGTCCGATTCCTTCCAAATCTTGGCCTGCGGGTTACACTCGCGCTGGACTGATGTGGGATGCCTTAATGCCTTCCTTCCAGCAGATCTTTTCCCATCGAATCCGACTCATTGCTCTGGGAATAAGGTCTAGAGTCTTTTTTTCAGTACCTTAGGGTTTGCAGTCATCAGTGGCAGACTCTTCGCTATCGACAATGGGGATTCATCATTGCCTCCTGATTGGTAGATTCTTTCAAGTGTTCGACTTCAACTCATTCATTCGCACTTGTTAGATTGTACTGGGGCACCTTGACACTCATTTTCATTATTTGTGGGTTGTCTCGCGTTGGTTAACGGTATACATCATTGACCGGTAATCCAACGATTTCTCACATGGTCGACTTCAGCTCATTTATTCCCATTGTGTAGAATTGTGCCATAGTGATCGGTGAAGACCTCGGGTTGCATTAGCATTTCTCGGTTCACTTTTGACAGTCCATTTAGTTTCTGCCAGTGATGTTGTCCACCCTTATATGTTGCAGTTCAGTTCAGCAGCATCCTATATGTTGGCTCCTGAGTTGCGTGATTGTACCGTTTGTTCCACCTCTTATGATTCGGTACTTGGAGATTCAGTTACTTATATGATCAGACATCCAGTTGCACCATCCTTGATCAGCTTTCTATATGTGATACTTGGACATTGATTCAGACTTATATTTCCGGGCCATGCTCAGATGATTCATTGTGTACTTTCAGTTCAGTTATACTTGTATACATGTTGGATCTATTCAGTACTTTCTATATGATGTATTTTTGACCGAGCATGGGTATGCCCGCCTCAGCATGAGTTGACTCTCTGTTTTCTTTCATTGGTTTTTGGCAGGCTGAAATCTGGTGAAGTCCTCTCTTGTCCTTGCGAAGTTCTTTCTATGTGCATAATACATTTTGGCCATCATGTACCCCTTCTGACCTCATATATTAGGGGGCATCTGTTATAGCATCATTTCTCACCTACACATGATTCATGATTGCTTTGATGGTTTTGGGCACCCATTCCTACAGACTTGGACAAATTCACTTAAAAACAGTGTAAAAATCCCCATACGCGACTATGCCCGTACTTTTCCGTGTGTATACGCGAGTCCAGCTAGACTTTTCCACGTATTCCATTAAAATGATTAAAAAATATATAATTATTCCCTATTTTCGGGCTGGGTTGATGGTTACTCAACCACCCCAACACGTGGCCAACTGTTTCCAACTGTTGAAACTACTTGGAGGGAGTATAAAAACCCCTCATGTGTATAGCCTAAGGGAGAGAGAGAATTATTGATATTATACTCTGTTGGTATTCCCTATCCAAGTATGATTCCCCGTGCCTCCTGCACTTTCCCAGTTCATTGTAGGAAACCCTTGTTTCCTTGAGATGCTCATCTCCTTATATGTCATCTCGTATGCACCAGTTTGGAAGGAGTCTTAGCGAGGCAAGGGCTGGACAGATCCGGACGACGGTCTGCTCGAAGGCCGTGGAAGGATTCAGGTGATCTCTCCACTCATTACTTTTGTACATGCTATTTATAATACAGAAGTACCATGCTGTTCCTGAAATATACGTGTTAGTGTATGCTTATATGTATGAGAAAATTGTTATTTAAGCATTCATTATGATTTATTTAATGTTTCATGTTGATTTCACTAACATTTAGAGTAGATATATGCTGTACAACCAGTTCTTCGTGCTTGTTTCTTCTTGTCTTTCAGGTTAAGAAGGAAGGACGGTTGCTGGGGGTTTGAACCCTGCGGGATCTACTTCAACCGTAGGACCTACGGGTAACTTTCTCATTCTACTCTATTTAGTTTTTCTGAACGTGCATGGCTGTGTGAGTCTCTGTTAAGTAGCATGCCCCTGCTCTGTGGAGGTTGTAACCCAACGAACCTCTAGGGTGATATTCCCCCTAAACATGGACACAGCATAAAGAACTCCACGCACTCAACACAAGTAGCCGTTCAGCCACCAATAGTCATTGAGACAACCAATATTTCAGGAGCATCAGCTCCCTTAGATTAGGGATTGTCACATTTTATTATGTTTTAAATGCAGTCATGTAAATGTAATAGAACTTTACGAGGCATGTACCTCGACTAGGTGAGTAGTTAAGCAGTTAGAGTTAGTTAGAATCGGTTTCATTACTGGAAACCATTTTGATCATATTGTATTTAAAGACAATGGAAAGAAGGAAGAAGGTTCCGAGTTTTGGACCTTGTAGGCTAATTTTGTACTGAACAATATTGGATGAATGAAAAGTTTTGAAAGTTTCCATTATTCTATCTGTGTTGAAGATTTTTCTTGGTTTTCATTTCATTTCCATATCTGTGAATAAAGTAGAGTGATTTGAGCAGCAGGTCTCTTGATATTTATGTATCTAAGAGTTAAACATCCTTAATGAGTGCTCCTCTATTTTAGCTTATTTGTTACTCACTTCTTCAGGATTTTATAATGTTAGTTTCTGTTTTAAGCAGCATGGAAAATTAAAATCCTTTTCTTTCTTCGTTTTCCATTCGCTCACTTCAATATAAAGGGAACATGGCATTGCAGAACTTGTAAAGATTTGATATTTGGGAAATATATTATTAATATTTGAAGGTTTAATAAACAGAGACAGACATACACTTTGTGACATAATCTTTAATGTCTTGAGCACGGATTCCTGTACACAGCAAGGAATTGTTTCTCAAGGAACAACATTAATTGGCGTCGTTGCCGGGGAACGAAGAGTCGAAGATTTTCCCTGGGTTTTGTTTTACATTTCCTTTAGTTGTTTAGAGAGGAGGAAATAGTACGCTGTGATTGTTTCAAAATAGCTCTGGCTCCCAAGAAACCTCACACGAGGTCAGATACCTCTCAGCAAACAGTTCTCGTTTTGTCAAACCCTGAGAAGCTTATTTCAAAAAAGGGCCAGAAACCAAAAATATTAGATACACCTGAAACTACACTGCTCGCACCTGGCAGCAGTTCACGCATTTTATCATCCAAGAAAGCTTCCAAGAAACTCATTTTCTCGGAAGAAGAATCATCACCATCACCCATTCATTTTCAAGAACCCACGTTAGAATAGCAATCTTTGGAGTTTGTGTCTTTTCCTTTTATAGAAACTCAGCCCCATACAGCTGCCAGCTCTTCTGCGATCGTTCATAGTCCAATTCCTATATCATTTGTTTCACCTCCTTCATCTTTTCCCACAACTGGTATTCATTTTACCCCCGCTCAAGGAGCAGTTAACCCGGGCGTAAATATGGCAGTTCCTACAGCCCCTGCTTTCTTGATGAACATATATGCACCATTAAATCTACCACAACCATTGCATGATATGCCTCAAGAGTATCTTAAGTTACTCCCTAGATTTACTGGTGAAGATGAAATAACCGCAGAACAACACTTGCCCCTGTTTTGCACTTTTGCAGAGAATTTAAATGTTGAACATTTGGATGTTGTTATGAGACTCTTTGTTCAGTCTCTAAGTGGAGAGGTAAGAAAATGGTTCAAAGGATTACCGAATGGTTCCATTAATGATTGGGATGCCCTGGAAAGACGTTTTATTGAGAGATGGGGCGAAAAAAGGGACCACGGCTATTCTTTGACATAATTTAATGCAATCAAGAAGAAATTTGATGAAAATATGAATGATTTTGTTAAAAGATTTAACAAACTGTATAATAGTTTGCCTGTTGAAATGAAACCCCCTCCTATTGGAGCAAGGGTTGTTTTTTCTGGTGCTTTTGAACCAGAATTCAGTTTCACGCTGAGGGAAAGACGGTATCCTACGTTGGAACAGATTCAAACTGATGCTTTGGAGATTGAAGCTAATATGTCCGCTGCTGGTAAAGTTTCAGATAAAGGAAAGGCTAAAGAAGAAGCCTCATCTCAAGATCAAAGAATTGAAGACATGACTAAGGTCATAAAAAATCTTTCAAATAAATTGGTAAAGTTGGAAATAGATAGTAATCCTGCAAGACAGAATAGAGGTGTTTTTAATCCCCAATTTAAAAAATAGCCCCTGCAAATTCTACAAAGAGAAAGAAAAGATCAAGATCAGGTGCAAGCACCTTTGTACATAGAAGCAGCCCCGTCTCATTCAGCAGATGAAGATGACAAGAGAGAAGATGATGCTCGGATATCTGTTGTGTATATGGAAGATGATGAAACAGAAGAAGAAGTTGACGAAGAAGGGGAGAAGGAAGAAGAAGAAGCTGATCTCTCATTCGATCAAGAAGAGATGGATGATTACTGCAGACAATTCATAGAATTTATGCAATCTGAGTTGCATAAAAAGTATGATTTGAGGTCAAGAAAGAGGTTGAGGATGCAAGATAATGAAGAAAAGGAATCAGAAGTAGCACCTACTCCAATGGCGACTCCATTACAGAAAGGAAAGCAGCAAGCAGAAAATTCCCAGACGAAAGTTAAAGATTCTAACATTTTGGAGAAAGTGGTTACGGTTTCTAATCAGAATCTAAATTCCAAAAAAGATCAAGAACAACCTGAAAAGTTGATAAAATCAAATCAAACTTTCAGCTTGTCGAAAGAGTTAGAAAAAGTGAAAATACCAGTACCTCTTCTTGAACTAATAAAAACACCGGGTTACAAGAAAGAGATCGTTGAATTTATCAATCTGTCTCAACCTGACGAAGTGAGCGATACAGTGAATCTGCAGGAAGAAAATCCAGTGGTGACATTTGGACCTCATGTGGAAGAGGTAGATTTGTCTGTTCCTCCTTTTTATATATCTCTTCTCTTGCATGATTTCGTTTTGCACAATTGTATGCTAGATTCTGGCGCATCACACAATCTAATGCCATTGAGTGTGATGAAGGAGTTAAATTTACAAATCACCAAGCCATATAGAGATCTTTACTCTTTTGACTCGAAGAGGGTTAAGTGTGTAGGTCTTATTAAAGATATGGTTGTTTCGTTGGCTCAAATCCCAGCCAAAATTATTATGATGGATGTTGTAGTGGCAGATATTCCAGCCAGGTTTGGGTGTTATTATCTAGATCATGGGGGGCAAAGCTTGGAGGAGTTTTGAAACTGGACTTTACATATGCTATTATTCCCATTTTCAATGGTGAAGAAAGAAGGTTGTATAGAGAGACTAGATTTCAAAAAACTGCTACCAAGAAAGATGCAAGTAATTCACCAATTTATGGCCAAGAGAAGGACGACCTGTCTTGTTTCATGCTGCATGAGGATGCAGAATTTGCTGAAGAATCTCAAGGGAAAATCGATTCAGAAATTGTACATAAGGAACTACATTCAGATAAGCCGTGGAAGTGTTATTTTGATGGCGCGTTTTCTAAAGAAGGCATGGGAGCTGGTTTCATCTTTGTTTCTCCAGAAGGTAATCTTGTACCTTTTTCTTTCAAATTGGAGTTCGAATCCACTAATAATTTTGCAGAATATGAGGCATTAATTATTAGTTTGAAGATAGCTAAGCAGATGGGAATTAAATCTATGACTGTGTTTGGAGATTCAGAATTAATTATAAGATAGATCAAGAATTTATGCCAAACCAAACATCCCAGGTTATGAGCATACCAGAATGAAGTATGGGATCTGATTGAAAATTATTTCGAAGCATTCAATTTACAGTTTGTTCCAAGAGAAGAGAATAGACTGGCTAATTCTTTGGCTGTCGCAGCAAGTACATTCAAGCCTCCTATCAGCTTGAAACTAAGGTATGAAATAGAGATGAGACATAGAGCTTCGATTCCTGACAATATTAAACATTGGCAGGTCTTCGAAGATGATGATCAGATTAAACAGTTCCTATTGATGACTGAAGATTTTGAATATCATCAGATTGATTTAGAAAGTGATGAAGACGAACTGGCTGGTGAGACCCTAAAAAAGAAGATTGGTGGTCAAGAAATTATTCAATTGAAAGATAATATCTTGCCAAGAGGCCTAGTACCTCTCGAAAGAATATTTGGGGCTAATGACGTTGCCGTGAATCAAAAGAAAATGAACCAAGATGAGCAGGTGGAAGATTGCAACCTCGATACTCAACAGGAGCCTAAAATGGTCAAATTGTTCAAAGGGATCCCGAAGGAATATAAAGAAAGGTACGTAGAGTTGTTCAAACAATTTAAAGATGTATTTTCTTGGTCGTATGATGATTTGAAAACATATGATAAGAGCATCATACAGCACAAAATTCCACTCAAGGATGGAGTCAAGTCACATAAACAGAAGCTTAGGCAGATTAATCCTTTGCTGTTGGCTCCGATCGAAAAGGAAATAAAGAAACTGCTGCAAGCCAAGATAATCGTTCCTCTCAGGTATTCAAATTGGGTTTCTAATCTTGTACCCGTCCGAAAGAAAAATGGAGAGATAAGGCTATGCGTAGATTTCAGGAATTTGAATAGGGCTTCATTAAAAGATAATTATCCTTTTCCGAAAATGGATTTTGTCTTACAAAAAGTGACAGGCGCTTATAGATTGTCTATGGTGGACAGGTTTTCAGGGTATAACCAGGTAGCTGTGGAGAAGGAAGATCAGAAGAAAACCGCTTTCACTACGCCTTGGGGAACATTCATGTACGCCAGAATGCCATTTGGCCTGATGAATGCAGGGGCCACATTTCATAGGGCGATGGATATCACGTTTGTGGGAGACAAATTTGTGGTGGTTTATTTAGATGATGTCACAATTTTTTCGAAATCGGATGAGGAGCATTTACAGCATTTGCAGAAAGCCTTCATGAAGTGCAGAAAGTTTGGATTATCACTGAATCCTAAAAAGTCTTTGTTTGCCCTGGAGGAGGGTAAATTACTTGGCCACATTGTTTCAAAGGAAGGAGTAAAGATTGATCCAGCGAGGGTTGAAGCAATTTAGTCAATTCCTCTGCCGCGAAGTAAGAAAGATATTCAGCGATTTCTCGGAAAAATTAATTTTCTAAGGCGGTTTGTCCCTAATTATGCAGAGATCGTTAAAAAGATAACAGACATGTTAAAAAAGAACGCTGAGGTGAAGTGGGACAAGGAAGCGAGGGAATATTTTCAGAGAATCAAAGAGGCTTTAAAGGAAGCACCTGTTCTAATCAGTCCAGAATATTTGAAACCGTTTCAAATCTTTTCATTTGCTTCTTCCTCAACTATTGCAGCTGTGTTATTGCAGAGAAATGAAGAAAAGCAGGAACAGCCAGTTGCATATTTCAGTAAAGTTCTCCAAGATGCAGAATTGAATTATAATATATTGGAGAAACAGGTGTACGCTCTAGTAAAAGCACTGAAAGCTTTCAGAACTTATGTCCTTCATTCTCAGATCTTAGCGTACGTTCCCAATTCGACTGTAAAATACGTGCTAGTACAAAGCGATGTGGAAGGTAAGAGGGGAAAATGGATTGCCAAAATTCAAGAGTATGATTTGGATGTAAAACCAACCAAGCTGGTTAAAGGATTGGGATTGGCCAAATTATTGACAGAATCCAACTTCCAAGCGTTGGGAATCAATTTGCTGGCCCCTGTAGAAGAAGCCGATGGAGAAACACGTGATAATCAATCAAAGACAACAATTAAGTATAAATTTCTCTATTTAGAATGGTATAAGGATATTGTACATTATTTATGCTTTCTTTCATGTCCCCCTTCAATTAATAGAGCTAAATACAGGGCTTTGAAACTTAAGGCTCAGCCTTATGTCATAATCAAAGCAAAGTTATATTGGAAGGATCCAGCTGGTATGTTGTTGTTATGTCTAACAGAGGAAGAAATTTCAGAAGTGATGAAAGAATATCATGAATGCTTGTGTGGAGGGCATTACAGTTGGAAGGTAACTGCTCATAAAATATTCAAATCAGGTTTCTATTGGCCGACTGTGTTTTATGATGTTTACAAAACAGTCAAAAGTTGTCAAAAATGCCAATTATTTGCAGAGAAGAAAAAGCTAGCTCCATTACCTCTTCTCCCAGTTTTTATTGAAGAACCTTTTAGACAATGGGGGTTGGATTTCATTGGAGAAATCAATCCACCATCCAGTGGGCAATTTAAGTGGATCCTTACTGCTACAGATTATTTTACAAAGTGGGTGGAGGCAATTCCCACCAGGAAGGCAAATGATTTGGTTGTTATGAAGTTTTTGGAGGAGAATATTTTTAGCAGGTTTGGATGCCCAGTGAAGATTGTGACAGATAATGCCCAAGTTTTCAGTTCACTCAGGTTTATTAATTTTTGTCAAACTTACAATGTAATATTGTCTCATTCTACAGCTTATCATCCGCAGGGAAATGGATTAGCAGAATCCTCCAACAAAACATTGGTAAGAATTTTGAAGAAAACAATCAGTGAGAATCAAAAGAATTGGGATACGAAGCTAGTTTTTGCCTTGTGGGCAACAAGGATGACTACAAGGAGGTCTACCAACAAGTCCCCTTATGAGCTCGTATACGGCACTCAAGCTTTATTCCCCACACAATTGGTAAAACCTGTGATTTCTTTTCTCCAAGATGCTCAAGCAGAACCAAACGCCATGATAAGAAGAATGAACAATGTGATGGAACTAAGTGAAAACATAAATCAAGTTCGGGACAACTTTCTCACTTATCAACAGAAGATGAAGGTAATATTTGATAGAAAAGCAAAGGAAGTTTTGTTTCAGAAAGAAGATTTAGTATTGAGATGGGATACACGAAGGGAAGATAAAGGCAAACACGGTAAATTTGATCCCTTGTGGTATGGCCCATTCAAAATCAATGAAGTCGGAGGAAATAATACTTTTGTGTTGGAAAATCTGGAAGGGGAAGTGCTGGATATGCCCGTAAATGGGCAATATCTCAAGCATTATTTCCGACATTAAGCAGTTGCTGGTTCATCATTGTATATATCCGGTGTGGTCATTGTACATTTTCATCAAGCAATATGTGACTCCATGCCCGAGATGAAGGCACTAATCTGCAGGTTCTTAGTGTTTCGTGGTAAAAACACTATCCCCAGGTGGAGCCAGATGTTGTGGATCATTATCTACATATCCTTTTTATATTTCATTTTGAAATTTTAAAAAGAAAAAATAAAAAATAAGAATTCGAAAATATGCTATAGTATGAAGTTTTTAATACTTTAGCATAAAAAAGAGAGGAATGCAATGTATTTCCATTTTTATTTATATACATGAAGCGGTCGTTAACCTTAGGTTGATATATATATATTTTAAGGTTAAGACTCGAGCAACTTCATGAGCGGAAGTCACAATCATACAAAGAAGTTTGCGGATATGCTATTGCGGGGGGTGAATTAGCCCGTCGATTATCAAATCCTGACCCCCCGCAGTTGACCGGTCAGATCTTAGAAATGTGGTGATCAACGGCTCTGATTAATTACGGGGGGTATGGATCGAACTTCTTCGCCGTACTCACAGACCCCCCGCATGACGTCATCAGCCGAGATGGAAGACAACTGTCATCCACTGCCAACTGTTTCTCCGTGTCACTCCTGCATTTATTATGGTTTCCGTAGCCTATAAAAGGATTCTCCCGTTCCGTTTTAATTTATTTGTGACTGTTTTCCCTGTTTAACCGCGTCCCGCCACCTTTGCATTATCCATTGCCTCGCGAATTTCTTTCGAATTCCTGTCAGCCATGGCCAAGCGAACATCGTTGTCTGGTTCATCAAGTCTCAGTCCCCTCCTAGATAGCGAGAAGGATGTTCATGATATCGCATCGTCCGTCAACCACCCTCTATTGCATTACCAAGTAACCCTGAACACTGACAAGTCCCCTGTGTTCTCTGCTATGAAAAGTTCGGGTGTGTTGTCTGCTTGTGTTCCGAAAAATCATTTCTTCCCCGAATTCATTTCTTGGTTAGTTTCGTCCATGTACCCTGGCAAGTGTTTCGTTATGAATTCTCAGGGGGAAAATATCCTGCAGGTTTCAACACAATTAATGCGTCAAGCATTATGTTTTCCAGAAGATGAGTCTCCATTGCAGTTCTCCGAAGACTCGTTGGTTCAGTATTTCGAGGATCTTTCAAATGAAGAGTTTAATCGTTGCATATCGTTTTTGATACCAAGTCCAGAGAAAACTCAATTTGAAGCAGGAAAGTTCAGTTTGGAGGCGTTTAGTGTTCAGTATAGGCCAGTTCTTAGCTGCATTACGGAAATTTTGGGAAGAGATGATGATCACAAAATTGATAAAGCAGTCTTGGGGATGTTCACTCTGATGATGAAACCAGGTGTGGTGCTAGACATCCCGTCTTTTTGGCAAGAAGTAGTAAATTCCCAATTGATCGCCTTCCCTCTAACAGGTTTTTTCAGATTTCCATCATTGATAGTCTACTTATTTTTATATCAAAATGTTGAAGAGTTCATGAGTGTGGGTTTAAATATAATGGATAGTAATAAAAATAAGCAGTCAGTTTTTCTTTGGACTGATATGGTTAGAAAAGAAGAGAACGAAGTCGGGCTGTTTGAATTTGCTGACCATTTCATGTCTACTGCTTATAAAATTCTAAATGGAACTCTTCCTCCATGCTTTCTGCCAAAGGCCCAGGAGTTCTTACAGTTGGGACCCAATTGTAAATTTGGATATTGGTTTGTATTTGAATATTACTCTGAGATAAGGCTGTATGGAGTTAGTATTGAGCCCTATAGGCTCCCAACATTTGTTCCCATGAGAATTTTTGCTTTGGAATTTATTAGGCAAAGTCTGAATGTAGATCAAGTTCATTTTCTGCCCATGAAGAAAGGATTGATGTACAAGTTGCCTATGAGTGTAGGCCCTTTTGTTGTCAACACAAGACAAGCTTTTGAAGAAGTATCAAAGATATTGGAAGGGACGCAGTTGTTGTTGGGAGAGAAATGGCCCTATGATCCACATGGAATAATTTCTCAGAAAAGGGTTGAGAATGGGTATGCTGCATTTACTCATGTAAGTAAACCTGATTTGGAGAAACTGGCTAATCCAGGAGGGTCAAGTTCATCAAATACCAATATTCAAACGCCTGCAATTTTGGAAAGAATGAGCAAAAGAGGTAGAGAGGATGTTATTGAAATCGATGATGAGGAGCCCCGAGAGGAAAAAAGGACCAAACTAGCAGAAGAACATTCCTCCAATTCACCTGGTTTTACTCTCTAGTTCAATGAAGAACAAGATTGCCCCTCATCTCCTAATAGACAAGAACTTCATTTGGAGAAGGCTCCTTCCATGAAGCAAGTGTTCACACAGATTGAGGAAAGGAACCAGAGGATAAAGGCCAATATAGAAGCACAAGCAGAGCATAATATACCTGCTGACCAAATCAGATTATTGACTGTGATGGTTCTGGAGAAAGATCAGTTTAAGATGGCTCTGTCACATCCGACAGGAATGTCCCTTGGACCTTCGGGCAGCTTTAAGGAGTTAAACATAGTCATGGATGTTAAAAAAATCCCCTTGTGGGACAAAATGAATCTTCACATGCAGACCGGTGAGCTGATTGTAAATGATTTGAGCAAGACCAATGCTACAACAGTCAAGACTGAAAACATGCTTGCTAAGGTCATCAAACAATGCAAAATGGAGAAGGCTAATGCAAGGGCATTAACAACTCAAAATGAAGAGCTGAAGAAGATCATTATGAAAATCGGCGTGGATCCAAATGATAAAGCCGCAATTCAAAAACTTATGAAAAGTGCAGAAGCGAAAATATCTTCATTAAGGAAAAAGTTGAAATTACCAGCTACAGAGCACTCATTGGAGGCCAAAGTAGCTGAGGTTGAAAAGGAGAAAGAGGAATTGCGACAGCAGTTGATGAAGAAGGACGAAGAACTCACTAAGGTAAAGCGGACTATTATAACCTTACAGAATCAAATCCAGAACCATACTTGTACTTTTGATTTTTCTGCAGGTGGAGCTGATCCTCAAGCCCAGGTTGTTCAGCTAAACACAGAATTAAAGATGGCGGAAAGAGATTGTAAACAAGCCTAGTCAGAATTGGCCACAGTTATCAAGATGATGCAAGGATGGGAAGGAAAAGCAAATGAGAACGAGCAGAAGCTACAAAAAGCTAAGGATGAAATCAAAGAGCTCAAGGAGAAATTAAAGGGAAATATTTCCCTTATCAAAGCTAAGGATATCATCTGGAATGAGATCATTTTAGAAATGCAGTCAAAATGGGATTCCATGAATATAATTGCCAGAGAGAAAAACATTGTTTCAGAGCATGAAAAGGAGCTATTATTGGAGAAGCAGGCCGCTATTAAAAGAGCGAATTGGGCCAGAAAATTCATAAATTTTATTAATGCCAAGACAGATGAAGAGTTAGGAGATATGGGGATACAGGATAGGTACTTCTATGCTGAAGAGGTAAATAAAATGATCATCAAAAATGACCTTCTAAAGGCCTCAGAGAAGCGGTTACAGGGAATTAAAGAGATAATTAAGAAATTTGATATTTCATTTGACAAGTTGACGAGAACAGGTTTTCCCTCGTGCTGGACGGAAAGAGGGGAGATTATGTCTTGGAAATTCTATGAAGATCAGTTGATATTTGCAAAGAGCAGAGCAGATGGCTGGCATGAGAAGACACAGATTTTGAAGGGAGAAGTGGTATTTAATTTCTTACAAAGGCATTTCCTTCTGCTATGGATGGTGAAGACATTGTTTACAGGTAATCTTACTCACAGTCAGGTTGTTGCGTTTACACTGGAATATCATCGTTATAAGAACGCTTCGACAACTCAGGATAAGCTCTCGAAAGAATGCAAAAGATTTTCTATGGACACAGACAAAGGAACTCCAGCCACTTAGCCACAAGTAGCCGTTCAGCCACCAATAGTCATTGAGACAGCCAATATTTCAGGAGCATCAGCTCCCTTATATTAGGGATTGTCACATTTTATTATGTTTTAAAGGCAGTCATGTAAATGTAATAGAACTTTACGAGGCATGTACCTCCACTAGGTGAGCAGTTAAGCAGTCAGAGTTAGTTAGAATCGGTTTCATTACTGGAAACCATTTTGATCATATTGTATTTAAAGACAATGGAAAGAAGGAAGAAGGTTCCGAGTTTTGGACCTTGAAGGCTAATTTTGTACTGAACAATATTGGATGAATGAAAAGTTTTGCAAGTTTCCATTATTCTATCTGTGTTGAAGATTTTTCTTGGTTTTCATTTCATTTCCATATCTGTGAATAAAGTAGAGTGATTTGAGCAGCAGGTCTCTTGATATTTATGTATCTAAGAGTTAAACATCCTTAATGAGTGCTCCTCTATTTTAGCTTATTTGTTACTCACTTCTTCAGGATTTAATAATGTTAGTTTCTGTTTTAAGCAGCATGGCAAATTAAAATCCTTTTCTTTCTTCTTCTTCCATTCACTCACTTCAATATAAAGGGAACATGGCATTGCAGAACTTGTAAAGATTTGATATTTGGGAAATATATTATTAATATTTGAAGGTTTAATAAATAGAGACAGACATACACTTTGTGACATAATCTTTAATGTCTTGAGCACGGATTCCTGTACACAGCAAGGAATTGTTTCTCAAGGAACAACAGGGTAGTTGAGTCAAAATTTGTAAACCCACTTGGTTGGGTAATTCAGTCAAATATGTAATTCCACTTGGTTGGATCATTGATGTAAGTATGATTCCTTGGTGATAGGAATGGTCATACTTGGTTGAGTTATAGAGTCATGTACTTCATTGAAAAATCTGTCTAAAGTGTCAGCATGAACTCAAGGGGAGCATGGTAAATTTAATGTACTTCAGATCTACAGAGCTCATATTTCTACAAGGGAAGAGAAACCTTGTTTTGGTTTGATCTTCCCTTTTCCCTTGATGTCAAAGGGGGAGAGTATCACGGTGTTTGAATAATGGTTATGCTTAATGTATCTATCTGTTGTGGTGATCAAACACCATCGTGGTTGCCATCAAGTCCAAAGGGGGAGATTGCAGGCAATATGATGTAATGTGTTGTCCTTGATGGCAACCTACTTAATGAAGTTGTCTTGATGGAAACCTACTTGATGAAGTTGATGGAAACTACTTGATGAGCCTATTTGATGAAGTTGATGGAAACCTACTTGATGAACCTACTTGATGAAGTTGTCCTTGATGGAAACCTACTTGATGAGTTGCCTATGATAAGAAACCTATGTGTTAAAGATGTAAGAATGATGTATCTATAGATCAGTTCATACGTGACAGAGAAAATAATTCCAGTAAGTGTCGGTGAAATGATAAATATAATATGTCACAATGTATACGTGGGTTTTTAAAGGACAAGTCATGTATGCACGCGGGTAAGTACGTCCCAAGTCGCGTATGCCTTTTGCGCTCCAAAATTATAATACCAAGGGGCATTACCATGGTATTAGCCCACAACATTGAGCTTTGTATTGTCTATTTGATTCCGTCCATGAATACCATCGGAAGTTGTGTGGTTTTGACTCATGGTATTGGTAAAAGATTAATCTATTTAAGGAGAAGAAGATCATAGTGCAAGGTGTGCATGTGTAAGGGTTATTGTTGAATAAATCTCTCTAAGGAAGATTTGCATGGATGAACTCTGTTCTTAATTGATAGATCTGAATCTATGATGCACCCATGGATATAATGATGATTTAAGATCTCTAGATCTGATGATGAATCTCTAGAATGACCTACTGAAGGAATGATGAAGAACTGACGCAAGTCTACTGAAGAAAATCAATAAATCTGGGTAAGTTTTATAGATCTGGTCTGTTCTACAAAATTTATTTTTTTTACAGATCTATACGCTAGTTGGTTTCAAAAATAGTGCGTATAAACGCGGGTTCGCTTCATGAAAAGTGCATATGGCAGTTAGGGTTTTCTGAAGAATAAAATACACAGAAGTATATGCGGGTTGATTTGAAGGAAAGCGCATATGTACGCGGCTTCAGTGAAGAAAAGTAGCGTATGCTATTTGAATCAATGACTGTTCAGGGTTGAGTTTGTATCTGCATATCTATTATGAAGTCTGGGATATTTCTAAAGTTCTAGTCACATTGTTTTCACTGCTTTAATTGAAGTATTGGGAAAATTTTATGATTGTTGATAAAGGGTTGTGTTGAAGCTATTTGATCCAGTATCGAAATTGATGAAACGTGGTCTGCAGTGGGTCTGAGGGTTGAAGCCTTCAGTATGGCAGTAGAAGCTTCCTGCCAGTATAAGCTGGTGTTATGTTTAGGGGGTTGAATTTCCCTTCTAGGAGTGGCTGGTAAACGAGATCAGGGGGTTGGAGCTCCCTTCCAGTAGCAGCTAGTAAACGAGTGAAGGTTGCAGCCTTCTGCAGGTAGAAGCTTGCGTACTGATATGAGTTTGCATCAGTACAATGTTGTAAACAGTTTTCCATATAATAAATATTGAAGACAAAGACAACAGCAGTGGTGGTTTTCTCCTCAATTGGGTTTCCACCTTAAATACTAGTGTTCATGTGTGTTCCACTTGTGTGATGTTTTATACTGCTGTTACTGCACATATTTCCTGTTTATCTAAACTGATGCATAACTGGTAAATCTATTTTAAAGTATGTTTCTAAGATACTTTATAAACTAGAAATTTATATCAGTATACGCGAGTTTCTTTCAGCATATCCGCGTATATACGTGAGTTCAGTTCATAAAATCCGCGTATAAAAATTTTCAAAAGAAAAATTTAAAGTCAAGATATAAGCTCTAAATACTGATTCACCCCCCCCCCCCCCCCTCTTAGTATTTTTCCAACATTTCTCACTCCAAGATGTCTACCATCCTTCTTCAAGTCTTCAAACCCCAACCTCACATGTGATATACAATCCAACAATGGCTCTATAGTAGTAATGGGATTTGACCCTTGGTCATGCAAAAGTAAATCTCCACATTGATCAAAAGAATTTGCTGCAACAATAGAATGTGGAAATATTTTCATACCTTGATGATATTTTGGAACTTCTTATAGAGCTGCAAGAGTTCCTTCCTCCAAGGTGTTGGCTGCCCCAAGTGTTGATGCATGTAGCTACTCCTTCATGAGTGTGACAGCGTTAGGACAAAGCTCCTCAAGTGGTGTGAGCTTTTCCTCATTTTTTCTTTCTCCATCAAAGGCTTGAATCAACCTTTGAGTGAACTCTTCAAAAGTCTTCACCCTTGCATGGCTCAAGTGGCTGCACCACCAAACATAGGCTTCACCCTCCAAGTGCAGCATTGAGATTTCAACAGCTTCTTCCTCCACTATAGGATGAAGCAGGAAAAACGCTTCCAACTTTCTCACCCAAGTCCTTGCTGTAGATAACCCATCAAAAGTAGACAACATAAATCTATTGCCTTTGATTTCTCTTCTGCTACAGGGTCTCTTCTCTTCCTTCAACTGGATGAAATGAGGGAAATCTAGAGTCTCCTTGAAGGCTCTAGGTTGAGATCTGTACTCAACAAGGTAATCACTTAGAATTAGATAATCCAAGTGTCCTTCATGCTTAATGTCTTCTTCTTGATGAGAATAGGAAGTGCATGGTCCTTCCTCTTCTCTTTCTTCCATATTCTTGACCTCTTTGGAGAGGTTCTCTCTAGACCTAAATAATGATGAGAATAATCTTATCTTCTTCATCATTCTGATCTTCTTGGGCTAATACACACAGGCTGAGCCAATAAATTTTCTTTGATACCACTGTAATGTTCCCAAACTAGAACATCTAGCTAGGCATGACTGGAAAACGCATTTTCCAGTAATGACAGCTGCAGGAATAGAAACCAAGAAATGGATCCCTTAGAAAAATGTGTCTAAGTGATGAATCCAAGAGGAGGCTCCAAATAAATCCTTCTAGAGTGGTTAAACAGATCTCCCACTACTAGATGTCCTCAGAAAGTGCCCAATGAGGGATTGCAACAATTCTTGAGCAAGGAATGGAAAGACAACGTTATTTTACAACCATGAGCATATGAAGATATGAATAGCCAAAAAATGTTGATATATTAGTATAAAGAGTACAATGTCTTGAGGAAACAACCTCTCAAGAAAGGAAATGCAAGCCTCAACAATACATGTACATGAAATGACAAAACACTGCTACATATATGAAACCCTTGGCTATGATAGCACAGTCTATTATGGAGTACTGTTGCAATATAATGTCAATACATTGATATGGCAATGATATAGCTCAAATAAAATAGGGGATTAAATCTCTAACCCTTAGAAGCAATAATACATCAATCGTCCAAGGGATTGGCTGAAATATACAAAATGGAAAAAATGCCAGAGTTGTTGGGCAGCTACTACAACTAAAATCTGGAACTCAATAGAGAAGGCTAGAAATGATAAGAAATCTTAATTAGACCTCCTCCAATGGATCTCCTAAGTGGAAGGCTGATCCTTACACTTGAGATCTCACCCTCCAATCAATACTGCAAAACCCCACAGCAGATGCACTATGAAAATAACGCAGTTACTGGAGAAAAATTCACTGTAGGGGTAAGGATATGAGTTGGCCTAATGCCAAGATCTGAAATAAGTGCTAAGACTTCCCTCACTATCTTCCCAAAGGAATGGATAATCCCTCCTCTAAAAATCAGCTCCAGAAGTGGTGTTGAGGTACTCCACTGCAACACCCTTCAACACAATATTATGTTGTTGCAGCAATAATGCTGTCCTGGAGGAGGATGATTTGGCCTTGAGCCAAGAAATGTGGAGAATGAAGAAAAATCCCTCAAGAGACCTCTCAAGAAGGAGAAGGAATCCTAAACAGGAATTCCCCCAGCAACTCTTTCTAAACAGCAAAGAATGCACAATTGTCTGAATAGATAATGAGATCAATAATCCATAACATGAGAAACAATGGTTGCCTTTCCCTCCTTTTAAACACACGAGAGCTCCTTCTCCATGGGCCCACTCTATTATGGTTTCCTCCTTCAAGGAATATTCCCTCCTCTATCTCTACACTGTCCCATGTAGTGCTTTCCACCTCATACCTTGCGCTGTTTGACTTGGTCAAACTTAACCAAGCCTCTTTGCAAAATGTCCCTTTTCACACATGAGGGTGTGAAATCTAGTTCCAAGGCTGATCCCCTTTCATGCTAGATGGTTTTTATCCATGTTTTTATTATAAATGGTCCTTCTCACCCAATTATTCATCTCCTAAGTGAATTTATACAAAATCAATTTTCCAATTTATTGAAGAAAAAATGGGAACATTACATAATTAGAGTAGGTAGAGAATTAATGAGTTCAACTGTCTAATCTGAACTCATGGAAGAAATAACGGTAGAAATAGATTATTTTACTACTTTCAAATAAAACAATATAATGGTGTTGAAATGGTTTTCAATTCCAAATACACCCATTGGAGAAATAATGTTAGGACAAGTAGGATGTGTAGGAAGAAAGTTTGGGAGAAAATCATCTGATTATGACAAAAACTGATCATCTTTTAAAGCAGCATGATCAAAGAAGGAAGAAGTTGTCAAAATACAGCAAATAACAAGGCACTGGTCTACTTTCCAAAGATTTATTCTCTGAGGTTCTTGACACCTCCAAGGAGCTACCCTCCCCAAGTGGAGCCACTGTTAGCCATATTTAAATTATGTTATATCCCATGATGGCTAAAAGGATTCCTTAGCTTTCAAGAAACAAATTTTAGGAAAATCTGTGAGTTTTTGAAACCCCACTATGTTCATTATCTTCAAATAAGTCATTCCATTGAAATCTTCACTCAAAGGCCTCCAATATTATCCTGTTGATATAAAGGAACTATTTCAAAGCCATTTCCCATCATTTCATAAGCCCCATTTCACCCATTTATCACTCATTTTTCACTTATCCTAACTCATCATCTCATTCCCCTAGAAATCCCCTTTTCTCCCTCATTTATCCTCATTTTCCCATAAAAACCCCTTTAAACCTTATCAAAGCCCCTTTTTATGGTTTAAAACATCCCTCCTAACCCTATCGGAATCTAAAAAGGCTTTAAAAACCAACTTTTTGGCCTATTGTCTGAATTTTTATAAAAATAGGCCTTAAGTCCTTGAGGGCTTAAGTCCACCTCTCCTTTCTCATGTGACCCAATGCCCATAACCAGGTGCTAAGCCCCTAACCCTTTTTACCCTAGCCCTCGGTCATCCCCTTTCCCCATAAGACTATCTCCCTTGCCTCCCCTTTAGCCCCTTTTCTTATATATTTTCCCCTGTGATTATGTTTCTCCCCTGATCAAATCGTAGCTTTTGATCCACTCTGATCCAACGGTGATCATTCTCTCCTCCCTTTAAACCATCCTCCCAACCATCAAACCTATTCATTCACCCCCCCCCAAAAAAATCCCAACCGTAGATCTCCCAGATTTAATGGTTCCCATACATCCCCACCGTTCCACCCCGCCGATAAACATCCCGCTACTCGAAAAAAATGGTTGACGTCAACTTCCTGTCCCCACCATTCTTCGTGGTCACACACCTTCCCCCCACTATGCCCATTCTCTGCCATCGATCTGGCTCCCATAGATCCGATGGCCCATGATTGACTTTGCGCCCATTTCGCCAAGACACTTTAACATGCATTTTCAATGTGAAAAAAGTCGTTTTGAGTTGGAAACACATCATCCCTTGAGTGGAATCGCGTTCGATTCACTAAAAACCATTAACCACCTTAATTACACGCGAAAACCACGTGGTTTTCTACAAAACCGCCTTTTACCAAATTGCACCAAATATTAAAAAAACCACCATTCTACCTGTTTCGCCTATGGAATCCTCTTCTATGCATTGTTTCCTCCTCTGCAATTTCTCCTCTACCACTCCCAAGCCTCTGAATGCAGTCAACCAAAAAAATGAAGGTTTTATTTAATTAATTTGTTTGTGTTGTAGGTTGTAATGGTGGCCCGAAGTTTGAAGGCCATCCCACAACCAATCTAAGTGGTTTTCTGTCTTTGGATGATGATCCAAGGACCAAATACATAAATAAAGGGATAAAGGGTTCGATTAAAAGCTCCAATAGATGCTTCTTGGCCATCGATGCATTCGTGAAACCCTCCAGCGCAACAAGAAACCCCTGCAAACACGAAGACAGAGAAGATTAATGAAAAAGTGAAGAAACAAAGGATTAAAAACTTAATCACAGTGAAAGGATAAAGGCTAAAAAGTGATTAAGGATGAAGGCAAAGACTGTGAACAAAGGTTAAAAATATAGTCAGCAAAGTGACAAAAGAAGAAGATGATTAAAGAAGGCCTAAAGTCAAATCAGAGGCCTAATCAGAGTTTAAAAGGATATAATCAGACAGATCAGCAAAAAGAAGGCTTTGAATGACAAATCACTGAAGCAATTACTCTTCCAAAGGACCAAAATGCCACCTACCAGCCTAATTTTCCTCAAAAGACACATAAAGTTACTCCAAGTCATAGATATTTCCAACTGGTAGCTCAGAAGTTATTACAAGCCTACCTAAAAAACCTAAAAGTCAACAAAAGCAACCAAGTAGTTTAAAAAGTTAATATAAAGCAGAGTTAGACTTAAATACATTTTTCTTTAGGCCTTGCATGGTATCAAAGGTCAAAAAAATTAAACTCTGTCATTTATGAACAAACAGAAACCCTTTCTTTCACTCCACATCCTCATTTACCTATAAATAATGTATGAGGAGTTCATTGTTGTTGTTGGTTGGATTATCATTGAGGTGTAAGATAGTTGCTGAAGCTGTTGAAGTGTTGTTGAGTAGTTGAAGAACACTAGGATGAGAAGAGAAGTTTTGAGCTGTAAAGACCTGTTGGACTTGAAGTATGTAACTGGTTTGAACATCAATAATACAAGCTGATTCATGGGATCCTGGTCTATGTTAATGGTGATGTTATTCCTCATTATTTTTGTCTTTCCTTATGTTTTACATGCTATCCATTTTCTCTGATAAAGAAAAAAAAGTTTAGAGTAGGATTTACTGCTAAAGTACCCTATTTCTGTCTGAAAGCTTTATCTTTATGTTTTCTTCTGCTAAGGTATGTTTAGAGGATTCTTAATTTCCCTCTAGGTTTATCCAGCTTGGTTATTTGAGAATGATTCAATAGAGTATAACCAGTGAAGAAATGTTGGTGAGCCCATGTCTTTCTGTGTACAACTTGAGATATTTTTTTTGAATGTTCTTTTCAAGGTTTGCTAAGTAGAGTTAACCCAGGGAAGTCTATGGTTTTCCTTGTCCTGTGGCTAGTCTTTAACAGTTGCCTTGAAAGATCCCTTGAGAGTATGCCAAAAGCAGGCTAGATTCACAGTTTTTGTCCGATATTAGGCTACCTTCCTAGTTCTCTTATATGTTTTCTCCTTTCTGAAAGTAGTCTTAGGATTGATGGATTATTGTCTGAAAAGTGTGCTTTAATAAAATTTTTTCCAAAAAAGTCTATGGTTTGCCCTGTCCTTTGGCTTGCTTCAAACAATTAATTTAAAAGGCTTTTATTGTTTAATGGAGTTAATAGATTCTTAATTGGTTATTAGCTTTGCTTCTTTCACAACAGTTTAATGTTACATATCACAATTAAATCTAAAAGATCCTTTGATAAAGATGACTTGCCCTATGGAAACCCTTGAAGAATTGCTGTACAATTAAATCATTTTGTGACTCCATAGCCCAATGGGTTGATACTGTTTCTTGACCTATCCTTTCAGCTAAAAAATTCTTCAATATACTCTCACCTTCATCCTTCATGTGACCTCTTCAGTTAATGATATCCATCCCAACCAAAAAAAGAAGTTCTCTGAGCTTCATAACTAGCCTAATATCATAAACAAAGCATAAAGATATATCATTTGAAAACACCTAATAGAGAGATCCCTCTTTGAATCCATGAAGGCTAGGTCCTAGGATTCCAAAGTGGTTCTAAAGTGGCCCCTTGCAATGTTTTTTCTTGCCAATATTGTAAATCACAGGGAGCCAACACCTTGTTTCTAGAAATCTAAGACCAATACTTAGTCATCTTTACATAGTGAAAATTATGGATGACTAACAGTGGCTCCAATTGGGGAGGGCAACTCCTTCTCAGGAGGTGTCCAGAACTTTGGATTTTCTGGCTTTTGGAGACCGGTGCCTCTTCCATTGGGTAGATGTGCCCTTTCTTCATTTGCTGATGTTTATTTTGAGTCTGTAATTTTTGAGGTCTGAAAAGACATGATCATATGAACATCATCTCTACCTACCCAATCTACTTTCCTAACCTTTTTTTTCCTCCTTGGGTGCACTAGAACTGGAAAACCCTTGACATTTCTCTTTTTGGAAACAAAAATCAAACTATCTAATTGTACCCTAATTTCTTCGAAGAGTTTAGATTAGACTGATGAACTATATTTATTTTCTCTACCTATACTACTCATTTTTCAAGATTGAGTTGTTTGACAAACTTTATTCTCTAGGCTATTGACATGATATTGAAAAATATGGCTAAATCAAGATTAGACAGTCTGATTTAGCATAGTTTGTGGCATTTGGAACAAGTTGCACACAAGTGTTATTTCTGTGCAGACAAAACTTAGGAAACATAAGAGCAATATATGTCATTTGTTTAACATCTCTATTTTCCTCTTTGGTTCAGATTTGAGCATATGGAACCAGCATCTCTCATTCCTAATCTATCTTTTGACAAGTCAAGCTTGAAAATTTTGACCTACTCTTTTTCACTAACTTATCAACCATAAATTTAAAATATGTTCAGCCATGATTAGGCTGGATGATTGAACAAGGCTTTTTTGAAATAAGCGGTGGCATTTAGACTTGCACACTTTCAACATTATTATTTTTTAGGAATGGGGCTATGCCTCTCTTTCAAACTCTGCCCTCTTTTATTTTTATTTTGTTTTTTGTGTTTTTTCTTTTTATCAAACAGTGGTATGTACAATGAATGAGAAAAAAAAACTAGGTTTCTTGAAAAAATTAATGTTTAAGCATCCTCCCATTGATCGGACCTCCAAACATTTCAGTTCCATCAAGCTCTTGAAAAAAGAAAGCATTGTTGCCTCTGACTGAATGAATGATGTAAGGGCCTTTCCATAGATTTTCAAACTTGCCATGTTTTCTCTTATCTTCTCTTCTTGAATCCCATTTCAGAACCATGTCTCCAATATAGAAATCATTTTCTTTGGTTCTCCTATCAAATATTTTCTTGATATTGTCTTGTATAGCTTATTTCCTTTTGTAAACCTCCTCCCTTGACTACTGCAAATGAATGGTTTGGTTTAGCCTCCTTTACATGTCATTTTCTTCTGATTGTACTTCTTGAAGAAGCTTCATGACTGGAACTCCCAAAGAGGTGGGGAAAACTACATCCATGCCATACACTAGTTGATAAGGAGACATACTAATAGATTTCTTGGTGGTTAGTCTATCAGCCCATAGTGCATGCACTAGTTTTCCATGCCATTCTTTTTTATTTTGTTCTAAGAGTTTCTTAATGATGTTTACCAATATCTTGTTAGAGGACTTAGCTAGTCCATTACCTTGTGGGTAATAAGTAGTGGAGTGGCCCAGGGTGATGTGATATTTGTAACAAAAGTCCACCATTTTCTTAGATGCAAAGGCAACAACGTTATCAGTGATGATCATTTTAGGACAACCAAACCTGGTCAAGATGTTGGTTTTAAGGAATTTGATGATGACTGAGTCAATGGAATTTCTAGAAGCGGTGGCTTCTATCCATTTGGTGAAGTAATCAGTGGCAGTGAGGACCCACTTATGTTGGGCAGATGAAGTAGGATGGATCTCTCCTATGAATTCCAAACCCCACTACTGAAAAGGAGCCTCAACACTGAAGGGATGCAACGGCAAAGGTAGGAGCTTTCTCTTGCCATAAAATATTTGGCATTTATGGAAAGTCATGACTATTTTGTGAGTATCAGGAAATAGGGTACGCTAATAGTAGCCAGCTCTAAGGATCTTGTTGGTTGTGGTCTTCTAATAAAGGTGAGCCTCACATTCTCCCTCATGTAATTCATGCATGATTTTTTCTGCATCACCTTCAAGAAAACACTTAAGTAGCAAACCAACAAAACTCTTCCAGTACAACATTCCATCTAAAATGAAAAAATGTAATGCTTTTTGTTTTAAGAATCTAGCTTTGGTTTTTGACAAAGAAGGGGGAGTGTTGAAAATGCAGCAAGATGATGGAGCTTAGTGAAATGAAGTCGCCTTCACTAAGTGGGCCCGTAGGCAAATTCTGGCGCAAAGTCTATTTTTAGACTATGTCTATTTTTAGACATATGGAGCATGGTTCGGGAATTCCAGTTTGAGATTCTTGGAGCATTGGTCATATTGGTAAAAATAGATGGGACTCTATTTTTGTGACATATAGGTCGAAGAGGTCGAAGTCTATTTTTAGACTGCCTCTCCTAAAAATAAGGAAGTCAAATATTATTTACCCTTAATAATATTTGGACTCTAAATAGTAGTTTACTCTCTTGGAGCACTTCAGTTCGAGCCTTGGAAGTGGCTCATGCATCTGATAGAGGAATTACACTATTCCCAAGGGTTTGATGGCATCATGCATGGTTGACTTCAGTTAGGACTTCAGTGGAAGAAGTTTGGTGGAGTTAATGAGACAGCTAGTGGAGTTGTGTTCTGTTTATTTTAGTTGAACTAGTTGAGATTAGTTTAAATAGCTTATCAATTAGTTATGAGTGGAGTGAATTAAATATTATTTAATTCATTAATTAGTAACTCATTATTCAACTCAAGAACACATCATTTCAATACAGTGCATGATCAGTTCAGTGGAGACCAGTGAAAGAGGTAGATGAAAGGGTGGAGTTAGCTATCAGTGGCGACATCAGTTGTGCATGAGATTTGCACCACACTTGGAGGAATTGCCCATGATGATTGCATTGTCAAGACAAGGAGATTCGAACCTTGGATCTCTATATAGACAGGCCTAGATTGCTGAATATAGGCAAGGCAATTGGCGGTGAGTTTTGAACCAGTAACCTGTTCAAAACTGAGCTAGATTGTGTGTAACTTCATGAGAAAGTACTGAGTACTTGTGAGGAGTATTGTATTGAGTTTGTTACATGATTTCTCCATTATAATATACACAATAGATGCGGGGTTTTCAGCTATAATATTTCCCCATACATACTATGTTAATGTGTATGATGATTTGATGTGTTATCGCTTGATTTTATTTCCGCATGTTTGATGATCTGAGTGGAAGAGATTATGTGTTGCATATAAATTCGAATTGTATGTGATCAGGATAGTCTCGGTGAATAATTAATCATTATTCAGAAAATTTCTACATGGTATCAAAGCTATTGAAGTAGAGATTGATCATCACAGTGATTACAAACTTATTTCGGTAGACAGAGTCTGCATGCGGGCCAGGTAGCCTCTGGATTCATCTTTCTTCGGAAAGTGAAAGGTCTGGTAAATGCCCCTTGCAGTCAATCTCTATGCTAGAAATAACTTGTTCTCACAGATCTAGAGCGGCTGAGCTTTGAGGTGGAATTCGAAATTTTGCAGTAGTTTTGTTTTCTTGGTGCCAGTGTTGAAAATGTCTTTCAACGGTTTGCGACTCGAATATGCTCTTGAAGGCAGTTCGAATTATGTTGCATGGAAGGATCGTATGGAGGCAGTATTAGAAGATAATGGTCTGAAGGAGTTCGTAGATACGGATGTCCAAAATCCCACTGATGCAGCTGAAGTCGATGCATGGAAAAAGAAGATGGCGAAGTGTCAAAGATCTCCGTTGAGGGCGCTACGATCATATTGTATAGCTCGCATGGAAAGGCTACTCCATATTTAATGTGAAAAGTCTTCACGGATCTATTCCGCAGTAAGAGCGATCAAAGGAATGGGGAAGCCAAAGATAAGCTCGTGTATCAAGATGGAGAAAGTGATAAAAGACGCCAAATACCTCAAGATTTCCGCTAAAAGCTCACCGATCACATGCTTGGTTTCCAAGTGATGACTCTGTGGTGGTTCTTGGACAGCGGTGCGTCATTTCATATGACGGGAGATTGGGATTTGTTCTCAGATCCGGAGGACAAATATTTGGGTGTGCACATCGAGATGGGCGATGATGGTAGATACAGTGCGACTGGTATCGGTACCATATCCTTTCAGAGGGAGTCTGGTAAACCCTTTGTATTGAGGGATGTCATGCATGTACCTGGATTGAAGAAGAACCTGATTTCAGTAGCGATGTTGGAGGATAAGGGGTATGATGTTGTCTTCAGCGAAGGAAAAGCCTTCCTGCACAGTAAGACTACTGGAGAGACCCGAAAGATAGGGGTTCGAACTCAGAACCTTTATCAGTTGCAGGTAGATGACTGCGCAGCTATGGCATGCAAGGCGGGAGAAGTGGTGAGCCGGGATGATGAGGGCGAACTGTGGCACAGGAGATTGGGCCACCTTCACCATGGAGCTTTGAAGATTCTACAGCAGATTTCTACTTGGCTTCCTAAGGGCACTCTTGTGCAGTCAGATCAATGCAAGGGGTGTACTTTAGGGAAGTATGTGAAAGCCACCTTTCACGAGAAGGATAGTCACGCCACGACGATCCTTGAGAGATTTCACATAGACGTGTGTGGTCCTTTCTTAGTTGCTTCGACAGCAAAGCATAGGTATTATGTGATCTTTGTTGATGATTTCTCTCGAAAGTGCTGGATCTTCTTCATGCAGAAGAAGAGCGATACATTCGCGAAGTTCTGTGAGTTTAAAGCATTGGTCGAGAAGGAGTCGGGGAAGAAGGTGATTTCTCTAAGGAGTGATAACGGTGGTGAATTCATCTCGGCTGAATTCAAGGAGTTTTGCAGTGCAGAAGGGATTCGAAGAGAGCTCATCGCACCCCATAACCCACAGCAGAACGGGGTGGTTGAGCGGAAGAACAGAACGATCGTGGGTGCTGCACGGGCGATGTTGCATGATTAGGGCCTACCCCTTCACTTGTGGGCTGAGGCATGCAATACAACAGTGTATGTGCAGAACCGTTGTCCTCACAAGGTTCTTGGCATGAGTACACCGGAGGAGGCTTATTCTGCAAGAGGCCTGATATTTCCCATTTGAGGATTTTTGGTTCTCCTGTCTACATGCATGTGACGAAGGATGCGAGAAGGAAGTTGGATCCAACTGCTGAGGTTGGAATATTTGTGGGGTACACTGATACACCTCACAACTACCGGGTGTATTTTTCAGACAGTCGCAAGACTGTTGTGCGACGGGATATAAAATTTTAGGAGGAGAAAGCCATGCAGTGTTCACTTGAGAGGGAGCTACACTTGCATGCAGATGAGGAGCTGTTAGTTCCTAAGGAGGAGCTTCCGGATGTGGATCAGCCACAAGAGGAGGTTCAGGAGGTGGAGGAAACCACCCAGGCAGTGCCAACCATCAGAGGGCGCATGCGCACTACAGAAGCTGAGCGACTGGCTCGGGATGCAGAGAAGGTTGTAGGACCACCTACAGCACAGCGCAGACAGAGACAGTCACCGGATCGGTACACTGGATACATGGCTCTTGTGAGTCAATGTGTTGTGGCGGAGCCATCCTCTTTTGAGGAAGCTGTGGAGGAACCCGCATGGGTTGATGCCATGATCGAAGAATATGATTCGATCATCAGGAACAGTGCATGGGAGATTTTCCCAAGACCGGTTGGGAAATCAGTTGTAGGTTCGCGATGGATCTACAAGGTGAAGCAGGCGGCTGACGGGAGTGTGGAGAAGTACAAGGCGAGATTTGTCGCCCGTGGCTTCTCACAGATCGAGGGGATTGACTATGAGGAGACTTTTTCACCTGTCGCAAGGTACTCTTCCATACGGACGATCCTTGCTCTCTCAGCGCATATGGGGTGGCACATTCATCAGATGGATGTGAAGACTGCGTTCCTCAATGGAGTTATTGAGGAAGAGGTGTACATAGAGCAGCCTGAAGGTTTTGAGATCTTCAGCAGTGAGTCACATGTGTACCGACTCAAGAGAGCACTGTACGGGCTGAAGCAAGCACCTCGTGCTTGGTACACTCGGATAGACAGCTACTTCACCGGGCTTGGATTCTCCAAGAGTGAGGCAGATCCAAACCTGTACCAGATTGTGGTGGAGGGGAAGCTGTTGATCATCGTACTATATGTAGATGATTTGATTTTGACTGGCGATGAGCAGTTGATACTTTCATGCAAGGAGGATCTTGCACAAGAGTTTGAGATGAAGGACTTGGGCATCCTTCATTATTTCCTGGGATTGGAGATTTGGCAGCGCAGCGGAGGACTGTTTGTTTCTCAGGGCAAGTATGCCCGGGAGATTTTGGAGAGGTTGAACATGCAAGGCTGCAAGCTTGTTGACACTCCTCTTCCTGGTGGTTGGAGGAAGGAGGATGCTACTTCAGCGGAGGTAGTGGATGCCACTGTCTATCGACAGCTGGTGGGGTCGCTTATGTATCTGGTCAATACACGACCCGATATATGCTATGCTGTTAACCAGCTTTCGCAAGCTATGGTTAAGCCTACCAAGCTCTTCTGGAAGGCAGGCAAGCATGTATTGTGTTATCTTAGTGGCACATCGAGATATGGTCTATGGTACAGACAGGAGGATGGAGCGAAGCTTTCTGGCTTCACTGATGCAGATTGGGCAGGGAGCCCAACAGACCGAAAGAGCACATCTCGGGAGAGTCCTTCCTGGAGAAGCACGGCTTCCAGGTCGACGCGGCCGGCCATCCGGCGGAAATGCGCGAACGCCTCGCGCAGGCCGAGTACGCGCTGATCGTGCTCGAGGCTGCAAAGTAGGCTATTTGGATGAGGAAGATCTCGCAGTTACTCAGATGCATTTGAGTCTACAAGATCTACCGTGGATAACTGTGAGTTGCATTAAACTCTCGACTAATCCAGTATTTCATGATAGATCCAAACACATCGACATCAGGTACCATCATATCAGAGATTGTGTTCAGCGGAGAATCATGATGCTTTCATATGTTCCCACGGAGGATCAGGATGCCGACATCCCGACGAAGGCGCTCACCAGGAGCAAGTTCGAATTCCACAGAGGCAGGATAGGGGTTGCAGATAATCCATATCTTGCTGAGAGGGAGTGTTGAAAATGCAGCAAGATGATGGAGCTTAGTGAAATGAAGTCGCCTTCACTAAGTGGGCCCGTAGGAAAATTCTGGCGCAAAGTCTATTTTTAGACTATGTCTATTTTTAGACATATGAAGCATGGTTCGGGAATTCCAGTTTGAGATTCTTGGAGCATTGGTCATGTTGGTAAAAATATACGGGACTCTATTTTTGTGACCTATAGGTCGAAGAGGTCGAAGTCTATTTTTAGACTGCCTCTCCTAAAAATAGGGAAGTCAAATATTATTTACCCTTAATAATATTTGGACTCTAAACATCAGTTTACTCTCTTGGAGCACTTCATTTCGAGCCTTGGAAGTGGCTCATGCATCTGATAGAGGAATTACACTATTCCCAAGGGTTTGATGGCATCATGCATGGTTGACTTCAGTTAGGACTTCAGTGGAAGAAGTTTGGTGGAGTTAATGAGACAGCTAGTGGAGTTGTGTTCTGTTTATTTTAGTTGAACTAGTTGAGATTAGTTTAACTAGCTAATCAATTAGTTATGAGTGGAGTAAATTAAATATTATTTAATTCATTAATTAGTAACTCATTATTCAACTCAAGAACACATCAGTTCACTACAGTGCATGATCAGTTCAGTGGAGACCAGAGAAAGAGGTAGATGAAAGGGTGGAGTTAGCTATCAGTGGCGACATCAGTTGTGCATGAGATTTGCACCACACTTGGAGGAATTTCCCATGATGATTGCACTGTCAAGACAAGGAGATTCAAACCTTGGATCTCTATATAGACAGGCCTGGATTGCGCAATAGAGGCAAGGCAATTAGTGGTGAGTTTTGAACCAGTAACCTGTTCAAAACCAAGCTAGTTTGTGTGTAACTTTATGAGAAAGTACTGAGTACTTGTGAGGAGTATTGTACTGAGTTTGTTACATGATTTCTCCATTATAATATACACAATAGCTGCGGGGTTTTCAGCTATAAGCTTTCCCCATACATACTGTGTTAATGTGTATGATGATTTGATGTGTTATCGCTTGATTTTATTTCCGCATGTTTGATGATCTAAGTGGAAGAGATTATGTGTTGCATATAAATTCGAATTGTATGTGATTAGGATAGTCTCGGTGAATAATTAATCATTATTCAGAAAATTTCTACAGGGAGAATTGAGATAAAGAAGCACATAAATAATATCAGCATACCAAGAGGAATTTAAAAACATTTCTTCAATGTATGGTGCTGTAAATTCTTCAGTTTCCTCTAACACATCAACCATAGTGGGTTTGAATTCTAAATCATATTCTAAGATGGTAGAAATCCACTTGCCCCTTTTAACATCAGGGTCTTGATTAAGTATGTCTTTGACAACTGTGTGTGGGATAAAATCTATGATATGTGAATGCAAGATATAAAATCTAAAATCCTTCAAAGCTTTGATTAAGGCAAAGGCTTGTTTCTCCATGATGTTATACTTTAGAGGCGCATCCCTTAAGGCTTTGCTGAAGAAATATATGGTATGTTCTTGCCTCATGATGTTCTTTTGCAATAATACTATTGCCATAGTATGTTCAGATGCAAAGGAGAAGATGTAGAAGTCCTTGGTGAAGTTAGGGTTGATCAAGACCGGTGTTTATGTGAGTGCTTGTTTTACCAGCTCAAAATATTGTTTTGCTTCCATATTCCACTTCACTCCTAATTCCTTCTTCAACATGTTTGTGATATTTCTTAGGAGCTTAGCAAGGTTAGGGATGAATCTTCTTAGGAAGTTAATCTTTCCAATGAAATGTTGTAGCTCTTTAATGTTTCTAAGATGGTTGATTTGTAAGATGCCTTCTATCCTTTTGGGGTCTATCTTGATTCCTTCCTCAGAGATGATGTGCCCTAAGAGTTTTTCTTCCTGAAGGCCAAACAAATTTTTCTCAGGATTTAGGGATAGGCCATACTTTCTACACTTTTCAAAGATTTTTCTCAAGTGGACTAAGTGCTCTTCATCAGTCTTAGAGTAGACAATGATGTCATTAAGATATATGACTATGAAGTAACCTATGTCTTGTGAAAAAACTATGTCCATTTCCCTTTGGAAAGTAGCCCCTGCATTCATTAAACCGAATGGAATTTTAACATACATGAATGTACCCCAAGGTGTAGTGAAAGCAGTTTTGAGTTGGTTACTTGGAAAGACTAGAACTTGGTTATAACCTGAGAAGCCATCTAGTAATGAGATTCTTTGTGAGCCATCTACATTTTTGAGTATGTGATCCATTTTAGGCAAGGGGTGTTTACGGATAAATTTTTCTTGTTGGAAAGACAGATCTCCCTAGTATCACAAATATAACTAGAAACAAACAGGACAAATGTAAACTATTTCCTCCAGGTTATACATGATTAAGTATTCTATATGACGAAGGGAGGACCTACCTATGGTCCAACGCTAGTTGAATTCTTTCTTTCGTTGCTCCAAGCAGTCACTTCTTGATATCCGCAAACAAAAACATAGAAAAGAATCAAAAGCAGCTACAACATATATCAATTCATAAATCACAAATCTATCTTAATGATAAAGGAATTTAAGAAATAAGCCATTTAAGTAAGCATATAAACAACTTATTGAGAAAAAAGGATCCAATTGTATTATCTCTTAATTAAATAAGTATTATTACAACCACGTTCGCCTTGATGTCATACAAGTCCTCCCGGGGTCCGGAACAAGCGTTTCCTTTTGGCCTGACAAGCCCTTCCACTCTTTGAACCAGTCTAACTACGAGTGTGTAATCATTTTCGTAACTAGAAAGAAGAGTATATTTCTTCAGCACTTCCCTTCTCTAATAGAAGTACTAAGTACAATGCGAGTACTTAAGTATATTCAAAATGCATAGAGAAGTTCTACATATGTAAGCATGTACCAAGTACAAAGAAAGTACTAAGTGTGTACAATCTCCAATCTTCAATCTCAGTAAGTACCCTTGAGAATGAACCAAAGCTTCAATTTATAGGAGAAGGAAAATGGTCACAGCTCCAAAATAGAAGGGATAGAGTCCCCTTATCAAGGGATTAAGTTCCAAAATCCAAGGAATGGGCTCGTTTTATGAAGGAATGAATGTTCATGATAATGGAGGGAGTAAGGATTCGACTGGATAATGCATTCTAAAAGCTTCCAGTTGGGATAATATTCGACCAGCTGGGCTTCTAGAATTTAATTTTTCCTTCAAATTACCTTTTACAAGGGTCCACACTTTTAAGTAAGAAAACATGCAATCGGCTCCGCAGTTTTTGGAGCAAAAGGATGCGATGCTGCAGGTAAAGCTAAGGAAAAGTGTGGTACCAATATTTTTATGATTTTTACAAGCTTTTCTCCAAATTTAGGACTTGGTTTAGGAACTTTAGGGTTGTAGACTTCTAAGCGAGCATTATATAGGTGTTGATGAGCCCATATAGACAGTAAAATGTCATGGTGACAAAATAATGTGTAACAGATTGCCCCCTAAAGCACGAAGGCTGAGATAATTCGAACAGTGAAGTGCTTTATCATTCCAAGTATTTGCTTGTGGACATTGGTTAGAACCTGTAAAAATATTCAATGCAAACATATATATATATATATATCATCGTTGAGGTAGGCATTACCATACTCATAACAACAACTAAATAAATCAAAACTTAACTAAAATGCTCTGATATACAAATGATTTTAATATTACATCAATAGTAGACACAGTATGGACGCAGCCATCTGTCATGAGTAGTCTACTATATAATGAAAAATAAAACCCTTTGCAGCCTGGATGGTGGAAACTAGATCCAGGGTCTTGATTTTTGTTTCCCAAATTAGTACGATTCTAACCATGCGATTGATTGTGTCGAAGTCGAACATGGTAGAATCCACTTGATTACCAGTAAATGATGTGAACTGTTAACAAGTGTGAAAGAAATCACCAATAATGACAATGGTTCTCAAAGTACTGAGTACAATATATGAAATGTGAATTTGTGATCTGAAGTCGAACATTTCACAGAATCGTTCAATCAAAGGTCAATTATGCAACCTGTCATTGAAGGCGAGAAACCTGCCATTAAGGCATGCATATTCCAAGGTACTGAAGGATTCTAGATCAACTTCATAGATGATATGCTGTTGTCGATAGAAAGTGACCTGTCGTAGAAAAAACCATGACATGAGCCATTAGATCAAGTTTTGTAGAAATACTTTGCAGGGACTGACTCATGGATTGTCAATGCAAATGGAGACATATGTTTGCAGATGAATGGTTTATTTGAACTGTCCTCTTGAACACATAACGACACTGCAGATGGTTTGGTGACAATTGACCTAAAGATAATACCCAGAAACTAGCTGAAGAATTTCAATGTGGTTTGATTAACTGATAGGCAAAGGATTTTCCCAACCTAGGTGGAAGTGTGACAAAAAGGAAGTGTGACAAAAAGTGTCGTGTTCAAAAGTGGTATACTACTTTTAAGCAAAGTTAAACAACTGGATCCATTTTCTCTATTTTTCCCCCACCATTTCTGGCAAGTACCTCTTTATTTTTGACAAGGTTGAGGAGGATAAAATTTGCTTGTTATATAAGCTCATCCTTTGGATGAGTCCAACTTAGTTTAAAAATCGAACCCTAAGAAGGAGTGGTTGTTCCTGTTTGTAATTTACAGGTCCTTTACTGTTAAATTTTAACGAGTCCAGTATAGGAGAAACTCGGTGTTTTTCAATTTTAGGGAGTTAGAATAAAAGCTTAAGGAAACTTTGTGGGTGTGCTTTTTCATAAATTTAGTCTCTCAAGCCCGAAAAAGGATAAAATAATACAAGGGAGAACCTTATTGACCATGATTAGTCAACGTAATCCTTTTTCGTAAATAGTCCATTTCAGTCCGAAAAAGAGGTAAACTTATACTGAAGGGACGACTATTTATTTCCTTTAACGAGTTCGAATAGTCAAGTACTTGACGATCTTTTCATGTTTAAAGAGTTCAAAAAGGGCTTAAAAGAGAACTCAAAATTTCACTTTTTCGTAAGTTTTAACGAGTTCGAAAAAGGGATAAAAATGTATTCATGCATTTTTCGCTTTTTTGTAAGTTTTAACGAGTTCGAAAAAGTGATAAAAATTATACTCATATGGCCAAATTTCAATTTAATTTACGAGCAGGAAAAGACGGAAATAACTCAGCATTTTCTTGTGTTTTACAAGAATGAAAGATAGCAAAATAACCTCTGGATTTTCATGAGTTTAACGAGTCTTGAAAATAATAACCGAAATCGACTCAAGATAAGTTTCATTTTTACAAAAGCTTGAGTCAGAGAAAAACTATGCTTCAGATAGGTTTGTTTCATTTTTACACAAGCTTGAAATAGAGAAAACTGTGCTTGAGAGTGGTTTGTTTCAATTTTTACACAAGCTTGAAATAAAGGAAAAATCATGCTTGAAAGAGGTTTCATTTTTACACAAGCTTGAAACGTAGGAAAAATATGCTTGAGAATGGGTTGAATGCCCCCCAAGCATAACTTACTATAGCACATGCCCCCCGAGCTTCATTGCATTCAACTAATCAGACTACTAGTTACTAATAGCTGGATGGAATGAAGGTGCATTTACGAGATCAGATGAAAGACTCAACTTTGACTAGGAGAGGATTTGTTTCATTTTTTAATGAGCTTGAGACAGGAAAAGAACTATGCTCATCAGGGACCATTTCTTTTTTTAACGAGGTTGACATAGTAACAGGAACATTCCTCAAAAGGGCATGTTTCATTTTTTAATGAGGTTGACACAGTAAAAGGAACTATCCTCATAGACATGTTTCATTTTTTAACGAGGTTGAGACAGGAGAAGAACCATCCTCATGGAATCTATCAATCTACTCTCTAAAATCTACCTACGTAACCTACTGATTCATTTTTTAATGAGGTTGACACAGGAAAAGAACTGTCCTCATGGAATCTATCAATCTACCTACATAACCTACTGATTCATTTTTTAATGAGGTTGACACAGGAAAAGAACTGTCCTCATGGGTCTATTTCATTTCTTAACAAGGTTGACACAGTAAAATAATTGTCCTCATCTAAAACATGTTTCATTTTTTTAACGAGGTTGACACAGGAGAAGAACCATCCTCATGGAATCTATCAATGTATTCTCTATAATCTACCTACATAACCTACTGATTCATTTTTTAATGAGGTTGACATAGGAAAAGAACTGTCCTCATGGGTCTGTTTCATTTTTTAACGAGGTTGACACAGCAAAAGAACTGTCCTCATCTAAAACATGTTTCATTTTTTTAACAAGGTTGACACAGGAGAAAAACCATCCTCATGGAATCTATCAATCTACTCTCTACAGTCTACCTACATAACCTACTGATTCATTTTTTAATGAGGTTGACACAGGAAAAGAGCTGTCCTCATGGGTCTATTTCATTTTTTAACTAGGTTGACACAGTAAAAGAACTGTCCTCATTACCCGATTCATTTTTTAACAAGGTTGACACAGTAAAAGAAACTTTCCTCTTTACCCACTGATTCATTTTTTAACGAGGTTGACACAGGAAAAGGAAATTTTCTCTTGACCCACTGATTCATTTTTTAATGAGGTTGACGCGGTAAAAGGAACTTTCCTCTTTACCCACTGATTCATTTTTTAACGAGGTTGAAAAAGTAAAAGGAACTCTCTAATACATGTACTAAGTACAAAGCGAGTACTTAAGTATATTCAAAATGCATAGAGAATTTTTACATATGTGAGCATGTATCAAGTACAAAGCAAGTACTAAGTGTGTACAATCTCCAATCTTCAATCTTAGTAAGTACCCTTGAGACTGAACCAAAGCTTCAATTTATAGGAGAAGGAAAGTGGTTACACCTCCAAAATAGAAGGGATAGAGTCCCCTTATCAAGGGATTAAGTTCCAAAATTCAAGGAATATGCTCCTTTTATGAAGGAATGAATGTTCATGATAATGGAGGGAGTAAGGCTTCGACTGGATAACGCATTCTAGAAGCTTCCAACTGGGAGAATATTCGACCAGCTGGGCTTCTATAATTTACTTTCGCCTTCAAATTACCTTTTACAGGGGTCCGCACTTTTAATGAAGAAAACGTGCAGTCTTCTCCACAGTTTTTGGAGAAAAAGGATGCGGTGCCACAGGTAAAGCTAAGGAAATGTGCAGTACCAGTATTTTTATGATTTTTACAAGATTTTCTCCAAATTCAGGACTTGGTTTAGGAATTTTAGGGTTGTATACTTCTAAGGGAGCATTATATAGGTGTTGATGAGCCCATATAGATAGTAAAATGTCATGGTGACAAAATAATGTGTAATAAGGGGTAATTGTCTTTTAAGGAGGCCTTGTTCAAATTTCTGAAGTCAATACAAAGCCTAATTTCCTCGGTATTATTCCTAACTGACACAAGGTTGGACACCCATTCTGAGTATCAGACAGGGACTATGATCCCGACATCATACATCTTTTTTATTTCTTTCTCAACTGAGGCTAATAAGAGGGGGTTAATTCTTCTCAATTTTTGTTTAAATGGTTTTTGATTTTCCTTGAGAGGAATTTTATGTTGAATGATTTTGGTGTCATAGGACTTCAAGTCTTCATACCCCCAAGCAAACACATCTTTAAATTCTTTAAATAGCTCAATGTTTTTCTGTTTTGTGTGAGGCAGGATAGTTTTGGATAGTTTTATTATTTTTGGTTCTTTCATCCCTCCAATGTTACATTCTTCTACATTTTTTTAAGTGGATTCCATCTTGGGTTTTTTAGCTACATCATTAAAATCAAATAGCTCTTTTAGTGGTGTAATGCCTCTTGGAAAGGTGTCATCTTTGCACTACAAAAATTCAATTTCTCTTTGATCTAATTTATCAAATATTTCTGCAACACAAGGGTTTTGAAGGTGGTTTATATCATCATCAACGGGAAAATCTGTTTTGGGAGTTTCATTTTCAGCAAAATTATTTCTTTCAAATCTTAACTCTGTTTTGTGCTTGCAAATTCATTTCTGGATTGCAAAAAATCATCTATTTGCTCATCATTGTAAAACACTTGCCAATGGTTCAAGTTGTCCGGTACAGTAGGCTTGTTCTTTAATTTGATGAGGCATTGATTACTTTCATAAGGTAAAGAGAAATTGTTGGTAGCAAAGGCAAGTTCATTGGCAAGGCAGTTTTGGGCCCTAGGGATGAAAGTGAGCTCATACTTCTCAAAGGTTTTGAGAAGGTCTACGGCATCATTCCTATATTACCTTAGTCTAGGGTTCTTGGCTGAATATTCTCGCTTAATTTTATTTATGATCAGTTCTGAATCTCCTTGAACCAAGATTTTCTTAGCTTTGAGGTCTTTGAGTAGGTGTAAACCAATAAGGAGAGCCTCATATTCTGCAACGTTATTGGTGCATTGGAAATATAACCTATAGGAATGGCCTTCATTTGTGTTGTGGATCCAAACCCCTAATCCTGAGCCTGCCTTACCATAAGAGCCACCAAAGCTCATATGCCAAAGGGTGTCAATTTCAGTTTTGTCAATGTTCTACACTTCGGGGCTGCTAGGGTTTTGGGTGTCATTTTCTTGGTTAGAGGATTGGCTTGGTTGTTCTGAGGGGCTTAGTTCTCTCTCCTTGTCATTCACTTGTTCACTTATGTCATTTTCATTGTACGGGATGAAGGAGTCAAGGTTTGAGTAAATGGAATAAACCTGTGTGTTATTTGGCCTATCTATGTTACTCACCATGTATTTCATGTGGGATTCCTGGCATAATCTCCTTGTTTGATTGAAAACTGGGATGGTGGCATAAATTCATGCCCATTTGAAGGCTTCTCTGGATTTTAGCCCCCCATGATCTAGATAAAAGCATGCCATACTTTGGGGGGATGTCACCCACAACTATATCCATGACTAAACTCTTAGTGGGGATTTGTGCGTGATTGACACACAGATCCTTGATTAGGCCTAGGCACTTGACAATACTGGAATCAAAAGAGTACAAGTCTTTGTAGGGCTTTGTGATTTCTAAGCATAATATTTCCACCACAACCTTTGGCATGAGGTTGTGTGATGCACCGGAGTCTAGCATAGCATTATGCAGAATTTTGTCATGTATGTTCAGACTTACATAGAAATGAGGGAAAACTCCTTCTTGATATTTTCCCTCTACTTTAGGACCAAACAATAGCTATGGTTTATCATTAGTTAAGTTTAAAGTGTCGATATCATTCCCTATATTTAGCATTTTGAAAATTTGGGATCTATATACCTCTTGGGTTAACAACTCAGTGAGGGGTATGGTTATCTTGATTTTAGCAATCTCCCCCTTAAAGCTGAAAGGCGTGGGTGTATTCATTGTATTTACATCAGCTTTATCAACCATAAAATTTTCTACATTTTTGATTTTCTTCTTCTGATTTGATGGTTTGGAGAGCAATGATTTTTCAGGGCTACTAGTTGAAGTACTAGGGCAGCTTGAATCATTACTAGGTTGGATAGTATTTGGCTTGTTTAGGTCAGCTTTCTTAGCCATAGTATTTGTGTTTTCTACTGTCTTTTTAGGAATATGTTCAGAGGTCTTTCTTACAATAGAGCTGATTTTTTTTAGGAACATCTTGATTCCTTTTGCTGATAAGGTCATATTGCCTATGGACTTACATAATGGAATTATCAAATCCTAGCCTATAGTCTTCATAATATTCATATGATTTCTCATTTGGTTTTGAAGAACACATTCTTTTTTCTTCTTCGGTAAGTAAGGTGTTGTCCTCTTCATCCGAACCTATGACATTTACATGGTCTTCTTCCAACTTCTCAAGCTCTCTTTCCTCTTCATATATATAATTGTTTTGGAAAGGAGGTCTGATTTGTTGGTCACTCTCTCTTTCTCTAACTTGAAGAGGGTCTCTTCTAAAATATTGACTCCTATTCCTATTTTTAAGATTGGCTTGATTTTCCCTAGGAGGTGTTCTCTCATTTAAACTAATTTTTTCCATCATCCTCTCCATTGTCCTAACTATGGAATCAAGTTTGGTGTCAGAAGAGGAGGTTGTAGGAGTTGTGTCATATTTATAAGTTACCCTTTTTTCTAATCTCATCCTAGCCCTTTTCTCAATTAAATTGGCCTTTACACTCATAGCCCCTTTTTGCATGTCTTCTAGAGTTAGGTAATCTCTCTCCCTAAGTTGATAGGCCATATCAGCATCAAAGCCTTCGGGATATTTTACTAAGGCTAAGCCTTGGGTACGTTTTATGTGAGGTGGGAGGGCATTGGAAACACTATTAAACCTAGTGGAGTAGTCATGAACACTTTCTCCCAGATTCCTTTTAAGATTGTTATACTCGGAAATAATTTGAAGGGGTTTTTTCTTGATTTCCCATTTGTTTACCAAGGTTTGGTAGAGGGTAGGGAGATCATGTATGTTGTTGGGAGGTAAGTCTTTAAACCATTTCTTGGGTTCTCCCCCTAGTCTCTAAGAAAAAATCCTCATCTTTATGGTTTCTTCTTCTATCTCCATGTAGTCAAAAGCATCACTAATTCTACTTACATGCTTTTGAGAAGTGATGGATTCAGTCCCTAAGAAGTGAGGGATACTGGACTGATAGTCATTTGGAAAAGGTAATAGTGGTTGTTGTAGAGCTAGTGGAGCATACCAGGCTACCATGATGGGAGGAAAAGAAAATAAGGGCTGATTTACAAGGGTAGGATTTGTGAGAGGTGGAGTAGGATGGAGTGGGGTGGTTTGCACAGTGGTGGTATGAATGGGTGTAGCTGAAGGTACTTGGACTGGAGAACTGATTCTGAGTGGTTTTGAGATGAAAAGGGCTGAAGTGATGGAGAAGCTGAAAGTTAGGTGGAGTGGAAGGAGAAGCTTCTCTACTGGAGCTTTGCTATAAATCTATGGGGTCAAGGTCAATTTGGTCAGCTCTACTTTGTGACTTGGTCCTGAATAGATTCTTCGTATGGTGCAAGTCAAACTGAGTATATTGTGAAATTGTAAGGTGTTCCGGTGCATAAATTTCTCTATAAATGGTCCTAACAGTGGGTGAGTTTCCAGCTTTAGAAGTTTTCCACAAAAGATTTTCTGGGTCATCAACTAAGGTAGGAGGATTTGGGTCTGGGTGTGATCTGGTATTGTTCCTTCGTGAAGCCAGATCTCTTTACTCGAAAATCAGAAGGCTGAAGGTTTGGGACTGATTTTTTGGAAGGCTAACCTCTCTTAGTGTTTTCTTTAATCACATAAGGTATAAATAGGCCCTGAAAACATATTTGGACTATTTTGACACAATCCTAAAAAAACCTATGGGACCAGTGAGATGAAAAAAGTCCTACTAGAGGCTAGTAGAGTCACCAGGTGGACGTTTTTGAAATTTTGAGGATATGTATACAATGGTCCACCACTAATTTTTGATAAAAATCAATCTAGGGAGTACTTTTGGGATTTTGAGTTTCTTTATGTAGCCTTAAGGTTTCAATGAGTATCCTCTAGCTGAGTCATCATCTTGCTAGGATGATGAAGCAATTATTTTCTACTCTTGGCTATGAGTTGATTTTTTAAGTCAAACTGGGGATGTATACGAGTCTGTAAGAGTTTATCAGGCTACTATGAACTCGGTCCCACTGTGATCTCCATTATGTTAGTGATGGTGATGAGGTGGCTAGAAATCATAGGATATTGTTTTGACAAGGGCTTTTGAATTCCTAAGGAATACTTATATTGTCACTAACTCAGAAAGTCCCATCGTGATCACCATTATGTTACCTCCCCATAATTTTCTAGATTGATTGAGATACAAATGGACAGGGGTAACATCAAACCAAACTTTGGAATCCAAGGACCTAGCCTTCCTAGATTCGAAGAGGGATCTCTCTAGTAGATGCAAAGATGTGAAATTGTTTGTTGATTAGGGTTGATTTTAGGCTAGATGCTAAGTGCAGGGTATTTTGATTGTTTTTGGTTGGGTATGATGCTTAGATAGATTTTAGATAGAAAACAAGGGAGATTTTTAAGTCATTGTGCAATGGAGTCTAGTAAGGTTATGATAAGTTCATCAATGGTTTTAAGAGCATTTGCAGTGAAATTTTAACTTGGTTGGTGGATCTTTTAAGGTTGTGAAGGGTCATGAGGTTAACATTAATCTTGAGAAAAATAAGCTAATAAAGGGAAAAAATTGAATCCTTTATGTACTTGTAAACTAAGAGAGTTAGAATATTTATGAGCATAGCAAGAGAATCAAAGGCATAAGAAAAACCTAATCCATTTTATTTCAGACTGAAAGCAGATAATCAACCTAGAAAAACATTTAGATGAAACATAGAAAGGCAAGAAACTTATTTAACTTTCATAGATTTCATCATTAAGAGCAGAAAAACATTTAAGATGCACAAGTAGTTATAACCATAGAAGGAGAGAAAACCTTGAACATCTAAAGTTACAGCTATGAAGGTTCCTTGAAAAAAATTTTAGCTAAGTAAAGGCAAAGAGCATGATTGAAACAAACTTCTTTGATGAACCTAGGAAAATATGCTTCTAAAGAAATGATTCCAAGAACAGAGTATTTCAGTGGCAAAAATATGCAGGGCTAGCCATAAATCATACTTGACACTAACTGATCTAAAACATTCAAGAAATGGACAAGCTAAGAACTTCTTAGGTAGCAAGAGATGGATTCCCTAACATATCTTAATAGAAGAAAACATTGAGGTAGTTTTTAGGTCTCTGTAATAAGCAAGATTGGCAAAAGTTCGATCACAGAGTTAACATCATTTCAACCAACTTTGGGATTCTAGGATCTAGCCCTCCTGAATCTGGAGAGGGATCTCTCCAGTATGTACAAAGATGGATATGTCTTTGAAATTTAGGGTAATGATATTAGGCTAGTTATGAAGACCAAGGGTTTTGTTTGTTTTGGTTGGAAAAAGATAAATGAAGGTGAAGGAAGTCTAAATTAAGGGTGAAGATGAATGAAAGCAAAAATTGATTCAGCTAAGAAGATAGGCAAGAAACAACTTCAATCCATTGGGCTATGGAGTCATAGTAGGGTTTTAATTGGAGTAGCAAGAGGCAAGAGTGGTACATGGGGAAAGTCATCTATGTCTAAGGATCTCTTTAAAGTTTGATTTATGGAATGGAGTGATACATCAAGAAGGGGAAATAAACAGATGCAGAACAAAGAGTAGCCTAGGATCTGATAAGTACTTTTAAACCAGTCAGCCTTTGAAAAACACTTAAGAAGGACATGAAAGCAGACTAGGGTCTGGGAAGTAATTTTAAACTAGCTAGCCTTTGACACACTTTCAATAGAAAACATACAAAACAAGGGGAAACACAAAGATAACACAGAATGGTCTAAGATCTGGTAAGTGCTTCTAAACTAGCCAGCTTTTAACACATTCCAAGGGAAACAATCAGACAGTTATGCAGACAAGTCTGGGACCAGGGCTAACCATATCTTCCTTCTAGTTCATCCTCACACAACATATGCAGAAAGTAACATTCAAAAATAATATTCAGCTACGACAATAAGATGAGGGAATGCTAGCATTCTTATGCCTAAACTGAATTAAATCATTTTCAAATAACACAGTGGAAAGAAAACATTTAAATAAAGATTTCTCAGCTAGATAAGGTTACTGGTATACAGCAGGTCCTAACCCTGTTTAAACTGTTCTTTATAGTGGAAAATGAAACAAAATGAAAACAGAAATAAAACAACAAGTTACAATGAGAATAACATCACCGTCAACATAGATTAGGATCCCATAAATCAACTTGTATTGATGTTCCAAACGAGTTACAATCTTTAAGTCCAATGGTTCTTTACAGCTTCAGGCTTCTCAGCTCAACTTAGGTATTTTCTCTCACAAACAGAGCTTACAGCAGCTTCAGAAAACTATTTACATGCTACAGATATGCAGTGACCAACAATTTCTCATCTTCTACAGAAGTATTTATAGAAGAATGAGGAGAAAAGATCTGAGGAAAGATCTCTCAGGACAATTAATACAGGTTCAAGACTTCTCGACCTGTTGAGGGGCTCGAGGGAGAAGTGTACAGGTGGTCTACTGTATTAATGTTTACAATTAATATCAAATCTCAGTGGGAGCTTTATTTGACTTTGAGGCTTTGTGCGCGTTTGGAGTAACTTCTGCAGATAGTTCTGCATTTATTTCCTTGCAGAAGTAACTCCCTGGCTGTGTTGGAGGCGAATATCTGATTTTCTTCAATAACTTCGGTCTCTGCTTTGAAAGGTTTGAGGCAACAGGTGGCTCTGTGGTAGCTGAGGAATCAATTTGCCTCAAGATGTGGTGGTGGAGGCTTTCTGTCTAATAAAACACTTTAGGTTTTCTTTAAAATGTGTTTTGGGTTGGGGATTAGGATTTTGATGACCGTCTTAGCCGTAATTCCCGTAAAACTGTCTTCAATCTCTGTGCTGGCAGAATTCTGGTCCTCTACAGCTGATACTCTTTGACTGTGCCAGATTCTTGGTGCTTCGCTGTTACACAGGGCTGCACAGGGTTATATGGCATCAATGCCTCATGAAACACTGATGAAAACGTGAATTTGCACCCTGTGGCCGATTTCCTTTGACAAATCAAAAGAGGGAGGGTCATCACCCTCATCTTTCAAATTTCCTTCTGAATATAGTGGAAAACGTTAAACCCTGCAAAAAATAAATGAAAGTTATGAAATCCTGCGTTTATAGGTTAAACTGCATTGGAGGTTGTGCGGAGGAAGCAGGGTCGTTGGATCATGGAGCGGGGGTGCAGATCGACGGCGGAGATGCAGCGGCAGGATGTAATGGGCAAAACCTTTGTAAACCACAAAATATATCATTTTTGACTTTACAAAGGAAAAAAGCGTTTTTATATGAAAGGTGAGGGTATCATATGGTGGGCCCGGCGGGATCGATCGCAAATCGCAAAAGGTGGAAAATGCGATGGCGGATTTATGCGACGGAGAGAAAATGCGATATTGCGATTTGCAATGAGCGTTGGGGAAAAATGCGATTGGAGCAGTCGCATCGCAAATATTTGCGATGCGATCAGATCGCATCGCAAATATTTGCGATGGATCAAACTGTTTAAACAACGAAACATGCGATTTTCGATATGCGATGGATCGCATCGCAGAAACTTGCGATGAGATTTTTTAGATAAAACCGTGATTCCGCGATTTGCGATCTGCGATGAGCGCTTCTAGAGTTAGCGCTTGGTTTTCTATGCATTTTTCATGGTTTTTCAATGGAAATGGGGGTTATGGCAAAGCTAAAGAGTGAGTCTTTTAACTTTGTAAAAGTGTTTTTTCATGAGGGAAAGAGAAGAAATCATGAAAACAAAGGGGATTTTATGGAGGAAAAGGGGAGCAGATAAAGGTTTGACAAGGGGGAAAATGAAGGTCTTGCAACAGTCTTTTTTATGAAATCAGCAGAATTTCTGAGTATAACAATGGGAATAGTAAATGAAGATTTTGGACAGAGGCATGAGGCCTTCAAGGAGTCTTCAAGAGCCAACAATTTTTAGTGATAAAATTTGTTCCTTGGAGGCTCAAAAAGTCTTAGCCACCTTTTGGTATAACAAAATATTATAGGTGGCTAATGGTGGCTCCACTTGGGGATGGTGCCTTCTTGAAGAAATCAAGAATTCAGACTTGATTTCTGGGAGGCTGATCAGTTGCCTCATCCATTGTTCTCTCTGGGATGCTGACCAGGTGCCTCATCCATTAGATTGCTCTTGCTCTGCTTCTGAAAAATAACATCAGTCATGAAAAATAAATGGTCTTCATCAATACAACTTTCTACCTACCCAATCCTACTGATCTAGCATTTTTTCTTCATCAGAGTGCACTTGGATTGGAAAACTCTATTCACAACATTTTATTCTTTTGGAAGCATAGAAACTAATCGACTTCTACTCCTTATTCCTCCCCGAACTCAGGTTAAACAGTTGAGCTCAGATATTTCTCTACCTAATCTTCTGTCTGTTGGGATTAAACTGTCCAACAAACTTTCATTCTCTAAATTCTACAATAGAAATTTAAAAACAATCAAGTCAAGATTGAGTTGTTTGACTTGCTGTGATCTATGGCATATAAACAAGCCGCACATAGATTTTTATTTGCAGAAAATTAAAATCAAAATGGAAGGCTTAAGATCTGAAAGTTTCTCATTATGGCCTTCTCTTTTCTTCACAGCTCTGATTTTGCTTTGTTTTTGAGCTGACCCTTCTTTCTTTCTCTGGTTCAAATTTTGAGCTGATTAGAACCGGATTTTACATCTTTTGACTTAGAATTTGAAACAAATTTGAGTCATTCTTCTTTTGGAAACTTAGGTTCAGATTCTGAGCATGTTTGAACCTTTAATTTCTATACTAATCTATCTACTGATAAGCCAAGATTAAACATTTTGGCAAATCAAATTCACTATCCTATCAGCATAAAATTCAAAGCTAATTAGTCAAGATTAGGCAGTTTGACTAACTAGAAGTGTGTTTTGAGGAGTGGCATTTGAGCTTGCACACTTTCAGATTTATTTCTCTTTTTTGGCATGGGGCTGTGCCTTTCTTATTTTCATTTCTGCCCTCTTTTCATTCTTTCTTTGTTTTTGTATTTTTGAATCCTTGATTTTTTCTCCAAAGCAGAAAACAACAACTAACTACATGCTCAGAACTGAGCTTTATTGACATTCCTATCTAACCTATTCTAAACATGGAGTATTTACATATTCATATGATACAAAAGTGCCAATGCAGCCAGCTGAGTAATGTCAAGAAGAAGGAGAAACTCTGGCTGCTTGTCAGAGGTATCCATAGTATATTTTGAAGATTAATCTTCAAAACCGAGGCTATCACAGAAGGTGACAGCTTTTCATGTCTCTGGCTTTTGCAAAGGATCAATGCTTGATAATTTGAGCCAGTCGGGATTTCCACACACTCTTCCATAGGATCAACAAAGAAAAGATGAAGATTCTCTTCCTTTTGGTCCTCCACAATTGGTAGATCATCTACTTTCAAGACATCAACTTTGAGGACTATCTCTTCAGTATGTTGTTTGGAAGTTCCGTCATCCTTAACCTGCACAAAAGCAAACAGTGAAATATTTTCTTCCTTTAAATCTATGCTTGCTTCTGATATAAATTCAGGCTCTTTAAATTACAGACTAATATCAGTGAAGGGAGAAGTTTCTTCTCGAGAAGATGATATATCCACAACAGGATAGTCTTCTATTTGTTTTTCTCCTTCATCTTCATCATCTTCTGAACTGGAGGAATAATCATATTTGACAGTGTTGTCCTCGTGTGGCCCTTATATGCTCGTATTCAATGGACTAAATTATATGAAGCTGTTATTATATTTGTTAGTATGAATCCTTTGTCGAAGTGTACGAAAAAGGACCACTTTAGCTACGCATAACTAATAGCCCTAACAACAAAAGTGGCTGCCAATATCTTCAGATCTGTGATTAGTTAGACAGAAAAGAGCTGCAAAAAACCAGATCTATGTATGGAAAGACATTAAGCAGAAAAATAAGGGTTTGCTCCATATACCAATAGACAAGACAAGAACGTTTTTGAAAGAATTTTTGTATTAATAGGGCACCTGGGAGGAAAACCAGAAGGAGTATCCAATTCCCCTTAGTGGGATGGGTTCTTGGGAGTCCTCAACACTTCAGATCTAAGATTTCTCTCTCTAGTTGATGTAGAAAACCCAATGCAAAGAGTAGAGCTCAATGGGAGCAAATGGCAGAAAATGGTGACCGAGTGTATAGATCCAGAGTGATCTAATAGGCAACAAAAGGTGAAGAATGATGGGAAGAACTCTCCTATTTATAACAAAATATTGGGTCATTCTAGATCTTGGTGCATGATTAAAATAATGTTAACCAGATCTAGATCCACCTTTTATGGAATATTTTATTATTTTTGTTGGAGGGAAAAGGTATTTGATTTGGGTCAAATCCCTTGATTAGTTAAGAATAAATAAATAAATGATTTTTTTTTTTTTAAGGAAGTGGTTGGAAGATAATCAAATAAATAATGATTTATTTAATTATTTGTGGGTGACTTGGTCATATTTAACAAGGAATATTATCTAAATAAGATTTAAATAATTATTCCTAGAAAATAATAAGATAAATAAAGGTTTATCTAATTAATTTCTTTGATTTTGGGTTAAACATGACTGGGAATAATAATTAAATTATGGTTTAATTAATTATTCCATGAGGAAAATCAAACAAATATAGTTTTGTTTAATATTTCCTTTTGGGGTTTCCTGTTTTAACATAGTGAAAGCAGTTTTACTTAGGGTAAAACTGGTCTTACATGGTGTACTTGGGTCCATCTAATGATAATAGGTTAGATGACCAAAAAATGGTGTAACATATTGCCCCCCAGCGTGCGAGTGTCAGGAGCAAATCGTATGACCGAAGTACGTTGTAAGAACACAATCACTAGACAACAAAAGGGGTGTCAGAGAGAGAAATGGGAGGTAGATAGTGTGCTGAAGGACTAGACCCTGAGGAGACGAGACTCGCAGGTGCAACAAGTCTCTTTTTATGAGAGGGTACCTGTGCTGAAGGCGGCGGGGGAGGCATACCTATGCCCACCGAGACAAAGTACAAAATAATAGTGTGTCCAGTAATCAAGGGACCGAACCATAAAGTACAACTGGCATAATCATGAGCCAGATAAAAATACAATGAGGAATCCCATATACATGCTGTGCCTGGGATAACAGCCAGGACTTGTACAATAATATCTGAGTACATGAGATACAAATACAACCCAAATGCCCCCTGTAAATGGGGAAGGGCTCACAAAATCTAACTGATACATGCAAATCAAAGAGGCGCTGCAAGTGGCTACGACCAACATCATCAAATATCTGGAGCTGCATCGAAGGCTGCAAGGAAGAGGCTATCCGGGCATGTGGGGGGCTACCTGCAGGGCCACCCCCCCATGAGGGTTGAGACATCTCACACACACCTGGGAATCATCAAGAGCTGCTACTGAATCACTGGACCATCAGGTATACGGATCTCGATCATGCTGAGAGGAGCTGGAGAAACAACCAAGTCAAAGGGAAAGGAGAGATCCCTTTGCCTGATCCGAGGCACCGAACAAGAGTGAAAGTTGGAACCAAGGTATACCGCCCTCTAGACCGAGCTTTTGGAATGAATGAGATGATGTCGACAGAAGGAGGTCCGCCATAGGTGAGGCAATGAGAGATCCTCAACGAAGGCACGAGAGAAAATAGTAGAGCGACGGACAGACTGACACTAATGATGATGGTGAAATGGAAAGGACTGAGTAGCGAATGGATGACTTCCCTTGTTAGAGCATAAAGGGCATGAATGACAGGGCAGCGACTGACAAAATATCGTAAGGGATAGGGGACAGTGGGACTGAAGGTCATAGTATGCGACACAAGAGAGAGACCAAGCAATGAAGGATGGAGGGCTATAATGGGGTACAAAGGGACTCGGGATAGACTCCATGAATGCGATGATGACTCAACTTGGATGCTATAAACAAGGGCGACTCTATGGTGCTTCCACACAGTAAAAGGCCCAATGGGGGACCATAAAAACATGAGTACAAGGTGGGGACTCATGACGAAAATTGTCACAAATATGGACAAGTAATGAGGCAAGATGGCGCCCCAAGTACAAGTGTTGTAAGTGAGGAAATTCGATTTTAAGGAGAGGTGAAGGGATCCTGATTGGAAAATATGTGTCCTGGTGAAGTATCCGATCACAAACATGAAAAAACAGATGCTGGCTATCTAAAAGAAAATAAAACATGCATTTCAGAAGGGAAATGCTAAGGGTAATATTTCTTAAGATAGAGTGCATTGCGAGGATTAGGAAGGGGGTGGCCTTCGAAATCCTCTAAGAGGTATGCCCCCTTACCGAGGTCTTTACTAATGATGTAAGGTCCTAGCCATAATGATTCAAACTTCCCATGACCAAGGACATCATGGGCCTGGTCATATACTAGAACAAGGTCGCCTTCGTGAAAAGTGCGAGGCTGGACTTTTCGGTCATACTGAGATTTGGTGCGCTTTTTGGCCACTTCCATGATTTGCAAGGCAACACGACACTCTTCGGAAGCACGCTCAAGCATGATAAGTCATTTTTCTAGTGGTTGGGTGTCAGGGAGAAGTTCAACGGCTAGATGTAGAGAAGGAATTTCACACTCGATCGGTAAGACTGCCTCCTCTCCAAAAACCAGGTGGAAAGGAGTAAACCCGGTGGCGGTTTTAACAGAAGTTCGATAGGCCCACAAGGTAGGGAAGAGCATGAGATGCCAGTTGGTTTTGTGCTTATTCACCGTTCGTTGAAGCATAGTTTTGAGGATTTTGTTGACTGCTTCAACTTGGCCATTACCTTGGGGGTAATAGGAGGAGGAATATTGGTGCTCAAAACCTAACAGTGAGGATAGCTCACGCCATATCTCATCTTCAAAATGTTTGCCATGGTCGGAGACCAGTTGTTTGGGAACTCCGAATCGAGTGATAACATGGTTAAAGAAAAAGAGGGCCGCGGTAGCTGCCGTGTTGTTGAACGTTGGCATGGCCTCGGCCCATTTGGTGAAATAGTCGACCGCCATGATGATATACTTATGGTTACCAGCGGATGGCGGGTGACACTCCATAAAGTCGATGGCCCATTTACAAAAGGGGCCGGTTGAGACGACCGGATGGAGAGGAGCGGGTGGAGCTCGCGCCTTAGGGGCGAAATGCTGGCAATTGGGACAGTGTTTGACTGCCTCAATGCAATCACTGAAGAGAGAAGGCCAAAAATACCCAGTGCGCATGACTTTCTGGGCAGTAGCGAGACCGGAGAGGTGGCCACCGCAAGCGCCGCTATGGTAGGCATTAAGGACCTGTTCAGCTTCAGCGTGTGTGAGGCAACGACGAAGGACGGTGTCAACCCCACGAAGATATAGGTCATCACCGATAAGGAGGTATCGGGGGGCTTGGTGTCGGATGCGTCGGCGAGCCTCACGATCAAGGTGGAGGGCGAACTTTTGGGTTCGCAAGTAAGTAAGAATGTCGCCATACCATGGGTCGTCGGCAGTAATGGAAAATAAGTGTTCATCAGGAAAGTCATCATTAACTGGGGTATCGGGCGCTCCGGTAGGTAATTTAGAGATGAGCTCAGCGAGGGCTAAGCCTTTCTTACTCTTTGGTGTGACGAATTCGAGGTCGAATTCTTGGAGAATAACGACCCAACGGGCGTATTTCCCAGTGAGGATACGACGACTCAATAGGAAAGCCAAGGGGTTGGAACTAGTCACAACCTTGGTGGAGCGCATGAGGATATAATGACGAAGCTTTTGGACTGAGAACACTACAGCTAGTGCCAATTTTTCTTCGAGTGAGTAGGAAACAGGGGGTCCTACAAGGTTCTTACTGACGTAATAGATCACATGCTCGATACCATTGTCATCTTCCTGGATAAGGACTCCAGCGACCGAATAGGTGGAAGCGGAGATATACAGGATGAAGTCCCGATCAAAGTCGGGAGGGCGGATCAAGGGAGTAGATGTGAGAGCCTGCTTGAGGGAATCGAAAGACTCGTGAGCATAGGAATCCCAAACGAAAGGGATAGAAGATCGGAGGAGTCTAAGGAACCCATGTGCAGTGGTGGCGTAGTCAGGGACGAACCGTCGAAGAAAATTAGCTTTTCCTTGGAGACTTTGGAGCTGGCGGAGGGTACGTGGAATGGGAAGTTCAAGAATGGCTTGAACTTTCAAAGGGTCAAGAGTGATACCATCCTTAGACACGATGAAGCCTAGGAGATGGCCGGCAGGAACGCAAAAGACGCATTTCAACGGGTTAAGGCGGATATTATACTTGCGACATCGGAGTAAAATGGTACGCAGATCGTGGAGGTGCTGCGCCCGATGCTTAGAACACGCGGTGAGGTTGTCCAAATAAGCAAGGATAATGTGAGCTAAGTCATGGAAACAATAAGACATGGCCCGTTGAAAAGTGGCGCCGGCGTTTTTGAGGCCGAAAGGCATGACCCGGTAAGCAAAAGTTCCCCACGGACTAATGAACGCGGTTTTGAGTTGATCGGTAGGACGGATAGCAATTTGGTTGTATCCGGAGAAACCATCCATAAAGGATAGAACCTCATGCCCCGCACACTCGTCAATGATTTGGTCAATGAACGGTGTGGGGAAGTTGTCTTTGGGACAAGCTTGGTTCAAGTCACGAAAGTCCGTGCAGACACGGATGGTGCCTTGTTTCTTAAGAACGGGAACTGGGTTGCACACCCAAGTGGTGTATTCAATGGGGTAAATGAAACCAGCCTGCTTAAGCTTGTCGATTTCGGCTTTGATAGCGTCACGTCTGGAAGGATAAATGGGTCTCAACTTTTGGCGGACTGGTTTGGCGTCCGGCCATGTATCGATATGATGTTCGACAATGGCGGGATCGAGTCCAAGCATTTCAGAATAGGACCAGTCAAAAATATCGCGGAATTCTTTGAAAAGCTTGGTGTAAGCTTCGATTTCTTCCGGGGTGCATTGAGCACCTAAGGTGATATATTCCTGGATGCCGGGGGTGACTGAAATGTCAATTTTGATGGTAGGAGAGATGTTGGCCATGTTTCCTTCTTCGAAAGCATCAGGGGCAGGGATGGGGTTTTTGAACCAATCGACAGCATTGGGGATGAAGTATTTGGTTTCCACAACAAATTGGTCATGGGACTGCTGTGGGAGGAAGTATGCGTGATGGTGCATATCATCCTAGGGAAAGTCCGGGTTGGTCATGGCTTCCATAATGTCTTCATCGGATTGGAAGATGGGAGGACTGGAGGAATAGGGGTTACCCGAGGGAGTAGTGATGTGTGATGGTTCATCAGGAGGAGAAGGGCTCAGATGTGCAATATCAACAGATCCAAGGTCGGCGGAGGAGCTGAGAAGATCGGCAGGTTGAAGGGCAGGTGAACTATCTCGCAAGGATGATGACAGGTACAAAATGGTGGTTGACGGCGCTGTGGGCTCGATAGCGGGAGGAGGAATGTGAATGGGAGTAGGGAGGTCCTCTGGTCCTATCGAAGTGGCCTTGAATTGGCGGTACATGTCCAAGGAGGAACGATACTCGTCAAGGCGGGGACAGAGGTGGGTGTAATGGCCGTGAAAATCGCACAAGGCACAAGGGTGGTTTGTGCGCAAGTTTTTGAGTTTTGGGATAGAGTCTGGGATAGTCACGTAGACTTCTGGGATGTCAGAGTCGGGGAACGTCTCGTTGACCAGAATCTTGAGGTGCGGCAATTCAGGACACATATGAGTGGCGTGACCGACGATATCACACAAAGCGCATTGGATGGCGGGCTTTGGTGGTCGCGGAGGGGTGAGAGTTGTCGGGGCAGCCTGGTCCTGATGGGTTGCCCCCTTACGAGCTTTGCCTTTCTTTCCGGGGGCTGGCACCACAGGGGTAGGGTCCTGTGGAGGTGCTGGGGGCCCGGAGGAGGTGAGGGGGACCGGTTGAACCGGTGTCAAAGCAAGGTAAGGTTTGGGGTGACCGGGAGGGGTAGCGGCTGGAGGGTCAATGTACCAGACGGGTATGCCAAGGGTCAGGTTAGGGAGAGAGAGGGTGGCCATGACGGGGACAGAAAATACTCCGGAAGGGGGAGCTAGGAAAGGTATCTGCCCAGCAGGGTAATGACCAGGAGGGACGGCTCCGAGGTGGTTAAGGCCAGGGGGAACCGTACCAGGAGGATAAAGGGAGTTGGGGATACTAGCTGTAGGGGGAGGGCCAGAAGGAGGGGGTCCGGCTGGCTGAGATGAATGGCTTGGAGTGGGTTGCGGAGGGCGAGGGGGAGGTTGCTGACTGGCCGAGGCAGGCCGCTTATGGGTGGCCTGGGTCGATTGCATCATGCAAACATTCGATAAGCTGGGATCAGGGACAGAAGGAGGGGGGAGATGAGGAAAAGTTCCAAGCAGGGAGGAATCGTTGTAAACGCCAGGGGAGGCACTGGTCAAGGAATCGATGGTTTGCTTGTTGGCTATAGAAGAGATGGTCGTCTCGGAGGAGGTCTGAGACGGCGGCTCGTGATAAGATAGCTGGTCAATGGTGACTATCTTCCCATTGTGTGGGAAAGACATCTTGCGGAAAACCGCGGATGGGACAACAGACATGGCATAGGTGTAGCTTCACCCCAATAGAATGTTGTAGTCTAGAGGGGTGTCAATGACTTCGACATCAACGTAAACGGTATTACCAGCGAGGGTGATGGGACAGTTACGAAACAGGCCAATGGGCTGGGAGGCATGACCGTCCCACACTCGAAGGGTGATCGTGGAAGGGGCCAGCTCAGGGGATCCGAGTTGCTTTCAAACCAAAGCGGACATCACGCAGGTGGATGCCCCCTCATCAATTATACACCGAGACACGTTGGCGTTCCGGATCTTGACTGGGATTTGGAAGGCGACGGAAGGAGGCAGAGGAGGATGGTCCGATTGAGTGGCGTCGAAAAAAATCATTTGGTCATCAGCAGGATCTACAGCGCCCACGGCAGATAGTAGAGCCTTCTTTTGGGAAGGGCACGACTGGAGGAGTTCCAGTGTGGAAATGGCAGCAGGGGATTGTGCCAAATCGTCTACTATACTATACGAATGAGAAGCTCGACCAGAAGCAGCATTTCGGCGTAATGGTCCCTTAGGAATCTTGGTATGGACCTCAACTTGGGGTTGAGGGATATGTAAGGGGCCAGTGGACGTCGAAAGAGGCTCTGTAGAACCTGAAGAAGGAGGCTCGGGGGCAGACTGAGCAGGAGGCTTGGGGTACTGACGAGACCGAGTTTGAAGGTGAAGATCGACGGGCGGGTTAGGATCGGAGTGCATCATGAGGATCTGGTAATCGGAGGAACCAGAAATGGAAGGGGGAGTGGCGGCCGAGTTATCAGGCGGGTGTGTAGCCACGAATCCTTGCTGAGGGAAGGGATTGGTAAACACAGCTGGTTGAGTAGTGGCCACATTAGGAGGAGCATGAGGTGAGGTATGTTGTTCGCGCAATGTGGCTTGAGACTCCCACATCTGCCGCATCTGGGGTAAAAGGGGACAATCGTGAGTGTAATGACCATAAACACTGCAACACGAACAGGGCTTTTTTGTGCGAAGCGGCCTGTCCGGCTTGGGCGGAATGCCCTGTTGCTGGTTGCTAGTGTTAGGGTCCACACCCGAATTGGGTCCTCAGTTACCAGGGGCAGATTGGTTCTGGTTGCCTCTCCGCCTTCTTTGAGAAGAAGGGGGATTAGTCGCGCCCTGCTGTGCAAATACTTGCCCTGGAGGGGGTTGTAAGTGCTGTTGCGGGTTGTGAGGAGGCAAGGGAGGTGGAAGCGCATATGCTGGAGGAGCTGGCGCACCAGGCTGCGAATAAAGGTAAGGGTTGGGTTGGGCAACATTGAGGTAAGCAGGAGGTTGGGCAAAAGGAGGAGGCATGCCGTATCCTGGATACATGTTGCCGGGAGGGGGAAGAGCGCTGGAGGTGCTGGCCCCTCCCTGAGGGAGACCATAGCCCACAGGAGGTTGAGCATACGGATGGGAAAGAGCTCCAACGATACCTTCGGCGGAATGAGATGCCCCCGGGGCGTTAGCGCCACCGGGCCTGGGGATGTCAGGAAGAACGGTATAAACATAACCAGATTGAGCGTAGATCAGGTCATATTTCAAGGCTATTTGGAGGGCGGCTTCTTCAGTTTGAGGAAAGTGAGAGGCGACATCTTTACCGATGGGAGCGGGAAGGGTACGAAGGAACCAGTCCATGTAATCCCGATCTTCGAAGGGAGGGGCTCGACATAAGCTCCGTCTTCGTCGCCATTCCTGAACATGGGCAGAAAGGCATGTTGAAGAGGCTTGCTTGAAGGAAGTCAAGAGCTCCGTGCCAGTATCGTATCGGAGAGGGAGCTGGAAGTACGATAAAAAGGCTTGGGCAAGAGTCTCAAATGTGGTATGGGTAGAGGTGGCTTGTTCGACATACCATTTAGAAGCTTCGCCGGTAAGCGTGCGTTGGAACAAACGAAGATGGATGGAGTCATCGGTAATGGAATTGGAGGAACACCACATGTGGAAAGATCGGACGTGATTGGTTGGATCTTCTCCATTAAGGCCCTCAAACTTAGGGATGTCGGAGGGTAGCTTGGTTGGCATAGCGGGCCAGTTAGCATTGTGGTGAATAGGGTCATTGATCAACTGATGGAAATCGGGGAGGCTAAGGCCTGCAATGTACGGCAGCACAGGGGTGGCCGGGGTAGTTCCTGTGGAGGTTCCGCTAGTAGTAGGGCCGACATTGGGGCCGGGAGAACCGCTAGTGTTAGGCCCTGGACCAGACATAGTGAAGGTGACAGGGGGAGAACCAGGAGGAGAAGGAGGACCCGATGTATCAGGAGAGGAGTCGGAGTGCGGACTCGAAGGTGGACTGGCTTGACGACGGCGGTGCGGAGCAGGTCGATCAACCGGAAACTGAGGGTGAAGGCCAAGAAGTCTCCGGGAAAGGCGCCTTGGGGGCGCAATGATGACAGGAAGACGGAAACCGACAGGGGCAACAAGGGGACAGAATCAATTACGGTCAAGGGCAGAAAAGGTGCAGTGACAATTGATTTTAGAGTCTTTGCCGGGCGGTGTTAACCAGGCGCTTCTTCGCTTAGGGTCAGTGTGTGGCGTGCGTTAATTTTAATTTTTAAACCCTTTCCATTTTGAGAGCAAGAAAAAAGTGTGTTGCGTAGCTGAAAATAAACCTACAGAGAACAGTATATAATGCTGAAATAACAGAAAAATAACAGCTACTTGTGCATCTATCTAACCCAAGAAGGTGGGTCTCTCAAAACTAATCTGAAAAGAAAGGGAAAAAACTATGTAAAACACACGGAAAAGGGGCCAATAGATCTAAGGTCAAAAGGGACAGAGATCTAAAGGATGAAGCTGCTGAAAAGAGGTGCAGATCACAGCCAAGAGACAGAGGCAAGGTGGCTGGAAAAAAGAAGGAAATCAACAAAAACCGAAAGGGGCAAGGCGGAGGCCTTCAAAGGAGGTCCAAACAAAACGACGGGAGGTGATTTGAAAGGAAGAAAGGCTGATTTCAAAGGATCTGAAAGGGAGGTAACAGATCTGGAAAAAGGAGGCTGAAGCTCTGAAAAATAGACGGCTGAAACAGCTTAAAACTCTTCCACAAAAAGTGGAGGGTACTAAAGCCCTAAGGGGCTAGGTTCCCACTTAGATGAGTAAAAACAGATCAGAACTTGGTCAAAACAGGCTGAGACAGAGGCTGGAGGACCCTGATAGAAGCTGCAGAAAAACCTAGAAAAATTGCAGAAAAAATGCTGAAAAAATGGCAGGTCACAGTTTCTGACCTGATTTCAGTGCAGGTCGCAGGAAATAGGCTAAAAAGTGCGACCTGGAGGTCCAGGTCGCAGGTTTAGGGCCAAAAAGTGCGACCCCCAGTTTCGGTTGTCTCGGCGGCAGATTTTCAGAAAAGTTGTCGGCTCAGTTACGGCTGGTGTCGCTTACCTGCGCAATAGGGCCAGAAACACACGGAAGTTAGAAATTTTGATGTTTTAGGGTTTTATGTGAGAAAAACAACATGAAACTAGGAAAAATAAACAGCTGAAAAGAAACCCTAGGGTCTGAAGTAGTTGGATATGCAGGAATATGAAAAACGACAGCGGTCGTAATTTAAAACCCGTGTGGAGTCACCATTTGTTAGTATGAATCCTTTGTTGAAGTGTATGAAAAAGGACCACTTTAGCTACGCATAACTAATAGCCCTAACAACAAAAGTGGCTGCCAATATCTTCAGATCTGCGATTAGTTAGACAGAAAAGAGCTGCAAAAAACCAGATCTATGCATGGAAAGACATTAAGCAGAAAAATAAGGGTTTGCTCCGTATACCAATAGACAAGACAAGAATGTTTTTGAAAGAATTTTTTGTATTAATGGGGCACCTGGGAGGAAAACCAGAAGGAGTATCCAATTCCCCTCAGTGGGATGGGTTCTTGGGAGTCCTCAGAACTTCAGATCTAAGACTTCTCTCTCTAGTTGATGTAGAAAACCCAATGCAAAGAGTAGAGCTCAATGGGAGCAAATGGCAGAAAATGGTGACCGAGTGTATAGATCCAGAGTGATCTAATAGGCAACAAAAGATGAAGAATGATGGGAAGAACCCTCCTATTTATAACAAAATATTGGGTCATTCTAGATCTTGGTGCATGATTAAAATAATGTTAACCAGATCTAGATCCACCTTTTATGGAATATTTTATTATTTTTGTTGGAGGGAAAAGGTATTTGATTTGGGTCAAATCCCTTGATTAGTTAAGAATAAATAAATAAATGATTTATTTATCTTTTTAAGGAAGTGGTTGGAAGATAATCAAATAAATAATGATTTATTTAATTATTTGTGGGTGACTTGGTCATATTTAACAAGGAATATTATCTAAATAAGATTTAAATAATTATTCCTATAAAATAATAAGATAAATAAAGGTTTATCTAATTAATTTCTTTGATTTTGGGTTAAACATGACTGGGAATAATAATTAAATTATGGTTTAATTAATTATTCCATGAGGAAAATCAAACAAATATAGGTTTGTTTAATATTTCCTTTTGGGGTTTCCTGTTTTAACATAGTGAAAGCGGTTTTACTTAGGGTAAAACTGGTCTTACATGGTGTACTTGGGTCCATCTAATGATAAAAGGTTAGATGACCAAAAAATGGTGTAACAATATTCTTGAGCAGGGGAGTACTTAAAGGTTTCCTTTTTTTCAAGAGGAAGATCCTTTTGCTCAAAAATTTCTTTATTGCTCTTCTCTTCACCTTCTGAGTTGAAAGGTTGCTGATTTTCAATTATGTGAAAGCCATTAGTGATGGATCGAAAAGAATGATTGCAGCTTTCAATATAATGATGGTGAAACTCATAACACCAATCAAATGCTGGTTGCCGTGCATGATTGGTTTCTGCTTGGAAATCATCATCTTCATAAGGCTGATTGAAGTTTGAAAATTTATTAGAATAAATATTTTCATCAGTTAAACATATTGAGATATCAGTAGGTCCCTTTTTATTTTGATCTACAAAATAAATTTCTAAGTCTGTACAACAAAGTCCTCTATGTGAATGGGCAAGAGTGTTTGTTTCGCAAAAAATTTCAGAGAGCGGCCGTTTATTTATAATCTGATCTATCTCTTTTTCTGTCAAAGGGGAAGACGTTTCTAGGTTCCTTTGAACAGGAGTACAACAGTTCTCTGTCTCTTGTGAAGACTGATTTTGAGGCTAGATGTCTTCTTGAGCCTCGGCTATAAGGGATGATGAATCAATATTGAAGTTTTCAAGGATATATTGAGGAAGGTTCTTTATTTCTTGCATCATCTCTTCCTCAACTGATTCATCTATGTTCTTAAAATTTTTCAATAGGAGATTAAACTCATGAATGGCTATTAAAAGATCTCCAGGATGCATTTCTTCCAAAGCTTCCTCATTATCTATAATGTGTTGGGTGATTTTTTGTGATGGATCATAATATATTGCACCCAATGATAATGCTGTAGTGTTTTCTTTATAGTTCTCATAGAACACATATTCAAGGTCTCTTAAAGAAAACAAACTACTAGACCTTAAGCATTCATACCAATCCCTAGCTTTTCCTTCTAATGTTAACATGAAAATTTTCATTAGGAAGTCTTCATGCCACTCAAATTTCAACCTCCATACATGTGTGTGAAACTTGATAAGATGTAATAAAGGGTTATCAAACTTTTCACCTTGAAAAACAGGCAGGTTGTCATCCCAATTCACCTGGGGCATCTTATGTGGAAACCCAGGGATATGATCTCTACTCATTGGGGCATATCTTCGTTGTATTCTTGGAATCATGTTTGCAATCCAGAAAGAGGTCACTGTGTCTGGTCAATCAGTTCAGGGTCTTCTACAAGTGGAGTCATTTGGTCTTCTAGGAGTTTCAGAGCGTGGAGTCGCCAGGTGGAAAATTTTTAGCCCCAAAGGAGGTAAAATGTTTTATGGTTCCACCACCATGTTTATTAGATACCAATCTGAAATATTTTTGGGTTTTTCTGAGTTTCTGTGGTTGTATGGAAAACTAAAGAGTCTATAAAAGTTGGCCAAGCAACTATGAACTCAAAAATATTCCCCAGCGGAGTCGCCAGAAATGTTGTTGGTGGCTCCAGTTGGTTAATAAAGCAAATGCTCTATGAACCAAATCTCTAAATATCATATAATTATCCTTAAAAACCTCTGGGTCTGTGAAACCAGAGATTCTGGGTTCGATCCCCAGTGGAGTCGCCAGAAATGTTAGGTCTCTGTAATAAGCAAGATTGGCAAAAGTTCGATCACAGAGTTAACATCATTTCAACCAACTTTGGGATTCTAGGATCTAGCCCTGCTGAATCCGAAGAGGGATCTCTCCAGTATGTACAAAGATGGATATGTCTTTGAAATTTAAAGTAATGATATTAGGCTAGTTATGAAGACCAAGGGTTTTGTTTGTTTTGGTTGGACAAAGATAAATGAAGGTGAAGGAAGTCTAAATGAAGGGTGAAGATGAATGAAAGCGAAAATTGATTCAGCTAAGAAGATAGGCAAGAAACAACTTCAATCCATTGGGCTATGGAGTCATAGTAGGGTTTTAATTGGAATAGAAAGAGGCAAGAGTGGTCCATGGGGCAAGTCATCTATGTCTAAGGATCTCTTTAAATTTTTATTTATGGAATGGAGTGATACATCAAGAAGGGGAAATAAACAGATGCAGAACAAAGAGCAGCCTAGGATCTGATAAGTACTTTTAAACCAGTCAGCCTTTGACAAACACTTAAGAAGGACATGAAAGAAGACTAGGATCTGGGAAGTACTTTTAAACTAGCCAGCCTTTGACACACTTTCAATAGAAAACATACAAAACAAGGGGAAACACAAAGATAACACAGAATGGTCTAAGATCTGGTAAGTGCTTCTAAACTAGCCATCTTTTAACATATTCCAAGGGAAATAATCAGAGAGTTATGCAGACAAGTCTGGGACCAGGGCTAACCATATCTTCCTTCCAGTTCATCCTCACACAACATATGTAGAAAGTAACATTCAAAAATAATATTCAGCTACGACAATAAGACGAGGGAACGCCAGCATTCTTATGCCTAAAATGAATTAAATCATTTTCAAATAACATAGTGGAAAGAAAAAATTTTAATAAATATTTCTCAACCAGAGAAGGTTACTGGTATACAGCAGGTCCTTACCCTGTTTAAACTGTTCTTTATAGTGGAAAATGAAACAAAATGAAAACAGAAATAAAACAACAAGTTACAATGAGAATAACATCACCGTCAACATAGATCAGGATCCCATAAATCAACTTGTATTGATGTTCCAAACCAGTTACAATATTTAAGTCCAATGGTTCTTTACAGCTTCAGGCTTCTCAGCTCAACTTAGGTATTTTCTCTCACAAACAGAGCTTACAGAAGCTTCAGAAAACTATTTACATGCTACAGATATGAAGTGACCAAAAATTTTTCATCTTCTACAGAAGTATTTATAGAAGAATGAGGAGAAAAGATCTAAGGAAAGATCTCTCAGGACAATTAATATAGGTTCAAGACTTCTCAGCCTGTTGAGGGGCTCGAGGGAGAAGTGTACAGGTGGACTACTGTATTAATGTTTACAATTAATATCAAAGCTTGGTGGGAGCTTTATTTGACTTTGAGGCTTTGTGCGCGTTTGGAGTAAATTCTGCAGATAGTTCTGCATTTATTTCCTTGCAGAAGTAACTCCCTGGCTGTGCTAGAGGCGAATATCTGATTTTCTTCAATAACTTCGGCCTCTGCTTTGAAAGGTTTGAGGCAATAGGTGGCTCTGTGGTAGCTGAGGAATAAATTTTCCTCAAGATGTGGTGGTGGAGGCTTTCTGTCTGATAAAACACTTTAGGTTTTCTTTAAAATGTGTTTTGGGTCGGGGATTAGGATTTTGATGACCGTCTTAGCCGTAATCCCCGTAAAAACTGTCTTCAATCTCTGTGCTGGCACATTTTTGGTCCTCTACAGCTGATACTCTTTGACTGTGCTGGATTCTTGGTGCTTCGCTGTTACACAGGGCTGCGCAGGGTTATATGGCATCAATGCCTCATGAAACACTGATGAAAACGTGAATTTGCACCCTGTGGCCGATTTCCTTTGACAAATCAAAAGAGGGAGGGTCGTCACCCTCATCTTTCGAATTTCCTTCCGAATATAGCAGAAAATGTTAAACCCTGCAAAAAAGAAACGAAAGCTATGAAATCCTACGTTTATAGGTTAAACTGCATTGGATCTTGTGTGGAGGAAGCAGGGTCGTTGGATCATGGAGCGGGGGTGCAAATCGACGGCGGAGATGTAGCGGCGGGATGTAATGGGAAAAACCTTTGTAAACCACAAAATATATCATTTTCGACTTTACAAAGGAAAAAAGCATTTTTATATGAAAGGCAGGGGTATCATATGGTGGGCCCGGCGGGATCAATCGCAAATCGCAAAAGGTGGAAAATACGATGGCGGATTTATGCGACGGAGAGAAAATGCGATATTGCGATTTGCAATGAGCGCTGGGGAAAAATGTGATTGGAGCGGTCGCATCGCAAATATTTGTGATGGATCAAACTGTTTAAACAACGAAACATGTGATTTGCGATATGCGATGGATCGCATCGCAGAAACTTGCGATGAGATTTTTTAGATAAAACCGTGATTTCGCGATTTGCGATCTGCGATGAGCGCTTCTAGAGTTAGCGCTTGGTTTTCTATGCATTTTTCATGGTTTTTCAATGGAAATGGGGGTTATGGAAAAGCTAAAGAGTAAGTATTTTAACTTTGTAAAAGTGTTTTTTCATGAGGGAAAGAGAAGAAATCATGAAAACAAAGGGGATTTTATGGAGGAAAAGGGGAGCAGATAAAGGTTTGACAAGGGGGAAAATGAAGGTCTTGCAGCAGTCTTTTTTATGAAATCAGCAGAATTTATGAGTATAACAATGGGAATAGTAAATGAAGATTTGGGACAGAGGCATGAGGCCTTAAAGAGACTTCAAGAGCCAACAATTTTTAGTGATAAATTTTTTTCCTTGGAGGCTCAAAAAGTCTTAGCCACCTTTTGGTATAACAAAATATTATAGGTGGCTAACAGTAGTGAAGGAAAAATATAATTAAAGTGCCATCAGAAAACATTTATTAATCTAAATTTTTTGTCCTACTACAAAATAGCAAGATGGAAAACATAATGGAAAACTAGAAAACATGAACATAAGAAACACTTCACCATCAACCAAGCTTATGGATCATGTAAATAGTCTCTCTCCATCAACAAGCAAACCAAGGCATGCATGAGCTCCAAGACATAAATTGTTATCAAAAACTCCAAGAGACTATGTATTGCTTCAGCATAAGTCATCAAAATCCAATGAATACACAAGAGCCTCATGCTCTATTTATGGAGACAATGAGGAGGTGGAAACCCTAAGAGGCTTCTTGAAACCCTAATTTAGCCATAAATGTCATAAATGTGCTTAATGACCATGCAAGGCCAAAGACACATAAGAGATAAGATAATAAATGAAAAACATCAAAACATAACTCCAAAATCAAACTAGGAGTGATTTGTCCAAAAAAACCATTAAAAAACCAATTTGTCATTAATCAGTGTCTTTTGTTGACTTTTTGGCAAAAGGTTGTCTCTGTGCGTAGCACCATTTCAGCAAAAAATAGGGTATGTTACAGCTGAGTTTTGGACCCCTTACCGGCATCGGATTTGGCCTCGTGATGGCTCGTTGGAAAGCTTGATGAGTATAATTTCCAAAATATATTGATGTGTGCTGAATGGATGCCATTTACCTGCTCAAAAATTAAATTTCCCATGACTTCGCTGTGCGCAGTGCTAGGCCTAAAAAGGAGGCAGAAAGGTCAATTTTGAGGTGTTTGTTGACCTTTTGAGGGGGAAAAATGCTCCAATTGACCTGAAATTTTGTGGGTGGATTTTTGGTGATATGAAAAATCAAAAAATTTAAACTCCAGCAGCTGAGGATGCCCCAATTGTTTGCGTAGCCCCTAGGGTGTTGCACTCCTAGGGGTCAAAATTTGGAGAAAAACAAAAAGTTTTCGGATCTGCCTCAAAATTTGTGTGTAGACTCCTCAAGGGGTTTTAGACACCTGGTGAGAAGCATCAGCCAAGATCTTGAGGTTTTCATTCACTTTGGTCCTTTTTAGCTCTTCTAGCTCCATGAGGGATTGCTTGAGTTTGGCATTAGCAAGCATACTCTTCATTGCAAGTGTTTGACCATTTTCTTCTACAAGGCAAGGCCCCTCTTCACCTCTTTGAAATTCTTATGCTCCTCTTTATAATACTATATGACCCTTTGTGCCCTCTCAAAATCCTTTTCCCATTCTTGAAGTTGGGCATCCTTTTCTAAGAGGAGCAACTTAGTACTTATCCCTTGGTCCTCATTATCACTGTCTAGATCAACAAAAAGAGGCACTTGAGAAGTATTTTTGATCCTTTTGCTCCTTCTTACTTGTACCTTCTGCTCAAATTTTTCCATTTTTCCTTTACCTTTGTCCAATGTTTTGGCTTTTTGAGAAGAGATGGCCCTTTGCCTTTTAGACGCAGAAAACACATTTCTTCTCCCTCTGTGATATGTGCATGTGATAGGGGTAAGAATGGAAGTTTTAAAGGCAGTGCTATCATCATTTTTACCTTTAGTTTGCTTGATATCTTCTACACTTGCCTCACTCTGATTTTCTTTGTCATCCATGGACTAATTTTTGTCAAGACAATCATGACTACTGTCATAAATATCACGACTCTTTCCTTGAATGTCTGGTGTACTTTGATGGTTGTCCTCCTCATCATCTTGCTCCTCCTCATCATCTTGTTGCTCCTCCTCATCATCTTGCTCCTCCTCATCATCTTGTTGCTCCTCTTCATCGGGCTCACTACTCTCATCTTTATGGCTGCCTTCACTAATTTCATTATTGCCATCACTGCTTTCTTCATGGCTACTCCCCTCCACTTTATTGTTTTCTTCATTTTCATTATCTTCTTCTCTACTGCTCCTTTCTTGTCCATTATTATCTGTCTTAGTTTCCTCCTGACTGTTGCCTTCTATTTTTTCTTCACTAGGGCTACTGTCGGCCCCCTCACTTGTCAATTTAGGGGAAGAGGTAAGAGGTGAAATTATTTGTGGAGAAGGCACATGGGGAGATGATGGATGTGTGGAGGTAGATGTTTGTGAAGTGGAAGGAAAGTTATATTGGATGAAGGCCCGGGGGTCTGTAAACACATCATGCGAGATGCAGGTTTCCCAAGATATTCATTGCTGCTCTACCTGGTATAGGACAATCATTTTGATCAGGAAGTGATGAAAGAGGCTTGGAATTTGGTGGTCATAGCTTTTCTTCTTGACAACTGAGGCCATTTTATCAATGCTTCGGAAAAGGTAGTAAGGTAGGTTAATCATCTTGACCCTGGTAAAATGCATCAACAACCTTATATGATATGAGTAGATCTGGGAGTATCTCCCTTTACATGTGAAATAACTGATAATCTGCATCATCAATGCAGCATACCTCTCCAGTAAATGGGAAAAAGGGAAAACAACCTTACAATTTTGTTGATAGCTGGGTTTCAAATAAGGCCCATTTTAACTCAACTCCAACTCCTTTTGTTTGAACCACACCTCACCAATGTCTGGTATACATGTTTCTTTGGAAATGATCTCAGATGAGAGCTCAAAATGTACCCCAACCAGATTGACTTGATGGTTTTGTAAGCTACAGATGAACAATATAGTTAAGTCTAAATGGCTGCTGAATTGCTTGAACTTCTCACAAAATTCGTAGCACCCTACATCATGGAATCATGAAAGGATCATAGGAGATGAGGTGAGTGGAGTGATGTCTAGGGGATCAAATATTTTTTCTTTTCCTCCATGATGTTTTGGCTTGGGGGGAGTATGACTCTCATCACTACTAGTATGATTATCTCCCTCTAACATGATGATTGGTTGAAAAAATAGCAGTAGGACCTTTGGAATTTTCTTGAGGGTTTTTGGGCAAACTAGGTGCTTTTAGTGGTTTTTAGGTCAACTCTTTGCAAAATGAAAGCTAAGGTGAAAACAATTTTTTAGAGCTTGAAATTGGGGTTTAGAGGTTAGCCTATAGTCACCTAATCTTCTTTTTGTACTCAAAACCAATTTCACTTGCAAACCCTAACTCAAAGACTAAATAACTTATCTTTATATAGTCTAGGGTTTGGTCTAATTTTGACTTGTCCTGCTGTCTTAATCAACCAACACCCCTTGTGGGATCTAGGTTAGCATGCAATTCAACACCGTAACTCAACTTTCGGTTCATCCTGCATTGCCAGTTCTGCTTACCAAAAATGGCCCACTTGGAGCTCTCGATTCCATGGCACATCTCAATGGAGCAGCCGCACCCTCTTACCTATTTAAATTTTGAGAATAGGTTGAGGGCGTTACGCCCTCGATGCCTCTAATCATTTTCTTTACCCGATAAAACTTGCACGTGAGCTCCAGCTATCCTAAGGGAAACTTTGGAGGAAACCAGCTACTAGATGGTTCGATTAGTCTTTCACCCCTATACCCAAGATAGATTAATGATTTGCACGTCATTATAGCTACGAGCCTCCACCAGAGTTTCCTATGGCTTCGCCTTGCTCAGGCATAGTTCACCATCTTTCGGGTCCCAACAGGTGTGCTCGCACTTGAACCCTTTGCATAAACTCAAGTTTAGTTGACGATGCACCCCCCACAGAGAGGGGATCTTGCCCATCAGCTTCCTTGTGCCTTTTAGGTTTTTAAACCCGCCGACTTGCACACATGTTAGACTCCTTGGTCCATGTTTCAAGACGGGCCGAATGGAAATCCTTCCAACCAACACCACGAGCGCACAGGTGCACACAACCCACCACAAGGTCACATGCTTCGTTCCTTGACCATTGCAACAGAAAACTGACAGGTGGTACTCCACCCGCGTTTGTGACGATGCAGCAGTTCATGTTGGTTTTCACGTCAAGTCGAGCGGCGGACTAGCCTGAGCTATTCCACATCTGACCGAGACACATCGACAGCCTCCATCTGCTTCCATTTTGGCAATTTCAATCATTCTTTAACTCTCTTTTCAAAATCCTTTTCATATTTCCCTCACGGTACTTGTTCACTATTGGTCTCTCACCCGTATTTAGCCTTGGATGGAATTTACCACCCAATTAGGGCTGCATTCCTAAATAACCCGACTCATCGACAATGCCTCATGATGTGGCAGGGTCACGGCCCGACGGGGCTGTCACCCTCTCAAGAGCCCCTTCCAAGGGACTTGGCCCAGGTCTGCCACTGAGGACACTTCTATAGACTACAATTCAGGTGACTCTTCCACCCAATTTTCATGCTAGGCTCTTCCCAGTTCGCTCGATGATACTAGGGGAATCCTTGTAAGTTTCTTTTCCTCCACTTAATTATATGCTTAAACTCAAAGGGTTTTCTCGCTTGAGCTGAGGTCACAAGTTGGAGCTAAATTTTCCCTACCCAATGGGGGGAAAAGGGAGAGCAAAGAAAGTTCCAGGGATGCCACACAGAGCCCGCATCGGCTAACATCGACTGCCCAACCAAGGGGACAAGATCACCGCTTGCCGACGCATGCCACGAAACATCGCCTGCCACATTTCAGCCAACCGCACTGCATTGGGCATGGATGACCACCTCTGTTTCTCCCTAACATATTTCAAGGAGTGCGTTTGATTGGGATGTGATGCCCAGAAAGACGTGCCCTCGACCGAAGCCTCGAGTGAAAATTGCATTCAAAAACTTGATGATTCAAGGGATTATGCAATTCACACTAAGTATCGCATTTCACTACGTTATTCATTGTAACAAGAGCTGAGATATCCATTTCCGAGAGTCGTTTCCTTCTGTTACCAAAAAATCGCACCCCCACAATAAATGGCTAAAAGCCAACCCTACCTACAATGCATCGCAACAAGCAATAATCCCCTTTCCCCCTCAAGACAACCGCACTAAAGGTAAGGGGCTCAAAAAAGCCCCCCAGACCCCATGCCTTTGCAAAAACGGGGGAACTGCAAGGAACAGTGATCGAGAAGGACTAGGGTGGCCAACCTAGGAGCTCCTGCTTCTTTTCATCCTTCTCAAAGACCCTACCGCAACAGTTCCCCCCTTTCTTCCCCATAACGCTGCTGGGGGCTGACAAGATGAAGGGAAGGGGAAAACAAAACACATGTGAATATAACAAAAAAGAAAGAGAAGGTGGCTCCCACCCCCTCACAATGGAAATCTCAAGCAGACAAACAAGAAGAGTTACTTTCCAAACCCCGTGCCTTCTCAAAAAGGGTAGAATTGTAAAGAATGATGACCAAGAAGGACTAGGATGGCCACCTTGAAACTTGCACTTCTTTTCATCCTTCAAAAACATCAAGCCAATACCACTCCCCCTTTTTTATCCATAAATATAGGGTTCGGAATGAGGAAAGTAAGAAAAACACATGAAATAAAGAGAAACAAAATTGTCCACCCACTCAAAGGAGGAGGCCAAACAGATAACAAAATCTTCCTGACCCCCATGCCCTTGGAAAGGCAGGGGAATTGCAAGGAATGATGATCGGGAAGGACTAGGGTGGCCACCCCCAAAGCTCACACTGCCTTTCATCCTTCGCAAATGCCAATCCTCGACGATTTGCCCTTTTCTCCATAAAGCTAGGGGCCAAAAGGAGGAAGGGAAAAAAGAAACCCAAAAAAAGAAAAGAAAAAGAGAATCAAAACATGGCTTCCATCAGAGAAGGTGAGGCTCAAACAAAAAACAAGCTTTCAAGGCCCCGTGCCCTCGTAAAAAGGCAGGAACTGCACAGATCGACAATCGAGAAGGACTAGAGCAACCACCCCAGCAAGAACTTGCATTTCTTTTTCATCCTTCCAAAAACATCAATCCACGGCAATTCCCCCTTCTCTCTATAAATCTAGGGGGATAAAAATGAATCATAAGGGGAGGCTCAAACACAGTACAAGCTTTCCAAGCCCTGTGCCTTGGCAAAAAATGGGGGAAATGCAAGGAACAACGACCGAGAAGGACTAGGGTGGCCAACTCGGGAGTTTGCACTGCTTTTCATCCTTCTCCGACACCGACCCACAAAAATTCCTGCTTTTCTCCATAAGGCTAGGGACCAGAAGGGAATAAAATGACATAAAAGAAAGAAAAACCAAACATCACCCACATAACACTCACGACAAAAATCCAATTTGAGAGAAAGTGGTCCAAATTTCAAGCAATGCTAGCTAGAAAAACAGAGGGCTACCATCATGTGAGGAGATGTTGGCTTAACCAAAAAGAAGGAAAATAAGGCACCCAATCAAAATCATCCCATGTTTTCGCACCCTTCCACATACATTACGATGCAACATCCTTTCTATCTACACGACATAACAAGCAGCAATCAAACAACCAAGCAGACAAGCCACAACCTAAACTTGACCACTAGAAAATCCGAGGGCCACGACAAGACAAGTGACTGGAGCATGTTACTACTAAGAGGTAAACAACCCCCAACCCACACAAGGCTTCAAGCAAAAAATTCACTATTAGCAAACCCACCCCGCTATTGCACCCCTCCATGTACAAGACACCTGACAACCTTTCCAGCCAAAAATTCAAGGGGGCCCAAACAACCAGATCTCCAAAGAGGAGTTATCACAGGCTGACACTCAATGCTGGATAAATCCCAGGGCCACAAATATGCCGATGATTACACTATAGAAAGAGGGAATCCCCCAAAGCGCACACCACAATGCTATTATAGCAATCGACACATCTAAGAAATTACCAAGTCACGCAAAAAACCCACAATCTAAATGGTGAGACAAGGACATAACCTGCTTCCTACTTTCCTTGGAAGGGGGAGTGGCTCAAGATGTTACCCATCCATAATTTTGACATATTCAAAAAGGGCTAAAACAGGTCTTTAGCCTTCAAGAAACAAATTTGGAGCAAATATGTGACTTCTTGAAGCCTTGCTGTGTCTATTTGTCCAAAGGATCCATCTTACTGATGTCTTCACAAAGAAGATCTGCTGATTCAAAAAGAAAACTGCCTTCAAAGCCATAATTCCCACCATTTCTCCATTTCAAAATATTCCCTTCATGTCACCCATTTTCCTCATTTTACCCTTTATTTCCTTCAAAATCCCCTTAAAACCTTATAAATCCTCTTTATTTCATTTTAAACCCCTTTTTCTAACTTATCGAAACCCCTCAAAAAACCCCATTTCGGCCTTACAAAGCAAATTTTTCATTAAGTTAGGCTTAAGCCCCCATGGGCTTAAGTTCTCAGCCCTTTCCTCCATGTGACCGAGACCCACGACCGTCGGCCTCAGGATTTAAGCTCCTTTCACGCTATTGCACTTCGCTCCACCTCTTTTCCTTTCGTTTCTTTATATTTCCTTTGCATGATGGTTTCCCCCGTTGATGGGATCTGAACCGTTGATCTCGCCGATCTAACGGTCCTCACTCTGTCGCACTGCCAGTGTTCCTTCCAATCATCACTCACCAAACCATCCTGCCGATGTGTTTTCGACTGTTGATATGGCTCCCCCAGATCCAACGGTCAGCGTTGTTTCACCGTTCCATTGTCCTTTGCCTCTTTCATTCATTTCTGTAAAGTCGTGATTAAATCCGGACCATCGATCATCCTGATCGAACAGTGATCACATCATCACATTATCGCTTTTCTCCCATCTAAACCCCTTCTGCCTGCCATTCTCTGAAATCATCCAAGTCGTCAATCCTCCTGATCTGACGATAGTCGTTTCATCACAGTTAACCCCTCCCCTCACACCATTCATGCCCTTGTGTAATTTTTCGATGCATCCTCCATCGTTGATCATCTTGATCCAACGACCAGCACACCTTTGCCTTTCACCCCGCTCACTTTTCTCCAATTTATCTCCGTCGTTGATCGAGCCTGATCTAACAGTCACCGCTAGTCCTTCTCTCCACCCACGGGCACTGTCAGCGCATAGGTTAACACTATGAGTTCCCCTGCAATTGAATTATTTGACTTGGAAGATCTTTATCCAACAGTCCATATTCACTACGGAGGCACCTGGCCCGCAAACCCGTCCGTACCCACCATCCCCCCGCGCTTGATCTCCACTGTCGATCTAATCCAGATCGGATGATCCTTGCTTCTTCACTTTTCCCCCATTGTCCCTCTTAACTCATCATCTACCAATCCTCCAGCCAGATCTCGACCGTTGATCCTCACTATCCAACAGCTCTTTGTAATGTTCCTTTTTAGGAATTTCTACAATATGGTCCTCAAGGACACTGTATAAGGAAGCCAATGTAAAAATAAGTTGAACCGAGACTTGTATCCCTTGGTTTACCCTTCATACATTCCTCTTCCAGAATATTAGCTCAAAGAAATAACCCTAAGTGGGTTACTCAGATCCTCCACTCCTAGGTATCTCAAACAATGCTCAAATGGAGAGCTACAGCAATACATGAACTTCAACAAGTAGCAGCAGTGAAATATCAATACATATGGAGCAAGAAGAGTGCATAGCTATTATATTATGTGCAGCCATCAATAGATATACAAGACCTTGAGGAAAGAACTCTCAAGCTAGGCTAAATCAGCCCCAAGACAATTTTACATGCAAAAGAGAAAATGCCCAGCTACACAACCCAGAAACAAGCTATGACTATGCAATACATAGGGAAAAATTATTTCAGACTGATATGTATATAAGGATATAATAATAACAGGCTCAAATAAAGTGGGGGAGTAAGATCTCAACCCCAGAAAACAATATTACAGCAATCCTCTAAGGGATTGTCAAAATACACTAAATGGAAAAATGCCGGAGTTGCTAGGTAGCAGCAGCAACTCAATAACTATACAAAAGTGGAGAAGGATAGGAATGATAAAAATGATGAAGAAACCTCCTCCAATGATCTTCAAAGTGAAAGGTTTCTCCCTTCACTGATGATTACACCCTCCAATCCATAGTGTGAACCCCTCCTCCAAGTACCCTCTGAAAATAACGCAATATGGGGAAGGTTCTGTGCTGTGAATGAGATGAACCATATGGCCAAATGCAAAAATATGAAATTAAGCTTTGGGATATTCCTCACTAATCTCCCAGAGAAAGAATGAGCTCCTCCTCTGCAAAACTAGCTCCGGAAATGGGTGATGATGAATCCTCACTACAACCCCCAGCAACTCAATGTTTCTGCCAAGCTGGAAAACGCTCTAGCTGAAGATGGTCACCTTGGCCTCAAGCCTGGATGTGAGGAGAATGAATAATAGGTCATCCAAAGCTTCCCAATGAAGGAGAGGAAACTTCTAAACAGAAATCTCCCTTGTGCTAAGCATCACAATCTATCCCAGTTACACAAACGAAGAGAGCACAGCAAATTCAAAATCTTCAGCATAATAAGAAATGGCTCTCCTTCCCTCTTTTATGCCAAGAGGAGGCTTCCTTGTCATGGACCCCACCCATTAGGGTTTCTCTCATCCAATAATATTCCTCCTATGAAAACTACGTTGTCCCACTTGGTGACTCACTCCCTCCATGCAGCGCTGTTTGACTTGGTCAAACTGGACCTATTCTTCTTGTATTTTCCCCTTTTCACACTAGGAGATGAAAAATAAGCCACTTAAGTGACCCCTTTGCAAATTTGGAGTGTTTATTATGCTTCTTCATGGGCTCCCTTAACCATTTTATTATTTTTATTAAAAGGAAAGCAAAATTAATGTTCCAATTAACTTAATGAAAATTTTGGAACATTACAGTCCTCCCCTACCAAAGATTGCTTGTCCTCAAGAAAGTGCAAGGGTAGACTGATTCTCCTTCTCCTCTCCTGTAGCACCCATGTATGATGATCTCCTCCAAGAAATAGGATGCTATCACATCAATTAAGCTTCCACAATGCCTCTCCTCAGCATGTAAATTAGCTACCAAGCTATCATCATGAGAAAGTGAGGTGCTCAAGAGAGTGGCAAAGTGTTGTCTAGAGGTCCTCCCAAGGTATGGAGTATGAAATGTGTTGGGAGACATTCTCCCCATGTGTATCCTCCATTCCCAAGCAATCAACCATGCAAAATGAGTCACCTTCCATCTAGGAAACTCCTGGAAATCATCCTCCACCTGAAGCTCTGACAAAGTAGGTAGGCTGCAATTTTGGTCATGGTAGACATAGTAGCCTACTCCATGTTGTCTTCCTCTCCACTTAATACAAGTGTAGAGGACTTGCTAATCTTGGGCTGCAATGGTGTTGCCCTCCCATGGCAAGAAAGAAGATAGACCTCCAAAGGTCCCTCTCCCAGCACTGTGAATCAAGCTGGCCCAAACCATATCATACATGATGGAAAAGAACTTACCACCATATGGCATCCCATCCATCTCATGGTCCTCCTCATAAAGGAACAAATATTTTTTTGTAGAGGCCATGTCCCTTCTCATGCTCCCCTTAGAGCATTCAATGCAAAAAGTGTGGGGATGCTTCTCCCCCAAGAACACATCCTTCCAATGTGTTTCTCCTCCCTTATGATACATATGGGGCTGCTGCTCATATATGGCTAAAACATAATGATCTTCAAGAGAGACCCAAGCCATCCCATCAAATCCAACACCCATGGGGCACCTCCCAAAAAAGCTCAAGCTCTCCAAATGGATCCTTCCATTTGGAAGAAAATGGTGTGACATGGAAATCAAGGCTGGCCCACATGTTTTTATGAAACATGCAATGTGAGAAGTATGGGAAACCACACTCCCTATGGGCATCCTCAACTCTTGTGCCACTCTTCCAATGATGCTTCTCATGTCCAACGTTCTACTAGCAGAATACAAAAGCATTAATCTGTGAGAGCAAGGAGGTGAAACATAGCTCCACACATGGAACCAACGCAGGAAATCATTGGCCTACCTCAATATATAGTGCATCAAGTATCCTTTCAGCCACTTGTTTTCTGCCACATTCATCCTGTAAGATGAGATCATGAAAACATAATTTGGTGCCAATGGTGCACACCGAAAATCCTGTGGCTTTCCCCCACAATCCACCAATAAGATGGCCATCATAATTGCTGCAATTGACCATAAGTACAACAAAACATAATGTGGAAGAAGGAAATATCCTCCTTGATATTATATGCTACTCAAAAAGATAATAGAGTGCAAAACATAAAGCAAACAGTTAGCTCCCTCATCATGTACTCCGGTCTTTGAGCTGAGATGGTGTTATCACTCAGGTTTTCCTTGAAGTTGTGGAAAAGGAAAGTATACCCGAGGTAACCACACACCAACCTTCAGATACAAAATCTAGCCAATCTGTATCCAGAGAGGGCTCTCTCTTTAAAATTTAGCTTTGTTCTCAGAAAGTTTTAGGCTAGTTATAAATCCAAGAGTTTGTTTGAAAATGGTGGAATCCGCCAACTAAGGGCAAGGTTGAATATTTTCAGGCCATTGAGCTATGGAGTCAAAGGGATGGATTTACTGGATTAATCCTCTACACACAAGATGGCTTTGCAGGGCAAGATAGCCAAACAGAGAACAATTTTTAGAAATTAAAGTGAATGGAATGGATTTTGAAGGGATGAAAGGCAATCAAGAATCTTTCAACATGTTCAAAGGAAAGAAAATGTATGATTACAAATAAAGAGCAGTGAAGAATTCTTTACTATAGTAATCAAAATGTTTAAACTAGCGAAGCAAGAGCAATTAAGAATTCGTTGCTTATAACCAATTTAGAAGAAAACATTTAGAATAATCACAATTGAAATCAGAGTACATTTAAGTAAGTTCTGATTTATTCTTTCATGTTAATTATTTAGAAATGGAACACAGTGATATTATAAACAGATATAAAACTTAAAACATAGGATAGAAAAGACTTATTGAACTGTAGTCTGACACATGAATCCTGCAAAAATTCTTGAGCTTCAAATCATCATCTAGCAAGCCATAAAGAATTTTCTCCAAAACACTTTTATTCCAAAGGATCAATGTTACAGCAAAGTAGTAGAATCCACCCAAAATACTTTCAAGAGTGAAGTACTTATACAAACTCTAAACTAAAATATCTTGAAAAAATATCAAGATTGGTTCACAAATCTCTCCAACTATTTTACATAAATAGAACTTAAGTAAAGGACACTCAAACTAATGCATCTATTTGGAACTATTTTTTATGGATAGGTGATGACAAAGAGGAGAATTCGAATTTGATCCAACTCTTAGTTGATGATGAGGCATCCAAGTCACTAACTGCTTCCCTTTTTTGTGAATTCTGCTCCAACAATTCTGCAAACTTGGGGTCCAATGATATCTTTGTGTTTCTCAATCCGTAATAGATATGTGAAAAGTGAAAGAGATTATTGTATATAAATATGTTAGTGAGATAAACCTCCTTCATTTTCCTAACATTCCTCTCCAGCTGTGCACAATAGGCTCTGAAAAAATATGTGTAAAACAGAGTTTTACAGAGTCTGAAAAATAACCTGTAAATATGTGCATGTATCTCTCAGTCTGAAATCAATGTGAAACAACTGAGATAGGTTTTTTTATATGGGTCTCTCAGGAACAAAAACCTCCTTCAGTTTTGCAAAATTTATTTCTTATTGGCCACAATATTCTCTGCAAAATGATGACGTAACAGGAATTTTCGGCAAAAAGTGCTTTCCAACATTGTTTAATATTTCCAAAACCATAATGGCTGTTAGAAAAGTGAGAGAGGTTTTTGTAGATAGCCTTCTTAAGAAAATAAACCGCTTTCAGTTTTTCAAAATTAATCTTGGATTGATCACAATAGTTTCTGCAAAACTATGACTAAAACATGCAATTTCTGCAAAAATGTTCCTTCTTGTTGTGTTTTTCATCTTTTATCTTTTTTGTTCCTTTGACTGTTTTATTTTCACTTTAAAAAAAAATCATTGTTGGTGAAAGTATTTTCATCTCTTTTTACCATTTTACTACCTTTTTATTTACTTTTACTGTTTACCTTTGACCGCTCTGTAACTTCATTTTCACTTTCACTCTGGCTTTTACCTGATACACTTTAACCACTGATACTCTTTAGCTGTTATGCTTTCTAACCTCTGTTTGAATAGATTTGATAAAAATATTGGAGTAAACAAGTCTTATAACTAGTATTAAGACTGTTTATCCAAGGATGTGATCTTCTGATCACCTGTAAAACAAAACAAATTGTTAAGAAAGCATTGGTTTGCAAAGGAGGTCAAAAAGGTTTCATTTGATTTTGAGAGGTCTGGCAGTGGTCTTTAGCAAAATTCAGTTAATGGCACTTGACAGTTGATTTTTGAAATTCTTTGCATGGAGGGTGTAGTCGTTTACTGTGGAGGAAAAAATGAGAAGACACGGGTTGTTTGGTTTTATTAACAAAGTCAAAGGAATTTTTTATTATTTTCGGGAATGACGTCACTGGTGTACGATGGGACACGTCACGGGGAATGGGTGGTAAGCGGTAAATTCTGCACCGCTTTCGGGAGCTGGTGATTTTATGCGATTTGGCAGCAATTCCATTCAGCGCACGACGCATGGCCAGTGCACTGTTTGGAAACCGCCAGCATTTCGCACGTTAATCTTCAGACGGAGGATGGGCAGCGGAATTGATATGGGCCGTCGATCTGGGAGCTGGAGATCGGACGGTTGATATGATGCGGACTTGGTGGAGTTTTAATGCATGGGCCCAAAGTAATTAACTTTTAATTAATCATTTTGGGCGGCTTGTGATTGGTGGAAATATTGGTTATTAATTAATCCGGGTGATTAATTAATCCCGTGATTTAATGAAAGTCGGGGTTGCGGCGGGACTTCGGTTTTTATTCGTTTTTCCGTTCAAAACATATAAAAATATATGTTTAAACTTGTTTCGATGTATTTTTTATTTATATGGAAATAAATTAATGAAATTTATTTACCATAGGGGTGGAGTTAATATATATGGATATTTTTTAGCCAAAGGGTTTATAATTTGGGATTTTTATTTAATCATGTAGGATTTAATTAACTTTGGCTAAAAACTTATAGTAAGAGGGTTTTGGGGATATTATTATAAAAGGGAATTATATATAATAGGATAAGTTATTTTCACTAGGGATTTAATAAATAAAATGAGATGTTAATATGACAAAGGGACAAGGAAAACTCAAAATACTTTACACAACTAAGAAAGTGAAGATTTCTGAAGAAAATTGCATTATATCAACTTCAACACTTAGATTTAGAATAGCAAGTAATTTTGAGGGATTTTTATGAAATATAGCATGATTTTCCTAAGTAAAATGGGACTTTACTTAGGAAAATATTAAAAGTGAATGAGTGAAATGATGAATAACTTCAAGTACTTAGGTCTTTTCATGCCAATGGTAAGGATAGGTCCTCCAAAGTGAAATGCTACTTGAACCTCTAATCTTCAAATTGGTTGAATCTAGCGTGTTAAATATTTAGGGAAAAATGAAGGGGAAGTTAATAATCTTTGACTTTGCTTTGCTTTGAAATTCTTCCAATGTGGTGTTTTGCCTTTGCACTTGGTGATGAAAGTAAAAGATTACAAACATTTTAAAGCAATCATTCATCAAATGAGAATTTGCACTGCCATCTACCTACCCTATTTATCTTACCCTAGCATTTTATCTTATTTATTAGGGTGCATTTGAACTAGCAAACCCTTATCAATCTTCCTTTTTTTTACATGGCAAATCTATCTATTTCTACACTTATTACATCCAAGGGCTCAGATTAAACTGTTGAGCACCTTTATTAACTCTACCTATCTACTTATCTGTCAAGATTAAACTGTTTGGTCAGATATTTATTCTCTATTGTGAAAATTTAGAAAAAATGAATGAGTCCAAGTTTAAACAGTTTGACTCTTTGTAAATTGTGGCAAAAAAGTAAAACAAACTACCGCAAAATTCGAACATGCAAAGGAAAAAGAAATAGTAGTGGCATTTAGACTTGCACACTTTCCTGGTCTATTTTTGTTTGGGGTTCATTTCTTTCACTTTTTTGACCATTTTATTCTTTTTACCCTTTGATTTTTCTTTTAGGGTATACCCTCTTTACATTTTTTAAAATTTTTTGATTTTTTGATTTTTCAAGAATATGGAACATCTTTGCACAAGAAAAAGGTTTGAACATATTGCATAGTTCAATAAGACAATCATGAAAAATGACACCTATTGGTATAGGAGTCTAACACTGGCTCCACTTGGGGATGGCTTTTCCTGGTGAAAAGTCAAGAATAGCGGGTCAGATGCCTCAAAATGTCTTCAACTGAACCATGTAATCTTCTTTTTCTGGTGGCTTTATTGTATATATGATAGTAAAACTTTTGAAGCTTAGGGCCTTCACATCGGGCTTCAATTCCAGTAAGTTACTATCCACTCAAAACTTAAAAATTTGTTGCCCAGTTAGGAATTTTTTGCCTTGTTCCAATCCCAAACATGCATTTGCTGTGGTTGAAAATCTTGAATTGAATATAGTCCTTTTTTTGCAACCTGAAATCTGATCTGAAACTAAAACAACACACAAAAATTTTCAAACCAACTTAATGAAAAACTAGCTGAAAATTGACAACTAAAAAAAAATGCTCAAAATTCTGAGCTTATTGACACTCATCTATCTACTCAATCTACTAAAAATCTTATTGAATCAGGTAATACAAAAATGCCAATGAAGCCAATCAAGTAGCTGTAAAAATAAATGGATAACTTGATTGCTTGTGATCAAAATTGGAAGTATGTTATGATCATGTGCCTTTATAATAAATGATATGATGTGTAAAAGCCACTTTTGATGTATTTGATCCTTATAGAGAAAACATGTTTGCAAATTTGGGCTCAAAAGATTCTCCATATAATCTGATATAGGATCAATAAAAGCATGATGTATGTTATTTACTTCTAGGCCTTCAATGACTAATTGTTCAATTGAATTATAAATATTAGACCATGAACTTATTTCTTCAGTCTTGTGTTTGAAAGAATAATCATCTTCAATATGCAAGTCAAAAGATAGTATAATTTCCTCTAGCTTTGGAGAAGGAAGATTTTCAAAGAATTCTTTAGGATTTCGGAAATTGTATGACTAAATTTGAGAATGCAAAAGTTTGATTTCATTTTCATAATTTTCAGAAATTATATCAAGAAGCCATTTTTTAACTTGAGGAATACATTTTCTTGATTTCAAGAGAAGAAAGAAAGCTCTTAGAAAATCCTCATCAAGCTGAAGTTCTAATATCTCATCCCTCAAAATAGCTAGTGATTGTTTTGTGAAATTATCATAATTATCATCATACTGATCATATTTAGGCAAATCTTCAGAATAAGGAATGTCATCAATTATAAACATTGGATCAGCATATTTCTCTTCCAACAATCCCAATATATCTTGATTAGATTGGTTGCATTTTGTTTGAAAATCATTGTTTTGTTCAATAGGCGTGATGTCAAGCAATGGGCATTTTTGAGAAGGTAGAATAACATGAGCATCAACTTGTTCTTTTGTCCCTTCATGGATAAAAAATTTTGTAATTCACCATCACCATCACCATCACCATCACCTATGTGGCATTAAGTAATTCCCAAAGTTTTTTATCAATCTCCTCGTAGGATAGAGTTACCTCTTTTTCCTACATACCAACCATATACATGCGAATGCATAAACCTGATAGCACATCATTCTCGTACTGCTATTCTCATTATCTTGAGATAACCTGGTGTTTTTTCTTATCTGACCGCAGGATGCTCCAATGTTGTTCTTAAATGTTGTATTTCCTTCTAAGGTTATTAAGGTAAGTCTGCTATCAAATCTTCCTTTAGTCACTGTAACTGATATATCTGTGTCTGGATCTCCTGCATCTCTCTAAGGAACGAAAGACTCTTTATTATGAAGGTCTGTCTCTGGGGTTAGGTATGTGTTTGTCCCTGTTGCTAGGTTACTTTATAAATTACGGTTGGGTGCTTTCACTATATTGACTATTGTTATTGGCTCTGGTTAAATGTCTACTGAAACTGGTACTTCCTCTGTTGCTCCCACTGGTACTTGTGTGACTTTTTATCTGCAACTGTCACTAATCCTAGGTGAGATGCTGTAACTGTGCTCCCTAAGTTGAAACAATCTCTTCATTATGTAAATATTTTGAGGATGGTTTCATGTTTAGAAGCAAATTGATTTCTTCTTCGGTGAGGGGGGGTGGGAATCTTTGAATTCTTAGATTGGAATGACAGTTGTTTTTTCTCTTATCTAAAAATTGATCATGAGGTTGATTATTTTCTTTAACTCCATTCAAAACATTAAATGAAACATCATTTGTTAATATAGAGGGGCTTTGTGGATCTTGATTTATCTCCTGATTTATTTCATCTTTGTTTAACTCCTCTTGATTATTATGACATTTAACTTGAGAATGAAAGTTTTGGACTTCTTCTAATAAATCTTCAGGATGCCAATTTTCAAAATCTTCATCAATATTTTTAAGGTAATGTATAAGATCTTCAGCTTGATCACAACAATTTTCAACTAATGATAAAGATGGAAAATCTTCTTTGTAATGCTTATAAAATACCTTATGAAAATCTTTTAGAGAAAACAAACTTGCAGTTTTGAGAGCTTCGTACCATTCCCTTGCTTTTCCTTCTAAGGTTCCCATGAATATTTTCATGAGGCAATCCTCATGCCAATCACCCTTCAATATTGATAAGTGTATATGAAATTTAAGGAGATGTATTAAAGGATCATCAATATTCTCATCTTGAAACATAGGTAGATTTTCACTCCAATTTACCTTTGGTAGTTTGTGTGGAAATCCAGGTATGTGATCTCTGCTCATGGGAGCATATCTTCGTTTTATTCTTGGATCATTTTGAAAATCAGCCATAATGAAAAGCCACTTTATTTGTACAACCAAGTTATATCCTTATATAAAATACAATACATATTGAAAAATGTTCTTAACGAGAAAGAACATAATGTCTTGGATTAAGATCCAAGTTGAAAGCCTGATCTTTCCATATTGTTCTTCCAGGTTCATTCCTCCAGTGGAGTCTTGATTGTGAAATGGATTTGGAGTCGCCAGGTGGATGATTTTAACCTCTGTGTGTCTGATCATTGTCCACCATCATAGATCAGATCTGAACCTGTAAAGTATTTCTGAAGAAAAAGGTTAGTCTTCCCCAGTCAGTTTTCTAGATAATTTTTTTTTTGGTTTTTAAATGGAATGAAAAATACAACTTCGACAATTTTCTTCAAGAAATTAAAGATTTTTTAATTAAAATTTTCTCAAATATTTATTGAACTAGAGAGTCTGATTGAATGTTTGAAACTAAAATTCAATTATTAAGCTAAACCAGAGATAGACTGAAGCAACATTTATTTACTATGCAATTGCATAGCAAAAGCATTTCAAAGGCTACCTGGCTGATCTTCAGGCTCTGTCTGTAGCTTATAAGCAAACAGTAGTAACAATAAAAATGATTCAGATCCCCAGTATGGTCACCACTATGTTATCACTTAGGTTTTCCTTGAAGTTGTGGAAAAGGAAAGTATACCCGAGGTAACCACACACCAACCTTCAGATACAGAATCTAGCCAATCTGTATCCAGAGAGGGCTCTCTCTTTAAAATTTAGCTTTGTTCTCAGAAATTTTTAGGCTAGTTATAAATCCAAGAGTTTGTTTGAAAATGGTGGAATCCGCCAACTAAGGGCAAGGTTGAATATTTTCAGGCCATTAAGCTATGGAGTCAAAGGGATGGCTTTACTGGATTAATCCTCTACACACAAGATGGCTTTGCAGGGCAAGATAGCCAAACAGAGAACAATTTTTAGAAATTAAAGTGAATGGAATGGATTTTGAAGGGATGAAAGGCAATCAAGAATCTTTCAACATGTTCAAAGGAAAGAAAATGTATGATTACAAATAAATAGCAGTGAATAATTCTTTACTATAGTAATCAAAATGTTTAAACCAACGAAGCAAGAGCAATTAAGAATTCGTTGCTTATAACCAATTTAGAAGAAAACATTTAGAATAATCACAATTGAAATCAGAGTACATTTAAGTAAGTTCTGATTTATTCTTTCATGTTAATTATTTAGAAATGGAACACAGTGATATTATAAATAGATATAAAACTTAAAACATAGGATAGAAAAAACTTATTGAACTGTAGTCTGACACATGAATCCTGCAAAAAGTCTTGAGCTTCAAATCATCATCCAGCAAGCCATAAATAATTTTCTCCAAAACACTTTTATTCCAAAAGATCAATGTTACAGCAAAGTAGTAGAATCCACCAAAAATACTTCCAAGAGTGAAGTATTTATACAAACTCTAAACTAAAATATCTTGAAAAAATATCAAGATTGGTTCACAAATCTCTCCAACTATTTTACATAAATAGAACTTAAGTAAAGGAAACTCAAACTAATGCATCTATTTGGCACTATTTTTGATGGATAGGTGATGAAAAAGAGGAGAATTCGAATTTGATCCAACTCTTAGTTGATGATGAGGCATCCAAGTCACTAACTGCTTCCCTTTTTTGTGAATTCTGCTCCAACAATTCTGCAAACTTGGGGTCCAATGATATCTTTGTTTTTCTCAATCCGTAATAGATATGTGAAAAGTGAAAGAGGTTATTGTAGATAAATATTTTATTGAGATAAAACTCTTTCATTTTCCTAACATTCCTCTCCAGCTGTGCACAATAGGCTCTGAAAAAATATGTGTAAAACAGAGTTTTACAGAGTCTGAAAAATAGCCTGTAAATATGTGCATGTATCTCTCAGTCTGAAATAAATGTGAAAAAACTGAGATAGGGTTTTGTATATGGGTCTCTTAGGAACAAAAACCTCCTTCAGGTTTGTAAAATTTATTTCTTATTGGCCACAATATTCTATGAAAAATGATGACTTAACAGGAATTTTCGGCAAAAAGTGCTTTCCAACATTGTTTAATATTTCCAAAACCATAATGGCTGTTAGAAAAGTGAGAGAGGTTTTTGTAGATAGCCCTCTTAATAATATAAACCTCTTTCAGTGTTTCAAAATTCATCTTGTATTGATCACAATAGTTTCTGCAAAACTATGACTAAAACATGCAATTTTTGCAAAAATGTTCCTTCTTGTTGTGTTTTTCATCTTTTCACTTTTTTGTTCCTTTGACTGTTTTATTTTCACTTTAAACAAAAATCATTGTTGGTGAAAGTATTTTCATCTCTTTTTACCATTTTACTGTTTTTGTATTTACTTTTACTGTTTACCTTTGATCGCTCTGTAACTTCATTTTCACTTTCACTCTGGCTTTTACCTGATACACTTTAACCACTGATACTCTTTAGCTGTTATGCTTTCTAACCTCTGTTTGAATAGATTTGATAACAATATTGGAGTAAACAAGTCTTATGACTAGTATTAAGACTATTTATCCAAGGATGTGATCTTCTGATCACCTGTAAAATAAAACAAATTGTTAAGAAAACATTGGTTTGCAAAGGAGGTCAAAAAGGTTTCATTTGATTTTGAGAGGTCTGGCAGTGGTCTTTAGCAAAATTCAGTTAATGGCACTTGACAGTTGATTTTTGAAATTCTTTGCATGGAGGGTGTAGTCATTTACTGTGGAGGAAAAAATGAGAAGACGCGGGTTTTTTGGTTTTATTAACAAAGTCAAAGGAATTTTTTATTATTTTCGGGAATGACGTCACTGGTGTACGATGGGACACGTCACGGGGAATGGGTGGTAAGCGGTAAATTCCGCACCGCTTTCGGGAGCTGGTGGTTTTATGTGATTTGGCAGTGATTCCATTCAGCGCACGACGTGTGGCTAGTGCACTGTTTGGAAACCGCCAGCATTTCGCACGTTAATCTTCAGATGGAGGATGGGCAGCGGAATTGATATGGGCCATCGATCTGGGAGTGGGAGATCCGACGGTTGATATGATGTGGACTTGGTGGAGTTTTAATGCACGGGCCCAAAGTAATTAACTTTTAATTAATCATTTCAGGCGGTGTGTGATTGGTGGAAAGATTGGTTATTAATTAATCCGGGTGATTAATTAATCCCGTGATTTAATGAAAGTCGGGGTTGCGGCGGGACTTCGGTTTTTATTTGTTTTTCCGTTCAAAACATATAAAAATATATGTTTAAACTTGTTTCGATGTATTTTTTATTTATATGGAAATAAATTAATGAAATTATTTACCATAGGGGCGGAGTTAATATATATGGATATTTTTTAGCCAAAGGGTTTATAATTTGGGATTTTTATTTAATCATGTAGGATTTAATTAACTTTGGCTAAAAATTTATAGTAAGAGGGTTTTGGGGATATTATTATAAAAGGGAATTATATATAACAGGATAAGGTATTTTCACTAGGGATTTAATAAATAAAATGAGATGTTAATAGGACAAAGGGACAAGGAAAACTCAAAATACTTTACAAATTTAGGAAAGTGAAGATTTCTGAAGCAAATTGTATTATATCAATTTCAACACTTAGAATTAGAATAGCAAGAAATTTCGAGGGTTTATTGTGGAATTTTGCATGATTTTCCTAAGTAAAATGGGACTTTACTTAGGAAAATATTAAAAGTTAATGAGTGGCATGATGGATAACTTCAAATACTAGGGTCTTTTCAATTATTAGGCCAAGGGTCCGGTCCCTCCAAAAGTCAAGGAAATGCCTTGAGCCCATCTATTCTTCAAATTCCTTAGCACTTAGGGGAAATTAGTGAAATCTTTAGGGAAAAATGAAGGGGAAGTTAATAATCTTTGACTTTGCTTTGCTCTGAAATTCTGCCAATGTAGTGTTCTGCCTTTGCACTCGGTGATGAAAGTAAAAGATTAAAAACATTTTAAAGCCATAATTCATCACATGAGAATTTGCAATGCCATCTACCTACCCTATCTACTTTCTCTACCATTTTCTCTTCTTTATTAGGGTGAATTTGAACTAGCAAACCCTTGTCAATATTCTTTTCTTTTTACATGGAAAATCTATATATTTCTACACTTATTACATCCAAGGGCTCAAATTAAACTGATGAGCACCTTTTATTAACTCTACCTATCTACTTATCTGCCAAGATTAAACTGTTTGGTCAGATATTTATTTTCTATTCTACAACATGAAATTGAAAAAATGAATGAGTCAAGTTTAAACAGTTTGACTCTTCATAAATTGTGGAAAAATTTTAACAAGCTGCACACAATTGCTTTATTACAGAAAAAGAAATAGTGGTGGCATTTAGACTTGCACACTTTCCTGGTCTATTTTTGTTTGGGGTTCATTTCTTTCACTTTTTTGACCATTTTATTCTTTTTACCCTTTGATTTTTCTTTTAGGGTATACCCTCTTTACATTTTTTAAAATTTTTTGATTTTTTGATTTTTCAAGAATATGGAACACCTTTGCACAAGAAAAAGGTTTGAACATATTGCATAGTTCAATAATACAATCATGAAAAATGACACCTATTGGTATAGGAGTCTAACAGATGGCTCAAATGAAAATTCTCCCTTACTATAATAGAGTAGGGAAGTGGTTTTGACAACCATATCATCATCTCTTGGGTTGTGCATCTATCCATATGCTGATATACATCCATTAGGATGCCCTCCCAAGTGGAATCCTCCATCAACAAATAGTATGCATAGGAATGCATGAAAGGAGAATCCATAAATGCTGCATGTAGGTGTCTTCCTTTATGCTTGTGAAACCAAGCCAAGAAGATCAAGACATAATAAGGGATTCTATCATCCATTACTCCCTCATCCTCATCTCCTACATGTCTCCAAGGTACATCACTTGTGAAGTGGTTTTGGAGACACTTCAACAAGCAATCCCAACTCTGAAGTGACAGCACTGCTGGCCTGTGGAGTAGGGCCACTGTCATCTCAAAGCTCAATTCTTTGACATAATATTCTCAAAGACTCTTCTCATCATGTTGCTACACATATAGAGTCCCTCCCATGAAGAAGGTACTGCTTGGGCATCTAAGGCCAAGGAGAAATCTCTTTGCACTATGCTAGTGCCTCCTCCTGCTCCTGCAACATCTGAATATAATCTAAGCAACAAGAACATTTGCTTCTCCTCCATACTCCCACCATAACAAATATGTGAAGGTGGAATAATGAGTGGTAAAAATAATGCCATCTCATCATAATGCACCCATGCTCCTTTCTGCACCATGGTGTAAGTATCCTGCCAGTCCTCCTCCTTCTCCATACCCCATGAAAAATGATAGATCCTATGCTGGTCAAACTCTCTCAAGAGTAGCCAATGCAACATTGCCTCTTGCTACCCTGTGTCATAAAATTGAAAAATTCTCACCATCCTCTTGCCTCCCATCCACATCCACTCAACTCCTTGTGGATGTCCTCCTTCATCCTGCTCTTGATATCCCTCCAACAAGGGCTACCCTCTTCCCAAAATAGATTTTGGCCTTTGCATTTCATGGGACATTGAAATGCAATCTCTCCCATCAAAAAGTCTCCAAACCCCAGCCTCAATGGTGGTGAAGAATATATCAAGGGTGTATGAATATGAGAGCACAACACAGTGAAAGTTTACTGCTCCAGACAATCAACATGCAAAGATATACAATCCTTCATGAAAGATAAAAACTTAGGTATACCTTGGAAAGTTTTGGAAGAATCTTGTGTTGCTGCAAGAGTATCTTCCTCAATAGTGTTGGATGCCTCAATAGATGGAAATGAAGGTTACTTCCCCATCACTATGACAGCGCTGGTACGTGCCTCTTATACTGGTGGTGAGGGCTCCTCCCCCCTTTGACCAAATCTCCTAATCAATCTTTGAGAAAAATCAGCAAGAGTAGAAACCCTTGCATGGTCCCAATGGTTGAACCACCAAGTCTTTACTTCACCCTCAAGATACAGTGCTGCAACTTCTACAGCCTCTCTATCTACTACAGGATGTAGCAGGAAGAAAGCCTATAGCTTCTTCACCCAAACCTTTGCTGCACATGTGAGTGATCCATCAAAGGTGGACAATAGAAATCTATTGCCTCTCATCATCCCATAGCTGTGGGGTATTCTCTCTTCTTTCTGTTGAATAAATTGTGGAAAAAATAGAGTCTCTTGGAACTCTCTAGGTTTTTCTCGATGCTTAGCAAGATACTCAGTTAGAATTTCGAATTCCAAGTGTTTCTCATGCTCCATTTCTCCTCCTTGGTGAGAGTAGGAAGTGCATGGTCCTTCCTCTTCTCCTTTTTCAGTCTTCTCAACCTTTTGGAGAGATATTTTCTAGATCTAAAAACTGATGAGAGTAATCTCATCTTCTGCATCATCTTGATCTCTTCTGCAATTCTAACTTCCACAGGTTGGGCCAAGTTCGAAGCTCTGATACCACTGTAATGTTCCTTTTTAGGAATTTCTGCAATATGGTCCTCAAGGACGCTATATAAGGAAGCCAATGTAAAAATAAGTTGACCCAGGACTTGGATCCCTTGGTTTATCCTTCATACATTCCTCTTCCAGAATATTAGCTCAAATAAATAACCCTAAGTGGGTTATTCATATCCTCCACTCCTAGGTATCTCAAACAATGCTCAAATGGAGAGCTACATCAATACATGAACTTCAACAAGTAGCAGCAGTGAAATATCAATACATATGGAGCAAGAAGAGTGTATATCTATTATATTATGTGCAGCCATCAATAGATATACAATAACTTGAGGAAAGACCTCTCAAGCTAGGCCAAATTAGCCCCAAAACAATTGTACATGCAAAAGAGAAAATGCCCAGCTACACAACCCAGCAACAAGCTATGACTGCGCAATCCATAGGGGAAAATTATTGCAGACTGATATGTATACAAGGATATAACAATAAAAAGATCAAATAAAGTGGGGGAGTAAGATATCAACCCCAAAAAACAATACTACAACAATCCTCTAAGGGATTGGACGAAATACACTAAATGGCCAAATGCCGGAGTTGCTGGGTAGCAGCAGCAACTCAATAACTATACAAAAGTGGAGAAGGATAGGAATGATACAAATGATGAAGAAACCTTCTCCAATTATCTTCAAAGTGAAAGGCTCCTCCCTTCACTGAAGATTACACACTCCAATCCACAGTGTGAACCCCTCCTACAAGTACCCCCTGAAAATAATGCAATATGGGGAAGAGACTGCGCTATGAATGAGATGAAACATATGGCCCAATGAAAAAATCTGCAATGAAGCTTCGGGATCTTCCTCACTGATCTCCCAAAGAAATAATGAGCTCCTCTTATGCAAAACTAGCTCCGGAAATGGGTGATGATCAATCCTCGCTGTAACCCCCATTAACTCAACGTTTCTGCCAAGATGGAAAACACGGTAGTTGAAGATGGCACCTTGGCCTCAAACCTGGATGTGAGGAGAATGAAGAGCATGTCCTCCAAAGCTTCCCAATGAAGGAGAGGAAACTTCTAAATAGAAATCCCCCTTGTGCTAAGCAGCACAAGCTATCCCAGTTGTACAGCTGAAGAGAGCAGAGAAAATTCGAAATCTTCAACATAATGAGCAATGGCTCTCCATCCCTCTTTTATGCCAAGAGGAGGCTTCCTTGTCATGGACCCCACCCATTAGGGTTTCTCTCATCCAATGATATTCCTCCTATGAAAACTGCGCTGTCCCACTTTGTGACTCACTCCTTCCATGCAGCACTATTTGACTTGGTCAAACTGGACCTATTCTTCTTTTATTTCCCCTTTTCACACTAGGAGATGATAAATAAGCCACTTAAGTGACCCCTTTGCACATTTGGGGTGTTTATTATGCTTCTTCATGGGCTCCCTTACCCATTTTATTATTTTTAATAAAAGGAAAGCAAAATTAATGTTCCAATTAACTTAATGAAAATTTTGGAACATTACACTCTCGCTCCTCTTCACGTTCAATTCACCAAGAAGCATGATCACTCTATTTCAATGTGAAATAGGTGGTTTTCATAAGGACACGAATCAACCTCCAACATGTATCACGTTCCCCCAGTTCCTTACCACTTACCACCCAAATCTTGCGCGAATACCACCTCTAGTATTCCCGAAAACTGCCATTGCATCTCTATGTGCCAAATTCAGTTTTGAACCCTAGTTTTCGTGGTTTTTCACCATGAGGCCCTTTTCCACTGCATCCACCACCTCCTCACATCTCCTCCACTTCCACCCAAGCATTTGAAGTATTTCAAGCCCTTGCGCAGGTTTTGTTTAACAAGTTTATTGGTCTTTTCAGGTTTTATGGCAGTTTGAGCTATTCAAAGAGTCCCACAGTCACTAAAGGTGGCATAGAGCTGAGGATGACGATCCTGAGGCTGAATAAATGCAGAAATGGATTCACTGGTTGATTATTAATGTTTTATCAGTGTCTCATGAACACTGGTGAAGGACAAACCCCCCAGCGCGAAGCCTAGCCACCTGTACACAAAAGAGATAAAGTGAAGATAAATGAAGATTAAAGAAAGATCAACAAAAGAATAAAGGTTAAGGGTCCAACTCAGAATATTAAAAGCTTAACCCGCAGATCAAAGATAAAAGCATAGTTAAAGCCAAATTAGTTTTAAATGAAAAACACGGACAAATTAGAAAAGGAGAGCTTCGAATGACAAAGCAGTGAAGCTATTTACTCCTCCTAGGACTAAAGAAACCTTGACAGTTATTATGCTGACAGAACCTCTTTTAACTGTTAAGGTAGTTATTGTAAAGGTATGGGTGGTCTCAAAACCCATACTGTCCACTTTACTTGTACCAAAAGAAAAGACAGGACTACAACAGCCAAAATACTTCTCCACAAAGACACTCCTTGGAATTATTACAAGCCTGACAATTAGGCCTCAAAGTCTACAAGAACTACTAGAATGGGCAAGAAATTAATGTAATATTTATGACACAGAATGGGCCTTCGAATGCTTTTCTCCTCTGTTTTAATTAACCATTAAGACCATCTCTTTCACCTCTCCTTCCCATTCACCTATAAATCCTATTCGAACTCTCATTGTAAAAGTTGGCATTTGACGACTCTTTGAAGTAATACATAGTTCTGCTGAAGTTGAAAGAAAATTGATGTTCTAGAACCTGTGGATGTTCTGACCTGTTAGTTGATGGAGAAAGCTCCATCACTGGATCCCTGAGCATGGCTGTTGGTGAAGAACTCTAAATCTGTTATTGTTATTTCCTAGTTCATTATGTTTCACCATTCTCTGTTGCAGTAGAGTAAAAATTTTAGGCTAATAAATGTCTTTTGAAAGAACCTTAGTTCTCTTTACTCTTCACTGTCTTTATGTTTTCTTCTGCTAAGATATTCTAGAGAATTCTTAATTGCTCTCTAGAACCCTTATGCTTCTTAAATAGTTCAATACAGTTGGCCTCAAGAATGATTTATGGTTTTCCCTGCTTACTTGCTGCTACTTAAAAAATGTTTCTGAAGTCTCCCTTCAAAGTACCATTGTCCAAAGTCTGCCAAAGAGGTTTTGTTCCGATCATACCCTTTGCACTTGCTCAAATAATTGTTTTGAAGGTCTCTATAGCTGTAATCAAAGATGTCTAGGAGTTCCCTCTTCTATGAATGCAATTATTTGTGAATCTTGAATGTTTTCTTATCCTTGAAAGTGAAATATTTGGATGAAATAGAGCGTTCCTCGACTCCTAGATTTTATTTGAAAAGTTTGTCTTGAAATTGTTATTTTCTGAAGTGTGGTTTATAGAATTTATGGTTAGCCCTATCTATGGAATGCCTCTTCATGTTCAGATAATGTTTTAAGTCCCTTTGTTGAGAAGTACATATAATTAAGGATTCTTAATTGCCCTTAGTACTAATTTTCATTCTAAACCTTTGATTTCCATTTCATTTCACCTGAAATACCTTGTAGATCCACTAGCCAAGTTAGATTTTCCCTTTGATATCCCTAATTCATCTACAAACTTGTTACAATTTCCACTTGAATCCATTGCCCAATGACTTAGGGATTTCCCTTTTCTATCTATGTTGCATAGATCATCATGCCCAACAAAATAATCAAACAAAATCATGCTTCATAACTAGCCTAAAATCAACCCTTAAAAGAAAACAAGCTCATATCTTTGCAAACAATTGAGAGATCCCTCTCTGAGACTAGGAAGGCTAGGTCCTAGAGCTCTAAAGATTGGTTTTGATGTTGCCTTGTCATTTGGTATGCCAATATTCCAAATCACAGGACTCCAACACAAGAAAGGACGAGGAATTCCCTCAAAACCAAAGGCATGAGAAAATAATGCTACCTCTTTCCCATTGATGGGGAAACTTGTAATTTTGATGGAGCTCGGACCAAGGGAGGGCTTTTCATTACCTAGACCCAACCCTTCCACGAGGGCATGTCAAGGAACAGTTTAGAGGACAAGGGTGGCTAGTCCAATGGATTACACCGCTCTTCATCCATCCCATATTGACCCCACCTCGACCCTTTCACTCCCTTGAACCAACCACCAACAAAAAGGCTCACCCAAGAAAACATATAAACCACCATTGCCACCTTTTGGAGAGAACCAACTATGGAGGCCCACATCTTCTAATGAACAAAATACCAAGCACCGCCGCTACGACCGAGTCTGAATTTTTCCATCGTATTTCCAAAGCACCTTGACTAGAGAAACCATGCCCCACCAAACATACCATTGGAGAGGGGGCTCCCAAGCAATGAGCTTCCGAATCCCATACAAAAAAAACATTAGGGGAAAGAATAACAAAGGATGGGACAAGCACAAGCATTGCTTGTAAGTACAGGAAACAACAAGCGTGAACTCAAGATAGGCAACTAAAAATGTTGCGAGTCTCTTTCACAAGAAGCACCACCTCGACAAGCATCAAACCTGATCTCCTAGAGACACACCACATGTGCCTAGATTACATACAATCAAAACCCACACAACCCAAACAAAAAAAAAACCCTGCTATTAATGATCCTACCGCAAGTTCACTTATGCTAACCTTGTTACGACTTATCCTTCCTCTAAATCATAAGGTTCAATGAAATTCTCATGATGTCGATAGTAGTGAACCACCATCGTCGACGCAATCTGAACACTTCACTGAATCATTCAATCGATAGGAGCGATGGGCGGTGTGTACAAAGGGCAGGGACGTAGTCAACACGAGTTGATGACACACACTTACTAGGAATTCCTCATTGAAGACCAATAATTGAAATGGTCTATCCCCATCACGATGAAATTTGAGAAGATTTCCCGATCCTCTCGAACCAGGAAGAAAAACTCGTTGGCTGCATCATTGTAGCGCACGTGCGGCCCAAAACATCTAAGGGTATCACAAACCTATTATTTCATCAAAATTCTATGGCCTAAATGACCATAGTCCCTCTAAGAAGTTGGACATGAAGGGAACCTCCACGTAGATAGTTAGCAGGCTGAGGACTCATTCGTTATGGGAATTAACTAAACAAATCGCTCCACCAAATAAGAACGACCATGCACCACCACCCATAGAATAAAGAAAGAGCTCTCAATCTGTCAATCCTTACTATGTCTGGACCTGGTAAGTTTCCCCATGTTGAGTCAAATTAAGCCGTAGGCTCCCCTCCTAGTGGTGCCCTTCCATCAACTCCTTTAAGTGTCAGCCTTGCGACCATACTCCCCCTGAAACCCAAACACTCTGATTTCTCAGAAGGTGCTGGAAGAGTCCTTAGAGAAACATCCATGTAATATTCCTAATTAGTCCTAAGCTAAAAGGAATATTCATTTTGTTTTTCTTTATTTGTTTAAAGAATAAATATGTAAAGGAGGTCCATAAAACTCCTAATAAAAGAATAAATCAATGCCCAATGTGAACAAGGCTAAATCTGGGCCACTTGTAAAAACACACTTGAGTGTGAAAGAGACTAAATCTATTTACCAAGTCAACCATGACCAAATCAACCACACTATCCAGATGCAATGAATCTCCTAGAAGGACAACGCAGTCAAGTTGGAGGCTACACATGTGAATGGGGCTAAATAATTGAAGGTGGTTTAGGGTTTTACAATCTCTTGATATTATAAAAGGAAGAGGGGGGTAGCATGTTGATTTTTTTCATGATATGATTTATAAATTGCTGTCTATTTATAAAAACAACTTTCTTGGCTACTTAGCCTAGATTGCATTGGGGATTTCCTGTTTAGGGGTTCCATCTCTTCCCGTTGAGGAGCTCTTGGGAGAGCTTGTATTGCTTGTCCACTATCAGTTTGGAGACCAAGCTTCTACTTCCAACTAAAATGCAGATCCAGTGAGGGTTTGCTTGTTTTTGTAAGCTGTAGCAAGTGGAATACTAGATCTATTTAGATCTAGCTTGTATTGGAGCCTCTTCTCAGTGAGTGTGTCTTTTAACCTCCTAGAAGAGTGCATCCATTGTTGGAGCTTCAGTTTTTGATCTTGGCATCAGGCCAAAGGATTATGCATCACCATCAGCGTAGTTCCTTGAAGAGACTGCATCCTTCCTACAGGCATAGTTGGAGTGGGGTTTGTGTTTCATTTTGGAGGAAAGATCTCTGGTGAAAGGGACCCTTCCCTTCACTATGGTGATCCATGGATTGGCCAACCAATCCATGTTCATTTCAGATCTGATCTTCTGTGCATCATATGCTTCAAAAATATCTAAATATTACTGCAGATATGTGGCTTAGATCTCAGATCTATTCATTGATACCCATGTTTTGCTGAGATCCTCAAGGGGAGTGTAAAGAAGAGCCTCTTTGGCATATATATCTGTAATAGATCTATGTTTTTATGTAAGTATCTTCCCTATATATTATTTATAATGAAATACTACTTCATTCTTCAGAAAATTATGCTGTCTATCTTTCTTGGCAATTTCCAGCGTTGCAGCACCTCAATCTTGATGGTTTATCCATGTAAAATATTAGTTTTTATCTTGTAAATGCATAAGTATTGACCCAAATCTAATTTTATGATTTTATGAACCTATTACATCTAATACCTTCAGAAATTTACGCTTCTTTAGCTTCAAAAACTTCTTCATACATTAAGTCTGGGAAATCAGGGTTTTAAAGCCTAGTCGGGAATGGAGGAACTGTTTAATATAGCTAGGATAATTTTTTTGACCTGAAATTTGACATGGGAGTCCTACATGACCTAAGCTAGAATAACCTACCTCCATGTTACTTATTTTTACGCAGATTTCTGTATACACTCATTTTAGGGAAAAAATCATTTTCTTTTCCCCATCCTTTGTTGGGAGAATTAATATTGTTCTTGCTGTTGTACATGAAATTTATGCTGAGGTGTTTCTAAAAAAATTTCAAAATTATTAGCTCATTGATACTCCAATATTGTGTTTTACACCGTTGCAGCCCTTCATTGGGCAACTTTCTGAAGACAACTAGGTGTGGGAGACTTGTTTAACCCACCTAGAGTGATTTATTTTGAGCCTCCTCTTGGATTTCGGTCTTAGATACTCTAATATAAGGGATCCAAGGGCTAGTCTTGGTTTCTGAAGCACACATCCCTGAAAAATACATTTTTCAGGCCTGTTTTGCTGAGCAGTCTAGATTGGAAATATTACAGTGGTATCAAAGCACCTTTCTTGGCTTCTCCTGTGAGTCTCAGCCCAAGAAGAAAAGATGAGCAGAAATAAGACTCCATTATGTGGAGGGAGAAAGAAGGATAAGCTTACAATTCTTCTTCCTAAATCTGTGTGGAGCATTCATGAAGATTTCAAGCAAATGAGAAGGGAGATATATGGAGAGTCTCCAAAAGAGTTCGAATCTAAATCAAAATCTAGATATTCATATGAAGAGTGTGATAATACAGCCACACACCATTATCTACAGCATTATTCTATGCCCATATCTATTGCAAGGAAGATAAAGGAGGAATATGCACCAAAGGAAGAGACTTTGAGTGATTATCTTCAAGAGTATGAATCTAAATCTTAGGAAATCAAGGAGCAATTGAGCTTCCAAGAGTTCTACCAGCTCAAGGAGGAGAGAAGAGCCAGCAATAGAAGAAGAAGAGATAGATTCTTTCTGCCTAACTTTGATGGATCCTCCACATGCATAGCTGAAGAATGGATAGATCAACTAGACTCATATCTGGATCTACATCAAGTTTAAGAAGAAGAAGCCCTTAAGGTAGCAGCGCTGCATATTAAAGGTAAAGCTTATGCTTGGTGGTTATTTGAATTTTTTTCTTTGAAGAATGAAAATATTTCCACTTATGCTAAATTCAGTAGGAGAATGGTGAAGAGATTTGATGAGAGGCAAGCTAAAACATCTGTGAAAGAGCTAGCAAAGCATGAGCATGCAAAACCCTTGCATGAGTTGGAAAGACCTACTATGAAAACTCCACTTCAAATTTCTATTGGAGGGGATGAAAACTTGTGTGATACCTTGCCAAGGGCAAGATCCCCATTGCATGAAGAGATTTCTTCTCAAAAAGAAGTCATGGAGATTCCTCTTTCAAAAGAAGACCAAGATCCAAAGTCTCTTGTTGATAGTGAGGTGTTCTCAAATATTGATGAGAAGGAGACTAAACTATGTAGCAAGGAAAGGGACACATCAGTCCAATCATTTATGTAGTCTACTTCAGATCTTGATGCCTCTTTACATGGAGGCATTCCACCAGGGAGACCCCCTGATGAGAACAATAATAAAGTGTTCTCTCAACTTTGTGCATAAATGACAAATTTGGCTAAGGAGGGAGCCTTGAAGGGAGCCACCACAACACTAAGATCTATTTATAGAATTCAAGGAGAGCTGAACAATTTCCTCCATAGATTTGGGGTAGAAAATGATATCTCTCCATAAAAATAAAGAAGATGAGGGGATGGCTGCTTCATTTCATAACTCTACCACGTTGTCTTTGTTGAGAAGCCTTGATTCCTATTGGGAATCCCAACTCTTGGTAGAATATTCCAAGAACCTCTTAACATGTAAGGTTCTTGATGGACAAAGGAAAGATAAGAGGTATAAGGTGGTTGACGGAGTCATTTAATTTCATGATCAGATCTATTTGACTAAAGAGTCAAGAGTCAAAGACCAACTACTAGGTGCTGCCTATGATATATTTCTTTCTACCCCCACTATTTTCATTAGAACACACCATATTATCTCAAATGGATTCATGTGGGAATGCTTTGAATAAGACTTCTTGCAGCATTATAAAACATGCATGTATCACATGAAGATGGATCAGCATCCAATGATGAAGAGCATGCACCCTTGTTTATTTTAAGGGGTTTCTATTCATGAGGAAGGAGATAGATTTGTGCACCTCTCCACTTGTTGGAGGAGGAATATTGGTGAAGAGCATACTTATGCAAATCATGTTATATTTTCTGATTGTATGCATTCTTTTACATTATATATCCGTGCCATGACTCTAAGGAGGAGTATCATATCTTATAAACTTCATGGCCAACTTTGGGCCAAAACTATTTTTGAACATGGCCACTCCCTTGATGGACTAAGGGAGATTTTGTAGCGTGATGGGTGCTTTCCTAAGGCACAAATATATCTTCCACTTTCAGCCAAGGAGATATGTTATGGGCAGCAAGTAAGTGGTGGGAAAACCACTTACCACATCTGAATTTTATGCAATTAGGAGATGTCCTACGTTGGTTGCTATTGGGTGAGTATGGGTACTACCCAAGGTTTGATATTTTCTTGTCTCATGCCTTGTATCTCAATGAGAGGATGCATAAGAAGAAGAAGGCATGGTTGCTTTGGTTGACAAGAAGAGAGTTTGGACATCCCATGTCAAATTTCATGTCCATATATTTTCTTGTGATTGGGATGAGTCTCATGTATGTACATGTATTTTTGTTTGGAATGTATTTCATGATCATGTATGTACTAGGGTTTGGGGGAAAATGTAACTCTCTCATGAGGTGGCATAAGAGAGCTTATTTATATCATGATTATGGTGATGCTCTGATATTTTTTGGGAACATGAGAGGAGGGATGACACATTGGTTGAGTGTGTCCTTTGGAAATAAAATCTCCCATATTCATTCATGCTTCAAGAGGAGGATAGCACATTGTATGGCTGCTACATCATATCCTTTGTTTCCTTATTCAAGGAGCCAAATGTTAGGCATATGTCATTGGAAGAAGTCTCTCACTTGGGAGAATTTACAGCAAGACATGTGTTGCTTGAATCATATTTAGCCAACACCTATTATCCTCTACTATTTCCAAGCTTTGAAGAAGCTTTTTGCAGCAAGAAGGTGGTGGGATGGCCACTTATTGTACTATGATTTGAGGCAGCAAGATGAAGGAAAACGCTGGTCTCAAGGGAGGGACTATTATCACTATCTAATATTTCATATGACACTTAGTCCATGTTTCTTTTGGAGCACATATGGTGAAGATACTATATTCACTATATGCATGGAAGATTGGGCAAGGAGGCTCACTAGAATCCATGAAGGGAATCATGAAGTTCCAAGTCTCTTTTGGCTTCATGAGGACTATATTAATGCAGCCCAGGATCGTCAGCTCCATATTTATCATAAATGGAGGGAGACACAGCGTGAATTGAGAATTCTTATCTCTCATTTCCAGCCATGGAGCCCCTGCACATTGCATATGGTGGGGATTGGAGACTATTTCTTTGAGCTATCAAGGATGGCTCACTTTTTTTGGTTGATAGCATGGAGATTGAAGTTTCTCATGGGGGTTGAAGTACCCAATATTTACCATCTCTCATGCCTTGAGAAGGCCAATGGATAGCATATGACTCTTTTCATGTATCTCCCACTACTTCATGATGACAGCTATTTGGTTCATCCACCAAAGGCAAACTTGTATTCTTGGGAGGAGACAATTCCATTGGAGATTCTGCAAAGTCCTTGTCAGTTGCTTGAGGACAAGCAACAATTTGGAGGGGAGGACTATAATATTCCTAATTAGTCCTAAGCTAATAGGAATATTCATTTTGTTTTTCTTTCTTTGTTTAAAGAATAAATATGTAAAGGAGGTTCATAAAATTCCTAATAAAAGAATAAATCAATGCCCAATGTGAACAAGGCTAAATCTCGGCCACTTGTAAAAAAACAATTGAGTGTGAAAGAGACTGAATCTATTGACTAATTCAACCATGACCAAATCAACCACGCTATCCATATGCAATGAATCTCCTAGAAGGACAGTGCAGTCAAGTTGGAGGCTACACATGTGAATGGGGCTAAATCGTTGAAGGTGGTTTAGGGTTTCACAATCTCTTGATATTATAAAATGAAGAGGAGGGCAACATATTGAGGTTGTTCATGATATGATTTCTGAATTGCTATTTATTTAGACAAACATATTTCTTGGCTGCTTAGCCTAGATTGCATTGGGGATTTCTTGTTTAGGGGTTTCATCTCTTCCCATTGAGGAGCTCTTGGGAGAGCTTGTATTGCTTGTCCACTATCAAGTTGGAGACCAAGCTTCTAATTCCAACTGCAATGTAGATCCAGTGAGGGTTTTCTTTCTTTTGTAATCTGCAGCAAGTGGAATGCTAGATCTGTTCAGATCTAGCTTGTATTGGAGCCTCTTCTTAGTGAGTGTGTATTTTAACCTCCTAGAAGAGTGCATCCATTGTTGGAGCTTTATTTTTTTATCTTGGCATTAGGCCAAAGGATTCTACATCACCATTAGCACAGTTCCTTGAAGAGACTGTGTCCTTCCTACAGCATAATTGCAGTGGGGTTTGTGTTTCAGTTTGGAGGAAAGATCTCTGGTGAAAGGGACCCTTCCCTTCATTGTGGTGATCCATGGATTGGCCAACCAATCCATGGTAATTTCAGATATGATCTACTGTGCATCATATGATTTAGAAATATTTGAATATTACTGCAGATCTGTGGCTTAGATCTCATATCTATTCATTGATATCCATCTTTTGCTGAGATCGCCAAGGGGAGTGTAAAGAAGAGCCTCTTTGGAATATAGATCAGTAATAGATATATGTTTTTATGTAAGGATCTACCCTAGATCTGAGTTATAATGAAATACTGCTTCACTCTTCAGAAAATTACGTTGTCTATCTTTCTAAGTAATTTCCAGTGTTGCAGCACCTTAATCTTGAGGGTTTATCCATGTAAAATATCTGCTTTTATTTGGTAAATGCATAAGTCTTGCCCTAGATATAATTTCATGATGTTATGAAAATATTAAATCTAATCCCTTCATAAATTTATGCTTCTTTAGCTTCAGAAACTTTTTCATTTATTAAGTCATGGGAAATCAGGGTTTTTAAGCCTAGTCGGGAATGGAGGAACTGTTTAATATAACTAGGATCATTTTTTTGACCTAAATTTTTACATGGGAGTCCTACACAACCTATGCTAGAATAAACTACTACAATTTTTCTTATTTTTACGCAAATTTCAGTATACACTCATTTTAGGGAAAAAATCACATGCTATTAATCATTACACTAGTCCCGGAGGCCAACAGAATAGGACCAGACTCCTATCACGTTATTCCATGTTAATGTATTTAGAGAATAATCTTGCATTGAGCACTCTAATTCTTTCAAAGTAACAATGTCGAAGCCGAAATCTAGCCAGTTAAGTCCAGGAGCACGTCGCAGACAAAAGGGACAGAAAGGTAGGTGCACACTGAGTAGGCGAACCAACCTTTACGACCCAAGATCCAACTATGAGCTTTTTAACTGCAACAAATTAAATATACGCTATTGGAGATGGAATTACCGTGGCTGCTGGCACTAGACTTGCCCTCCAATGGATCCTCGTTAAGGGATTTAGATTGTACTCATTCCAATTACTAGACTCGATGAGCCCAATATTGTTATTTATTGTCACCACCTCCCCATGTAAGGATTGGGTAATTTGCACGCCTGCTACCTTCCTTGGATGTGGTAGCTGTTTCTGAGGCTCCCTCTCCGGAATCAAACCCTAATTATCTGTCACCCATACCACCATGGTAGGCCTCTATCTTACCATCGAAAGTTGATAGGGCAGAAAATTGAATGAAGCATCGCCAGCACAAGGGCTGTGCGATCCGTCAAGTTATCATTATTCGCCGGAGAAGTGTGCAAGCCCGTGCCAACCTTTTACCTAAAAAATGCATCCCTTCCAAAGACTCGGGACTTGGTGCATGTATTAGCTCTAGAATTACTATGGTTATCCAAGTTGTATGGTACCATCAAAAAAACTATAACTAATTTAATGAGCCATCCGCAGTTTCACATCTGAATTAGTTCATACTTAGACATGCATGGCTTAATATTTGAGACAAGCATATGACTACTGGTAGGATCAACTAGGTAGCACCCTCCCACTTCAAAGGGCATTCAAAGTTCTCCCTTACAGAGAGCTAGCTTGAACACCCATCAAGTCAAAGAGAGGTCAAAATATCATGTAAAACTCTTATACCTTGCACCTCTTGTATCCCCAAGAAGGGATTAGAGCCCACACACACTACGTGCCAAGGACATGCAAGACATCAAACGCAATGTACGATGGATGCAAGATCCACAAAGTGAAAAAATAGGTCACCCCACTGAGTCACATTGCACCGAGGCGGCCTAGGATTTGGTAACCAGCCCCCAACCAGCAAGGATGGAAAAAGCTTTATCACCCACGACAGCCACAATGAACAGACAAAGGGTGTAATGTTCCCACATTTTAGCCTCCAAGCTAAATGGAACATTAGAGTTAGCAGCAGCTCTAGCTGGTAAATAAATAGGTAGAAAAGCCCATAAGTCTCCAAAGGAGGATAAAAACACTCCAAGTGTGAAAGGAGACATTCTTTCTAGCCTAATAAAACACCTCCATGTGTGAAAAGAGATAAAATCAAGTTGCTTTGACTAAGTCAACATCACAATTCTAGTGGAGGAGGAATCCAAGGATGAATAATGAAATTTTGGAGGGAGATGTAACTTGGGTTAGAAGTAACCTAATTGAGTGGGGCCAAGGGCAAGAATACTCATGTCTTATATAAGGAAGAGTATGGAAGCATTATTTCTTATGTATTAGATTATTATTCTTATCTTCCAAGACTTGTTGCTGCTTTGTTGCTTAGCAGAGTTGCAGTGTTGTTTAGCATTGGGTGTTCCTGAGCGAGAATCCCACCTCTTTCCTTTGAGGAGCCTCATTGGGAGAGTTTTTATTCATCATTCCACATCAAGATTTTAGGCCAAGCTTCAGCCATCTTCATCAGCACAACTTTGCCGGAGATTGTGCAATGTTGCTGGGTGCAGCAGTGGAAGGGATTGGAATCCCAGCTTCTGGGATAGTTTCTCATTAGAGGAAGGTTTCCTTCACTTGAGAGATATTTTTGGAGATCTCCAGAGATTATTTCAGATATGTGGTATTAGACCACACATTTCCCATACATTTCCAGTGTTGTTTCTGCTAGGGAATTCCTTATTTTGGAGGCAGTGTTCATTGCATGGTTTGGTGGCTCCATTGTTGAGTTTCCTTGTGATTGAGAGGTTCATCCTTTCATGGGAGGAAGCCCTTGAGGGATCTACATCAGACCGGAAATCCTTCAGCCTTCTACACTCATATGCTTTAGTGTTGCAGTGATTATTCAATATATTTTTGAATATCACATTTGTATACAGAGTGTTTGGACAAGAAACCCTTGCCGGTTTATTTTGTATTTTGTATAAGGAGATTAGATCTCTGTTCTTCAGTATTATTTATCAATACATGAGTAGATATATTTTTCTCCTATGATTTTATGTGTAGAACTTCTCTTATACTGAAAAGTCCCTTGAGCAGCTACTCTGACATTTTGCAGTCTTGGGGTTTTAGTACTTTTTGACAATCCTAGGTGTGGGAGATATGTTTAACCCATCTAGTTTGCTTTGTTTCAGCTCTAATATTGGATTTATAATGTATATTGACTAATATATGGGATCCAAGAGTCAATTTTACTATTTATTTGCATTTTTTGCTGGAAATTCGTTTCTCATGCATGAGTCTTGAGTTTTTCCAGATTTGGGAACATTACAGTGGTATCAAAGCATGATATCTGGCTTAGCCTGTGAGATCTAGATATTAGAGGAATGAGACATGGACAGAAGCCAAAAAGCTTCAATATGTGATAGAAGAAAGGAATACAAGCTCACAAAGCTTCTTCCAAAATCTCTGCAGAGCTTTCAAGGAGATCTGAAGAAACTGAGATTTGAGATGGGATCTCCAAAGGAGGTTGAATATAGAGCTGAATCTATATTTTCACATGGTGAGTGTGAGCATGTAGCTACACTCCATGATGCACAGCACAGTTAAAATCCCAGAGGTATCCTAAGATGGATGGGAGGAGGAGAAATGCCTAGGAGGAGAACTCTTAGTGATTTGTTGCAAGGGTATGAATCTCAAACTGAGAGGTTTAGAGATCATATTGATTTCCAAGAGTTTTGCAAGATCCATATGGAGAAGAGCAAGAAGCGGGATGTAGATATATTTCTTCTATCTACTTTTTCTAGATCACCTACATGTTCAGCTGGAGCTTGGGTGAAGGAGCTAGACTCCTATTTACAGCTGCACCATATTTCCAGAGATGAAGCCATCAGAGTTGCAGCGCTGCATTTCAGAGGTAAGGCTCATGGATGGTGGATTTTTGAATCTTTTTCTTTAAAAAATGCCAACACTTTCTCTTATGCAAGATTCATAAAAACATTGATGGAAAGGTTTGGTGAAAAACTTCCTAAGACACATGAGCAAAGAAAACTTGAGAGAAAAAAACCCTTGCATGTGATGGAGGAAAATCCATTTCAAAAACCCATGGGAGGAGCTGATATCTTTCATTACACATTTCCAGAAGCAATACCTCTAGTTCATATTATTGAACAAGAGTGCATGGGGATCTCCTTTTCATAGGAGGATCAAACTATTGAGATGTTACCCATACACATTGATGAGGATGAGGGAAACAAAGTTGTCACATCTAGAGCACATCCAGTGCCTCAAGCAGAGGGAAGAGGAGAACATGCTCCAACAGCAGGGATTCTTCTATCCTTATTAGAAGTTCCCCAGGATCTCATACATGGAGGTCCAAGAAAAATCAATGAGAAACATGATTGTGCAGCATTGCAGCTGGAAGGAGGAGATGGAGAGGAAGAGAAGCATCACTTGATGAGAGGCACACATCCTTCTCTATTTCAGAGAGCCAATGCAAGAAAGAGGCAGACTAATTTGTGCTGTCAGAGCAGGGGCAAGGTTGTCGAACCACATGAGCAGTCTACTCTTGACATTAATGTATCACTACATAGAGGCATTCCACCAGGGAGGCCGCCAGATCTACAGTTGATGAGAGATATCTTGTCTTTGGGTTCACCACTCTTGGATTTTGGAGAGGTGAAGAGTTTGGGGGAGAACTTTGGCATGAGGGATGTCAAAGTAGCAGACAGCAACATGAGGAGAGCTTCACATGCCAGATCACCAACGCTATCTCTTAGGAGGATTGATCCTTATTGGAGATCTTAGATTTTGGTAGAGTACTCCAAGGATCTTGGTGCATGAATGATTCTTGATGACCCGGATGGAGATCACAGACAAATGGTAGATGATGTGGTCATATATTTACATGGAAGAGTCTTCTTGACTAGAGCTTCTAGTATTAAAGAGAAATTGTTACATGTAGCACATGAGGACTTCTCTTCTATGCACTTTGATGCATATTTCTAGTTAATGGAGGAGTTCACTTGGGAGGGCATTCAGCATGACATATTTCAACATATGGAGAGATGCATAGCCTGGATGGTGATAGAGAGGATGTCACAGCCACCTTCCTACTCATTGGGAGTAAGGTAGAATTTCTAGTTGAGCCATTTCAGCTCAAGACCTCAAGTACATGATGGAGAAGGTATAATTTCACATTTTGTATTGTACTTCTCTCCCTTGTTTGAGCAGCATGATGTAACAAGAAGAATTATCTCTTCTTGCATAGTGTATGATGATGTACTTGCAGCTACTTGTAGCATTGATTTTGGTTATCTTTTTGATGGTTTGTGGGGGAAGCCACATGTATCTGGGTGTTCACCATTGGCACCAACTTGTAACTTCATGTTTTCATCTTATGAGATGACTATGGTAGAAAATAAGTGGCTGGAAAAGCACTTGTTATTTCTTATTTTGATGTAGGCCAAGGATGCACTGCACTGGTTCCAAAGGGACCATGATTCACTCTCCGATTGTCATTTGGCAACTTGTTTTTATTGTATCTTGCTTCCATGTATTGCTAATATGTATATTTTCATGGGGAGCTTTGTTTGGAGAGTGGGCTTGAGATTGGAGACGCCCATTGGGAGCATGATTCTCCCCACTTTATATGTTGTACATTTCAGGAGGAACCATGGGAAAACCATGATTTCCATATCACACTTTCTCTCTTCTTGTGGGAGGAACCACTCGAAGAACTTGAGGAGGCACTTCATGGCTGATTTTTTTATTGGGACATCATACAAGTAGACCATCATGATCTTACTCTATGGCTTGTATGAGGGAGAGATGAGGCAGCAGAAATTTTTTTTTTTCTATGGTTTCACTTGGGAGAGTATGGGAAAAAGTCTTCCCATACTTTTCATGATATTTATGGAGAGAGGAAAGGCACATTCATGGTGCAAGGAGGCTACCCTTCAGTATTGGAGGATCGTGAGAGACTTCCATGTCAGAAGAAGATCTTCTCACATAGCAGCATGATGGTGCATGGAATTGGCATACGGAATGTCAAAGGGAGGATTCATGGAGCCTTATTCTTAAGGCCTACAACACTATCACATGGGAGTGTATTCTTATTGATGGAGTGTTCCAAGGAGTATATGTATCCCTTATTCTTCTTGCAGATTTTTAGGAGGGGATCCTCATGGGGGAACTTATACATGGACCTCACTTTCAGCCCACACATGATGCATGGTAATGAAGACATTTATGTGATTGTTGATTACTCCATTAATCATTTGTACTTTCTCACCATATGTAAATAGTGCATTGCTCCACATGAGAGCAAGATTATTTATGGGTTTCATGGTCACTTTAGGGCCAAATCTTGTACTATTGATAACCCATCACTACATGATTTTGGGCAAGTATTGTATTATGTTGATTATATATAGCTGATCTATATTGCTGCTTACTACTTTATAGTATATGAGCTAGCATGCATAGCTGTACATTCCATGGAGGACAACTTGCCACTTGATACTCTGAATCAGCAGTTGGGAGAACTGCACTGCATCTACCAGAGAGACCATATGTATCATCCAAAATTGCACATAACCTTCAGCCATTTTCTGATTTCGATGCCATGTGGTGATGATGTGCCATTCATCTTGAATGGAATAGTTTGGGTTGTCATGTCTCATGATTTTGGAGGAAGAGTCCTTGGAGGCTCAATCTTCTTCTTGCCATTGGAGGGAAACCATGTCTTAGCCCAAGATCATCATGCCCTCTACACTTATTATGAGTGGAGAGGAGGACAGCATGGTATAGGCCCTCTTGCCTATCATGTTTACTTATTTATCCCACCTACATTTCAGAAACTAAAGGTGGAGGATACTTTTCATGAGTTACCATGTTGGAGGGTGACTCACTTCATTTGGATGATAGCATGGGTGAGGGAGGCACTCATTCACCATGATGATCATAAATTCTACTTTATGGAGGCCATGAAACAGCAAGCAAGTTTCCATTCACACTTTCTACCTTTGACTGTTGCAGACATTTCGGTATTTCACGCTTGGGAGGAAGCATTGGGTGACAGTTTATTTGCAGATTTTCTCTATGCAGTGATGGAGGCCATTGATGGGAGGCCACATGAGGAGGAGGGGAGATATTTTTCTCTCCTTATACATTTTCAAGAGGACAAGCAAGATTTTTGAGGGGAGGATTGTAATTTTCCCACATTTTAGCCTCCAAGCTAAATGGAACATTAGAGTTAGCAGCAGCTCTAGCAAGTAAATAAATAGGTAGAAAAGCCCATAAGTCTCCAAAGGAAAATTAATACACTCCAAGTGTGAAAGGAGACATTATTTCTAGCCTAATAAAATACCTCCATGTGTGAACAGAGATAAAATCAAGCTGCTTTGACTAAGTCAACAATGCAGTTCTAGTGGTGGAGGAATCCAAGGATGAATAACGCAATTTTGGAGGGAGATGTAACTTGGGTTAGAAGTAACCTAATTGAGTGGGGCTAAGGGAAAGAAAACTCATGTATTATATAATGAAGAGGATTTCAGCATTATTTCTTATGTCTTAGATTAGTATTCTTGTCTGCTAAGACTAGTTGCTGCTTTGATTCTTAGTAGAGTTGCAGTGTTGTTTAGCACTGGGTGTTCCCGAGTGGGAATCCCACCTCTTTATTTTAAGGAGCCTCATTGGGAGAGTTTGTATTCATCATTAAAAATCATGTTTTTAGGCCAATATTTAGCCATCTTCATCAGCACAGCTTTGCCGGAGATTGTGTAGTGTTGTTGGGTGCAACAGTGGAAGGGATTGGAATCCCAGCTTCTGAGCTAGTTTCTCATTGGAGGAAGGTTTCCTTCACTTGCGAGATCTATTTGGAGAGATACAGAGATTATTTCAGATATATAGTATCATACCACACATTTCCATACATTCCTAGTGTTTTTCTAGCTATCGAATGCGTTATTTTGGAGGCAGTGTTCATTGCATGGTTTGGTGGCTCCGTTGTTGAGTTTCCTTGTGATTGAGAGGTTCATCCTTTCATGGGAGGAAGCCCTTGAGGGATATAAATAAGATAATACATCCTTAAGTCTTCTGTATTCATATGCTTTAGTTTTGCAGTGATTATTCAGTAGATTTTTGAATATCACATTTGTATACAGAGTGTTTGGACAAGAAACCCTTACTGGTTTCTTTTGTATTTTGTATAAGGAGCTTAGATCTCTGTTCTTCACTATTATTTATCAATAAAAGATTATATATATTGTTCTCCTATTATTTTATGTGTAAACCCTCTCTTAGACTGCGTAGTCCCTTGAGCAGCTGCTCCGACATTTTGCACTCTTGGGGTTTTAGTACTTTTTGGCAATCCTAGGTGTGGGAGATCTGTTTAACCCACCTAGTTTACTTTGTTTCAGCTCTAATATTGGGTTTATAATGTATATTGACTAATATATGGGATCCAAGAGTCCATTTTACTGTTTATTTGTATTTTTGGCTGGAAATGCATTTTTCATGCATGAGTCTTGAACTGTTCTAGATTTGGGAACATTACAAAGGGGAGAAAATAAAAACAAGACTCTCTTAGAAATCCCCCCCAAAACCTGCCTACCCCACACCAATTCCACCTAGGAGTCCACCCCGACAGTGGAAATAGTGGACCTCGAGCGCTTGCGGTGACCTCGATGCAAAGGAAAACAAAGGAAACAAATGGAGAATGACCAACCCCAAAAATTCTCTCTCTCTCTCTAAAATGCCTCCCAACCGTCCCCGCCCCACACTGAGGCCACCTAGGAGTCCACCTAGATGGTAGCAATGATGGACCTTCATCACTCGATCACCTGTGGTGACCTCGATGAGAAAGTAAAGTAAGTAAATAAATGGAGAACAATCAACCCCACAATGTCTCTTAAAAATTCCCTCCAACCCATCCCACCCAGCAGTGAGGCCACCTAGGATTCCACACAGACAACAGAAATAGTGAACCTCGATCACTTGATCACTTGCGAAAACCTCACTACAAAGGAAAATGAAGGAAGTATAAGGAGAATGAACAATTCGATAAGCTCTATTAGAAATGCCACCCCAACCCTCCCCGCCCTGCACCAAGGCCACCTAGGAGTCAACCCGGTTAGCAGGAACAGTGGACCTCGATTGTTTGATCGCCTGCAACACCCTCAATGCAAAAGCACCTCAACTGCAGCAACCATGCCCTGGTGAACATACTATTGGAGAGGGGGCTCCCGAGCAACGAGCTTCCGAACCCCATACAAAAAGCACATTAGGGGAAATAATAACAAAGGATGGGACAAGCACAAGCATTGCTTGCAAGTATAGGAAACAACAAGCGTGAACTCAAGATAGGCAACTAAAAATGTTGCGAGTCTCTTTCGCAAGAGGCACCACCCTGCCAAGCATCAAACCCGCTCTCCTAGAGACACACCACATGTGCCTAGATTACATACAATTGAAACCCACACAACCCAAAGGAAAAAACAAAACCCTGCTATCAATGATCCTACCGCAGGTTCAGCTACAGTAACCTTGTTACAACTTCTCCTTCCTCTAAATGATAAGGTTCAATGAACTTCTCACGACGTCGACAATGGAGAACCACCATCGTCAACGCAATCCGAACACTTCACCAGATCATTCAATCAGTAGGAGCGACGGGTGGTGTGTACAAATGGCAGGGATGTAGTCAACACAAGTTGATGACATGTGCTTACTAGGAATTCCTTGCTGAAGACCAATAATTGCAATGGTCTATCCCCATCACGATGCAATTTGAGAAGATTTCCCAATCCTCTTGAACCAGGAAGAAAAACTGATTGGCTACATCAGTGTAGCACACGTGTGGTCCAAAACATCTAAGGGCATCACAGAGTTGTTATTACCTCAAACTTCCATGGCCTAAATGACCATAGTCCCTCTAAGAAGCTGGCCACGAAGGGGAACCTCCACATAGATGGTTAGCAGGCTGAGGTCTCATTCATTATTGGAATTAACTAGACAAATCACTCCACCAAATAAGAATGGCCATGCAACATCACCCATAGAATCAAGAAAGAGCTCTCAATCTATCAATCCTTACTATGTCTGGACTTGGTAAGTTTCCCCATGTTGAGTAAAATTAAGCCACAGGCTCCACTCCTGGTGGTGCCCTTCCATCAATTCTTTTAAGTTTCAGCCTTGCGACCATACTCCCCCCGAAACCCAAAAACTCTGATTTCTCAGAAGGTTCTAGCAGAGTCCTTAGAGCAACATCCGAAAATCCCTGGTCGGCATCGTTTATGGTTGAGACTAGGATGGTATCTGATCATCTTCGAGCCCCCAAATTTCGTTCTTGATTAATGAAAAAATCCTTGGAAAATGATTTCTTAGTGGTTTGTATTTCATAAATCCAAGAATTTCACCTTTGACAATGAATTACGAATGCCCCCGACAGTTCCTATTAATCATTACTCTGGTCCCGAAGGCCAACAAAATAGGACCAAACTGTTATCACGTTATTCCATGCTAATGTATTCAGAGCATAAGCTTGCTTTGAGCACTCTAATTTTTTCAAAGTAATACTGCCAGAGCTACGACCCATCTAGTTAAGGCCAAGATCACGCCGTCGATAAAAGGGATGGAAGGGCAGGTGCACATCGAGTAGGCAGACTGACCTTTACCACCCAAGATCCAACTACGAGCTTTCTAACTGCAACAACTTAAATATACGCTATTGGAGCTAGAATTACTATAACTGTTGGCACCAGACTTTCCCTCCAATGGATCCTCGTTAAGGGATTTAGATTGTACTCATTCCAATTACCAGACTTGATGAGCCCAGTATTGTTATTTATTGTCACTAACTCCCCATGTCAGGATTGGGTAATTTGTGTGCCTGCTACCTTCCTTGGATGTGATAGCCATTTCTCAGGCCCCCTCTTTGGAATCAAACCCTAATTCTCCATCACCCGTCAGCACCATGGTAGGCCTCTATCCTACCATCGAAAGTTGATAGGGCAGAAATTTGAATGAAGCATTTCCAGCACAAGGGTTGTGCGGTCCGTCGAGTTATCATGATTCACCAGAGAAGCGGGCAAGCCCGCGCTGGCCTTTTATCTAAAAAATGATTCCCTTCCACAGATTCGGGACTTGGTGCACATATTAGCTCTAGAATTACTATGGTTATCCGAGTAGTATGGTACCATCAGAAAAAATATAACTTATTTAATGAGCCATCCGTAGTTTCACAGTCTGAATTAGTTCATACTTAGACATGCATGGCTTAATCTTTGAGACAAGCATATGACTACTGGCAGGATCAACTTGGTAGCACCCTCCCACTTCAAAGGGCATTCAAATTTCTCTCTTATAAAGAGCCAGCCTGAACACGCATCAAGTCAAAGAGAGGTCAAAATATCATGTAAAGCTCTTATACCTTGCACCTCTTGCATCACCAAGAAGGGATTAGAGCCCACACACACTACATGCCAAGGATATGCAAGACATCAAACACAATTGATGATGGATGCAAGATCCACAAAGTGAAAAAATGGGTCACCCCGCTGAGTCACATTGCACCGAGGCCACCTAGGAGTTGGTAACCACCCCCAAAACAGCAAGGATGGCAAAAGCCTTATCACCCACGACAGCCACAATGAATGGGCCAGAGCTAAGCACATTGCTTGGAAGTGGATTGGACACACGGAGAGCTCATGGGAAGGTCTGAACTCATAGGCAGGTGGTGACCCAAGTGACCCGGTAGCACTTGGGCAGTTTTATGCAGAAAATTCTCGAGGTGAATTCTAATGTTGTAAACAATTGTTGTGGGCTAGTTAATGATTTTCAAGAATTGTAAGCTTTGATAGAAGGTATCTTCTCTTACAAAGGATATAAGGATGTATTTTTCTAGATTGGAACTTATATTTGTATTTCATACTTATGAAACATATTATCGATCAAACTCACTATTAACGTGTTTCCTTGGGATCCCTCACACGACTTGACCTGAATGAAGGAACAAGGGATCAAATGGAAAACGAGTTGCATGAATGTGCACTAGGCACACAGGTGGTCACAACTGAGCAGTTTTGATACGGCCTCCCTCACACAACTCAACCCAACCCGACCCGAATGCGTTTCCTTGGGCGCCCTCACACGACACGACTTGACCCGCCCGAACGAAGGCACAAAGGAGCAAACGGAAATTGGTTCACACGAAAGTGCACAAGGCACAGTGGTGGTCAAAAATTAGCATTTTTTATATGGCCTCCCTCACATGACCTGACCCGACCCGACTCGACCCAAACGCTTTTCCTTGGGCATCCTCACACGGCACGACCTGGCTCGCCCAAACGAAGGCACAAGGGATCAAACGGAAAATGGGTTGCAAAACATGCACTAGGCACATGGGTAGTCACAAATTAGCATTTTTAATACAACCTCCCTCACATGGCACGACTCGACCTGACCCGCCCAAACGAAGCCACAAGGGAGAAAATCGGAAACTGGTCACACGAACGTGCACAAGGCACATGGGCGGTCACAACTTAGCATTTTTTATACGACTGCCCTCACACGACATGACTCGAATGCATTTCCTTGGGCGCCCTCATGCGACTCGACCCAACCTGCGTGAACACGTTTCCCTGGACGACCTCACAAGACATGACCCGACCCACCCAAACTCGTTTCCTTGGATGCCCTCACACGACATGACCCAACCCCACCCACCCGAACACATTTCCTTGGGTTCCCTCACATGGCACGACCTAACCCGACCCACTCGAACCCATTTCCTTGGTCACGACCTACCCGAACGAAGGCACAGGGGAGAAAATGACAAATGGGTCGCACAAACGTGCACAAGGCACAGGGGTAGTCACAAATTAGCATTTTTTATATGGCCTCTCTCACACGACCCGACCCAACCCGAACACATTTCCTTGGGCGCCCTCCCACGGAAGGACCCGACCCGCTGGAACAAAGGCATGAGGGAGAAAACGGAAAAAGGGTCATACTAACGTGCACAAGGCACACGGGCGGTCAGAAATTAGAATTTTTAACACGACTGCCCTCACACGACCTTGTTGGGGTCCTGTGATTTGGAAGATTGGCATGCCAAGTGACAAGGCAACATGCAAACCAAGCTTTAGAGATCTAGGATCTAGCCCTCCTAGTCTCAGAGAGGGATCTCTCAATATTTATATGAGAGTGTGTCTTGAAAGTTTTAGTAGTTTATTTTAGGCTAGTTATGAAGTGCAGGGTTTCTTGTTTTGTTTGGTTGGAGAAATGTGTTTCATGCAGTATAGATAGAGCATGGGAATTTTCAAGCCATTGGGAAATGGATTCATGTGAAAGTCCAAATAGTTCTGATTGAGAAGGAAGGGAAAAAAGAGGGAAAATCTAACTCGTTCAAGGATCTATTGAATAATATAGGTGAAATGGGATGAAAATTAAGGACTAAGAGTGAAAAGCAAACTAAACCCTTTCACATTGGCTTAAAAGATTCGGGGAACGCCCTATTTCCTCCAGTAAGCTCACTTCTTTGGACTTAATCAACATAAATACTCAAAGAAAAGGAGAAATGCAGACTAAAACCCTCTTAATGAATTACATGATTTGGGGAACGCGCTATTTCCTCCTATAAGTTCACTGCTGAAAGCTAAATCAACAAAGACATACAATTGCATTCAAAGAAGAGGAAATGCCTTAGACATCTAGGAATGCAATTATAGGGACCTTTAACACAATAATTACAATAATGAACAGAGGGTATGATTGAAACAAGCCTCTTTGTCAAACTGCAAGCATTAATAATTAAAGGGAGATTTCAGATACAAAATTTAGTGGCAAGAAAGAGGGAATGCCTAAACAGTCTTTAACACAACTGAATTTACCATTTCTGAAATAAAACAAACTGAATGTTCAAGAGAGCTATTAGACTACCCTGTCATGTTCAGTAGTGGAAAACATATAAACAGTGAAGGATAAACACGCTAGAGGTGCTTTCGAGATACATTTCTCTACCTAAACTTTTTATCCTACTGTAAGTCAAAGCAAAATGGGACAAAGTGATAGACAGGAAAACAACATTAACAATAAGAGATTACATCACCAAAAACCAGGCTCAAGGATCCAATGGTCCAGCATCCTTCATCAATAGAAAAATAGAGACCTCCACACTCCTTCAGAACACCACTGCTTCTTCAAAGCAACAATCTATGTATTACTTAGAAATCACCAAATGCCAACCTTTTACAATGAGACTTCAAAGAGTATTTATAGAGAAAATGGGGAAAGTTAGGTGAATAAGGTTTAATTATCATCAGAGACAGGAGAGGGCATTCGAATGCTCCATCCTGTGTCATAAACATAACATTAAATCCCAGACAGAATTGGTGACCTCGTTGCTTGTTGAGCTCCCTTTGACATGACATAAAACACCCTATAGAGTGTCCTTTGTGAGGAAATAATATTTGTAGTGGTACTGTTATCTCCTCTAGAGTGAGTTAAGTGGAAGAATGGGCTTTGAGGACTCCCATACTTCTAAATAACTGCTTCTGACAATTTGTAGTAGCTTCTTTGGTGTAATAACTACTTGGCAGGCCTTTTAGCATGGAGATGGGCTATGTCTGTGTCAGTAAACATTATGCACTAATAACTGCTCTGTCTCTTTGTACTTCAAACTATTTATATTTGCTTATGTTTTATCTTTGCTGATTTCTCAAATTGCTTTTGTACATGATGTCCTCAAAAGTTTTACTAATCTTCTATGCCTTGTGTTCTGCCACTGGATATGTGATCTTCACCATTTTTTAGTGTTCTGTGTACAGGTGGAGGGTTTTGCTGAGCTGGAGGGTCACTAAGGGTTCATGGATCTGATCCATTGATTGAAATGACCTCACCCTCTGCTTTGGCTCCCTTTGATGTTGATTCTTGGCCCTGAGATTGCTATTTGAGCCTTTGTGTCACCTTTGTGACTGTAGGAGAAAAAATGCTACCAGAGTTACTCTTTTAAACCTACAAACACACAAAAACTCATTATGAAATCCTGTGGGCTTGGTTTATATTGCTTGCAGGGGCTCTGGGGTGGCGGAGGAGCAGTGAGGAGATGGTGCATGCAGCAGAAAAATGGAAGAAACCCTGGCAGAGCAGCTGACTAGGTCCAATGGAGGTCTGAGTGTGAAAGGGGACGTGGGCCGTTAGAGCAGGATGATCTATGGTGAAGATCTCTCGATGAGAATTTTGGGAGAGATATGGGAGGAAAACGAATTGAGATGGCGATATAACATGGACTGTGCGATCTCAGAGATCGACGGATAGGATTAAAACTGATGGCAACGTTGCGAAGGGTAGCAGTATTGCAGAAAACTGGAATGGTTTTCGCGTAGCAAAATGCGGGGAGGCGATAATTTGCATTTGGAATGCGATTCCATACACTGGGCGACACGTGGATTCTTGAAACTGCCTATTTCAAAAAAATTTGAAACGTTAATCCTCGAGCATAAAAATTTTGCGATATGGAGTGTCAGTCGTCTGATCATGAGGTGTTGATCGGATGGTGCGGGTTGTGTGCGATAGTCACAGAGATGCGGGCGGAGGAACTGGTGGGCCAGGTGAGTGGCATGTTATTTTTTCGTGAAGTAGACAGCGGGGTGGTGGTCAGGTTATGTGTGAGCTGTTAGATCCGCAGATCCGATGGTTAAGTTTAAAGCTCAGGGGAGGATGATAAAATGAAGAGATACGAAGGGAAACATGGTTCTGCGGGAAAAAAGGGAGGGGCTTGGGGGAAAAGGCACAGACGTGATCCCATGGACAAAAAGGTGACCAGGTGTGAAAAAGAAAAGGGTTGAGGACTTATGCACCTGGTCGTGGCGTGTGGTCTTATGATAGAGAAGGGGCTAGACTAAAGTCTAGAAAGGGGCTTAGTGCCTTAGTGAAAAAGTGGGTTTTAGGCCAAAAATGAAGGCCTTTTAAGAGGATTTGGGGGTTCTGATAGGGTTGAATAAGAGGTTTAAAAGTCAAATGAAGGGAGGTAATGAATTAAGACAGGATTTATGAGGGATGAGAGGGTGAAAAGAGGCCTTAGAAAAGGGTACAAAGACTGCTTTTTAAGAAGGGGAAATGGCAGAATAAGAAGGAAAATATTTGATGAAAGTAGCCTCAGGAAGCAGTCCTTTAGATGATCCACGGGATTTCTTTGAGGTTCATGATGAGGATTATAGTGAAACAGCAGTGAAGATTAATTCAAAGGATAAGAAATCATTCTAAGACTTCAAATATTATATATTTTCAAACGAAATATATCTCTTGAAGGCTTGACAACAAATTTAGCCACCATTGGGTATATCAAAATTTATAGGTGGCTAACAATGGCTCCACTTGGGGATGACAAATTTCCCTTTAGGTGTCCAGAACCTCAGTAATCTCTGTATTTAGTAGACAAGTGCCTTATCCATTGGGCATAATTCTTCATTTGACAACTTTTCACTGTCCTGCAGTAAGAAATCCATTTGAAAAACACTTCTACCTACCCCAAACTATTTGTCCTAGCATTGTTTTCCTTTTTGAGTGCACTTGGACTGGAAAAATATTTTTCCAACATTTTATTTTGCAAAAAGAAAAAATAAACCTATCTAATGCTACCCTTATTTCTCCATGAGTTCAGATTAAGTAGTTGAACTCATAAGTTTCTCTACCTAACTACTAGCTATCAGGATTAAACTGTCTAACAGATTTCATTCTCTATATTCTAAAACAGAAATTGAAAACATAGCCAAACTAGGATTAGGCTGTCTGATTTGTTGTGGGTCCATGGCATAAAGACAAACTGCATATGAACTGAAACTTGTAGAAATTCAAAACCAAAATTTTGAAGGCTGAAGATCTGAAATTCAGAACATTCTTCCTTCTCATTGTGACTCAGATTTTGAGCTTTTTAGAGTCACCCCTTTTTTTCTTTCAGCTCTGGTTTTGATCTTGTTAGAGTTGTTTTCTTTTACTTTGCTAGTTTAAGTTTTGAGCATGTTAGAACCAATTCTCTTCTTCTCTTTGGCTCAAGTTTTGAGAGAATTTGAGCCATATTTTCTTATGATTCTAGGTTCAGATTTTCAGCATGTTTGAACCTCTCTTTCTTCTATCCTAATCTATTCTACTGATAAGCCAAGATTAAACAGTTTGGCAGATCTTCTTCACTATCCTATCAGCAGTAAATTGAAATCTGCCCAATCATGATTAGGCTGTATGATTGGACAGTAGTGCTCCTTAAAGTAGTGGCATTTGGGCTTGCACACTTTCATATTTTCCTTTCTTTTTGGTATGGGGCTATACCTTTCTTGTTTTATTTCTACCCTCTTTTCTATTTTTCTATTGTTTTTGTATTTTTCCTTCCATTTTTCTTTATGAAAATGTTATGTACAATTTATTAAAAACTTTGAAACTAAGACTCTTGACAGAAATAGTGTTTAAGCATCTTTCCATTGATAGGACCTCCCAACACTTCTTCACCATTCAGTTCTTGTAGAAAAAATGCATTATGCCCTCTTATGAAATGAATAATGTAGGGCCCTTTCCAAAGATTTTCAATCTTACCATGTTTCCCTTTCTCTTCCCTCCTTGAATCCCATTTTAGAACCACATTTCCAACTTGGAAGTCATTTGCTTTAGTCCTTTTGTCAAATAAACTTTTGATGCTTTCTTGGACTTTTTGAGTTCTTTGATAAACTTCCTCTCTGTTCTGCTGCAAATGGATGGTCTGATTGATCCTTATCTGCATATAATTTTCTTCATCTTGGACTTCCTAAAGGAGTTTCATGACTGGAACTCCTAAATATGTTGGGAAAACAACATCCATGCCATAGACCATCTGATAGGGGGACATGTTAATTGAATTTTTGGTGGTTAACCTGTCAGCCCACAAGGCATGAACAAGCTTGCCATGCCATGCTTTCTGATTCTGCTCCAAAAAAAATTTGATGATGTTGATCAGGCTCTTGTTGGAGGATACAACAAGTCCATTTCCTTGGGGGTAATAGGTAGTGGAATGGCCCAAGGTGATCTGATATTTATGGCAGAAATCAACCATCCTCTTGGATTTGAAGACAACAGCATTGTCTGTGATTATTTTTATAGGATAGTGAAATCTGGACAATATGTTGGTCTCAAGGAATTTAATAATGACAGAGTCAGTAGCATTCCTAGTGGGTATGGCCTCTATCCATTTGGTAAAATAATCAGTGGCTGTGAGGATCCATTTGTGCTGGGCTGAGGAGGATGGATGGATTTCCCCTATGAAGTCCAAACCCCACTGTTGAAAGGGTGCTTCAACACTAATAGGTTTCAAGGGTAAGGGCAATATTTTTCTTCTACCATCAAAGATTTGGCACTTATGGCAAGACATTACTAGTTTGTGGGTATCTGGAAAAAGGGTGGGCCAATAGTAACCAGATCTGAGTATCTTGTTGGTTGTGGTCTTCCAATTTAGGTGTCCTTCACATTCTCCTTCATGCATTTCATGCATGATTTTTCCTGCATCAACCTCAAGTAAACATTTTAGTAGTATCCCAACCACATTTTTCCAATATAAAACTCCATATATTATACAATAATTTAAAGCCTTTTGTTTTAAAAATCTGGTTTTTGTTTTTGACAAATAAGGAGGAGCATTTAAATAAAGAAACACATAAATGATGTCAGCATACCATGGGGAGTTCATGAATGTTTCTTCAGTAAATGGTGTTGGGAACTCTTCTATTTATTCCAAGGCATCAACCATATTCATATCCAGGGCTTTGAAATTAGATTCAGCTATGAGTTTTGTTAATCCTTGTCCCTTGATGAGTTTAGTAGGCTTGATTTCTAAGTCATATTCAAGAATAGTGGCAATCCACTTTCCTCTTTTACCATCGGGGTCCTGACTTAGAATATCTTTGACTACGGTGTGTGGCACAAAAGAAATGATATGTGAATGTAAAATGTACACTCTAAAGTCCTTTAATTCTTTTACCAGTGCCAAGGCTTGCTTCTCCATAATATTATATTTGAGTGGGGCATCTCTCAAGGCTTTACTAAAGAAGGAAATAGGTTGCTCTTGCCCCAAGCTATTCTTTTGCAACAATACTGCAGCTATTGTATGTTCAGATGCAAATGAAAAAATATAGAAATATTTGATGAAATCAAGACTGATAAGGGCTGGCATTTGAGTAAGGGCTTGCTTTACCAGTTCAAATGATTGTTTAGCTTTCATTTTCCATTTAACACCTACTTCTTTCCTGAGCATGTTAGTGATGTTTCTTAATAACTCAGCAAGGTTGGGGATGAACCTCCTCAAAAAATTAATCTTTCCAATGAAAGACTGTAATTCTTTGAGATTTCTAGGGTGGCTGATATTTAGTATGCCATCAATTCTTTTAGGATCTATTTTGATTCCTTCTTCAGAGATTATGTGACCAAGAAGATTTCCTTCCCTAAGGCCAAAGAGTGTCTTTTTGGGATTTAAAGACAAGCCAAACCTTCTGCATTTCTCAAAAACCTTCCTTAAATGTTCCAAATGTTCTTCATCAGTTTTGGAGAAGACAATAATATCATCAAGGTAAATGATTATAAAATAGCCTATGTATTTTGAGAAGGCTATGTCCATGGCCCTCTATAAAGTGGCCCCTGCATTCATCAAACTGAATGGCATTTTGACATACATGAATGCCCCCCAAGGTGTGGTAAAGGTTGTTTTATGTTGATCACTTGGGAGGACTAACACTTATTTATAACCCGAGAACCCATCCAATAATGATATTATTTTTTACCCAACTACCCTTTGAAGAATGTGGTCCATTTTTGGCAAGGGGTAGTTGTCTTTTAGAGAGGCTCTATTCAGGTTTCTGAAGTCAATACACAACCTGATCTCCCATGTCTTCTTCCTGACAAATACTAGATTGGAAACCCAGTTTGAGTATCTGAGAGGAACAATGATCCTTGCATCATACATCTTCCTGATTTCTTTTTCTACTGCAGGTAATAAAACAAGGTTTATCCTCTTTAATTTCTATCTGAAAGGTTTTTGGTTTTCCTTAAGAGGAATCTTGTGCTGAATGATGCTAGTGTCATATGATTTCAAATCTTTATAGTCCCATGAAAAAACTTCTGTAAACTCTTTGAAGAGTGCTATGTATTTATGTTTGATGTGGGCAGAAAGGGTGCTAGATAAATTAATCAATTTAGGCTCAGTTGGGCTGTCTGTGTTGTGCTCTTCCACATTAGTTTCCATGGTTTCTGCTTTTGGTTCCTTAGCCACATCATTGAAATAAAAGAGTTGTTCTAATGGAGCACGGCCTTTGGGTATGGCATCATCTTTACATTCCATAACTTCGAGGTCCTTTTGGTCTAGATCATCAGATAAATTTTCCTTGAAAAGATGATCGAACTGATTTACATCAATAGGAGAGGAAGACTATGTTTTAGGAATTAGTTTTCCATTTAAACATTATTTTTCATGGCTAAAACTTGGTGATGCTATGGAAAACTCGTTTTTTGACTACAGGAAATCCTCTATATGTTTATCATTGTTAAAAACCTGCCAATGATCTTCATTATCAGGCACTGCTGGTCTATTTTTTACCTTTATAATGAACTATTCATCGATTTGTGGTATTCGGCAATTACTAGCAGCAAAAGCAAGTTCGTTTGCCAGGTGATTTTGGGCTCTTGGTATGAACATAAGCTCATATTTTTTGAAAGTTTTCAGGAGATCTAAATTGAGCTGTCTGATATCTTTTTGGCCTTTAAATTTTTGAGTATATGCAGGCCAAGGAGAAGGGCTTCATATTTTGCAATGTTGTTAGTGCATGAAAAATATAATTTGCTGGCATGTCCCTTGTTTGTGTTGTGTATCCACACACCAACCCCTGCACTATTTTTTCTACATGAGCCATCAAATCTCGTTCTCCAAAGTATTTCTATTTCATTCGCATTTGTTTTATGTTTCTCAAGGCTACTGGGAGTTGAGGTATCTAGAGGTTGAGGGGAAAAAATTTTTGAATGCTCAGGTGCACTATTTTCCTGCTTGTTTTCCTCCTTTGTTTGGGTGACTTCATCTTCATTATATAAAATGAAAGAATCTAGATCTGAATGGGTGGAATAAACGGGAGTGTTGTGAGGCTGTCTTTGCTACTCACCATGTATTTCATAAGGATTTTCATATATAATCTTCTGGTTTGACCAAACACTGGTATGGTGGCATAAGACATATCCATTTGAAGGGTGCCCTGAATCTTAGCTCCCCATGATCTAGACAAGAGCATGCCATATTTTGGGGGAATGTTAGCTACCACTACATCCATTACAAGATTCTTGGAAGGAATTTGAGACAATTTAACACACAAATCTTTAACTAACCCCAAGCATTTGACCTTTCTGGACTCAAAGGAATACAAGTCTTTATATGGTCTAGTAATCTCTAAGCCTAGGATTTCCATTACTACCTTGGGCATAAGGTTGTGTGATGCTCCTGAATCTAGCATGGCATTGTGTAAGATTTGTTCATGTATGTTTAGAATGACATAGAAGGGGACACAAACCCTTCTTGGTATTTTCCTTCAATTCTAGGACCAAACAAAAGCTCTGGCTTGTCATCTGTCAAGTTCAAAGTAGCAGTGTCAACATGTATATTCAGAGCTTTTAGGACCTGGTTTCTTTACATTTCCTGGGTCACTAATTCAGCCAAGGTATGTTAATTTTAATCTTTGCAATCTCTCCCTCAAGGCTTAAAGGAACTATTGATTTTTTCATATTTACATCTATTTTTTCAATTGAATTTCTTTCAGCAATTCTGATTTGCTAAACTTTGTCTGGACCGTTATTTGGGACAGTTTCACTAGGGCCACTAGCTGAGGTGCTAGGGAAAATTTGTTCAACATTTGGCTGGCTTCTTTTCTCTTTATTTAAATCTGTTTTTTTGGCCAAAATGTTGGTTTTCTATGTTGTTTTCTTATGCTGATTTTTTGTATTTTTCCTAACAGCAGAGATAGTGTTTTTGTCATTTGGACTATCTATGTTCCCTTTGCTTCTTATATCATAGTGTTTGTGTACCTCCATGATTTCATTCTCAAACCCCAATCTATAGTCTTTATACTCCTCATATGTATCTTCCTTTGGTTCTGAGGAGAAGAAAACTTGTTCTTATTTAGTGAGGAAAACATCATCCCCACTGTCTGATCCAATCAAGTTTACATGGTTTTCTCCCAAACTTTCAATCTCCCTTTCTTCCTCTTGATCTACGTAGTTTTGTTGAAAGGGAGGTATAATTTGTTGGTCGTTATCTCTTTGCCTATCTTGATTGTTTTCACTTCTAAAATTTTGATTTCTATTTCTATTTTGGAGGTTGTTTTGGTTTTCTCTTGGTGGCACTCTATCATTCAAGTTTATCTTTTCAAGCATTCTCTCCATTACCTTCGCTAGGTTGTCAATTTTGGTATCATAGGAAGAGGTTGAGGGTGCAGAATCATCTTTATAGGTTACCCTCTTCTCTGATCTTAGCCTAGCTCTTTTCGCAATTAAGTTTGCTTCTACACTCACAGCTCCCTTCTACATGTCTTCTAGAGTTAAATAATATCTTTCCCTGAGTTAATAGGCCATATCAGCATCGAAGCCTTCAGGATATTTCACTAAGGCCAAGCCTTGGGGAGGTTTCATGTGAGGTGGAAGAGCATTGTAGACACTGTTAGTATGAATATTTTGTTGAAGCATACGAAAAAATACCACTTTAGCTACGCATAACTTATAGCCCTAACATCAAATATGATTGCCAATATCTTCAGATCTGCAGTTAGTTGATCAAGACAAGTGCTGCAAAAAACCAGATCTATGCATAGAAAGACATTAAGCAGTAAAATCAAGAGTTTGCTCCATACATCCAATAGACAAAACAAGAACAATGTTTTTTGAAAGAATTTTTTGTATTAAGGGCACCTAGGAGGAAAACAAGAAGGTTTATCCAATTCTCCTCAATGGGATGGGTTCTTAGAAGTCCTCAGCACTTCAGATCTAGAATCTCTCTCTCTTGTTGGTGTAGAAAACCCAGATAAAGATAGAACTTAGAGGGAGCTCACACAGCAAATAATGAAGAATGTGACCAAGTGTATAGATCCAGAGTGATCTAATAGGCAACAAAAGGTTAAGAATGATAGGAAAAACCCTCCTATTTATAAAAAAATATTGGGTCATTCTAGATCTTGGTGCATGATTAAAATAACATTAACCAAATCTAGATCCACCTTTCATGGAATATTTTATTATATTTATTGGAGGGAAAAGGTATTTGACTTGGGTCAAATCCCTTTATTTGTGAATAATAAATAAATATATGATTTATTTATCATTTTAAGGAAGTGGTTGAAGGATAATCAAATAAATAATGATTTATTTAATTATTTATGGGTGATTTAGTCATATTTAACAAGGAATATTATTTAAATGAGATTTAAATAATTATTCCTAGAAAATAATAAGATAAATAAAGATTTATCTAATTAATTTCTTTGTTTTGGGTTAAACATGACCAGGAATAATAATTGAATTATTGTTTAATTAATTATTCCTTGAGGAAAATCAAACAAATATAGGTTTGTTTAATATTTCCTTTTGGGGTTTTCTGTTTAGACCATAAAAAACCTAATAAATGTGTTTTATTAAGTTATTTTACATAGTGAAAGCAATTTTACTTAGGGTAAAATTGGTCTTACATGGTGTACTTGGGTCCATCTAATGATAGTAGGTTAGATGACCAAAAAATGGTGTAACAGATTTCCCCCTAGCGTGTGAGTGTTAGGAGCAAATCGTATGACCGAAGTACGTTGTAAGAACTCAATCACCAGACATCAAAAGGGAAGTCAGAGAGAGAAATGTAAGGTAGAATAATGTGTTGGAGAACTAGACCTTGAGGAGACGAGACTTACAGGTGCAACAAGTCTCTTTTTATCAGAGGGTACCTGTGCTAAAGGCGGCGGGGGAGGCATACCTATGCCCGTCGAGACAAAGTACAAAAGAATAGTGTGTCCAGTAAACAAGGGACCGAACCATAAAGTACAGTCGGCATAAACATGAGCCAGATAAAAATACAATGAGGGATCCCACATACATGCTATGCCTGGGATAACAGCCAGGACTTATACAATAATATCTGAGTACATGAGATACAAATACAACCAAAATGCCCCCTATAAGCGGGGAAGGGCTCAAAAAATCGGACTAATACATGCAAATCAAAGAGGCACTGCAAGCGGCTAAGGCCGACATCATCAAATATATGGAGCTGCATTGAAGGCTGCAATGAAGAGGTCATCCGGGCATGTGGGGGGCTACCTACAGGGCCACCCCCTCATGAGGGCTGAGACATCTCACACACACCCGGGAATCACCAATAGATGTTGCTGCATCACTGAACCATCAAGCATACGGATCTCGATCATGCTGAAAGGAGCTGGAGTGGAGAAACAATCAAGTCAAAGGGTAATGAGAGATCGCTTTTCCTGATCCGAGGCACCGAACAAGAGTGGAAGCTGGAACCAAGGTACACCACCCTCTAGACTTGTCTTCTGGAATGGAGGAACTTATGTCGATAGAAGGAGGTTCACCATAGGTGAGGCAATGAGAGATCCTCAACTAAGGCATGAGAGAAAATAGTAGAGCGACGGACAGACTAATACCAATGATGATGATGGAATGGAGGGGACTGAGTAGCGAATGGACGACTTCCCATGTTAGAGAATAAAGGGCATGAATGACATGGCAGCGACTGACACAATATCATAAGGGATAGGGGACAGTGGGACTGAAGGCCATAATGTGCGACACAAGAGAGAGACCAAGAAATGAAGGATGGAGGACTATAGCGGGGTACAAAGGGACTCGGGATAGACTCCATGAATGCAATGATGACTCAACTTGGATGCTCTAAACAAGGGCGACTTGATGATGCTGCCACACAATAAAGGTCCAATGGGGGACCATGAAAACATGAGTACAAGATGGGAACTCACGACGAACATCAACACGAGCATGGATAAGTATGGAGGCCAAATGGTGCCCCTAGTATGAGTGTTGCAAGTGAAGAAATTCGATTTTGAGGAGGGTTATGGTTGAGGGGCATAGGTGCCCCCAAGCATGATGTGGTCATGCCAAAATTTATTTAGAAAAATGGGAATCTAAACACATTTTAATGATGTGGTGCGCCATTTGTTTTCGTTATGGTTATGCAGTTTGAGAAAGGGAATGGAGGATTACCAATCTCTTTTGGTACTGCATAGAGGAATCAAATGGACTTTAAGTTTTTGGGTTGGCATACCTGGTGTCACTATCCCAAAGAGAGGATTTGGAGATAATGAACTGATGCTCTCCTAGAAAACCCATAGGTTGGTCAACAACAATGTCTAAGAGATTGGGTTGCTGATGGAAGATGAGGGAACGATAAGGGGTATCATCCCTAGAGTGATTTGAAGTGATATGGGACTCTAGAGGTTCTTCTAAATGTGGAAGAATAATGGTACTAAAGTCAACACGACCAGATACACTAGGAGAGTTGTGGAGAATTGCTTCTCTTAGTCTCTCAAATGTCGGTGCCCCCTTACCCAAACATTGGGTTTCAATGTAATGGCCACAAGGTGTATGTGGTGTGAACGCATGGGTTCGATGTAAGGGGGAATAGATAAAGTCAGGGGTGGGGATTTTTTCCATAATGTCATCATTGTGATAGAAGATGGGGTGACTGGTGGAAGAAAGACCACCTGACGTGGCGAAGCGACCTGAATCATCATCATGAGAAGATAGGTTCACATGCGTATCATCACAAGGGGTGACAGAAGAGTAAGTAGATAAAGGATCTACCGATGTTGAGCCCAAGGTGATCGCTGAAGTAAGGTCAAGTGAAACAACAGGGGAGGGTTCAGAGGGAATGTTCCCGAGGGTCTCATGGATGATGATAGCTAGAAAATGCGGGACGAAGGCTCCGTCATCTCGACATCAGGAGGGGGGATGTTAATGGGAGCAGTCATGTCTGGTAGTTTGGCCAAAGAAAAATGTGCAAATATGGGAGAGGTGGACTCATTGCGCTTGGCCTCGAATTGGCGGACCGCGGCTAGAGAGGTGCGGAAGTCCGCGAGGTGGGGACAAAGGTGGGTGTAATGGCCATGGAGGTCACACAAAGCATAGGGGTTGTTGGTGTGAATATTCTGGGGGTTTTTGGCCGTGGTCGTGAAAGGAACAGAGGCTTCTGGGACCGGGGACTCAGGGAACGTGACATTAACCATGGGCTTGAGATGAAGCAATTCAGGACAGGTATGGGTGGCGTGACCGACAATATCACACAAATCACACTAGATGGTATGCTTTGGAGGCCGAGGAGGGGTATGGATTGTAGGGGCAACCTTGTCCTTTGATGCCCCCTTGCGAGCTTTTCCCTTCTTACCCAAAGCGGTCGCAACAGGAGGTGGTTCCTGTTGAGGTGACTGAGGCACTGTTGTGGCGGGAGAAATCCTGGGGACCGGTTGAACCGGGGTCAAAGAAATATAAGGTTTGGGTTGACCAGGCAAGGTTGGGGCTAGAGGATCAAGGTACCAGATGGGAATCCCAAGGGTCAGGTTAGGAAGAGAGAGGGTGGCCATGACAGGTACTGTGTACACCCGTGGTGGGGGAACTAGGAACGGTATCTGACCAGAGGGGTAATGGCCAGGTGGGACGGCTCCTAAAGGGCTAAGGCTTGGAGGAACCATTACAGGAGGGTAAAGAGGCTCATGAATACCAGTTGTAGGTGAAGGGCTAGGAGCAGGTTGCAGAGAGTGCGGTTTCTGACTAGCCGAAGCAGGTTGCTTGAGAGCAGCCTGAGATGATTACATCATGCAAACATTCGATGAGATGGGGTCGGAGACAAGAGGAGGAGGAAGACCAGGGAAGGTTCCAAGAAAAGAGGAGTCTTTGTAGACACCGGGAGAGACACTGGTCAAAGAATCGACGGTTTTCTTATTGGCTACAGAAGAGATGGTCGTCTCAGGGGAGGTCTGAGATTTTGGCTCATGATACGTCAACTGGTCAATGGTGACTATCTTTCCATTGTGAGGAAAAGAAATCTTGCGAAAAACCATGGATGGGACAGCAGACATGGCATAGGTGTAGCTTCGCCCCAAGAGAATGTTGTAATCGAGAGGGGCGTCGATGACTTCTACGTCAACGCAAACAGTCTTGCCCGCAAGAGTGATAGGACAATTACGGAAGAGGCCAATGGGCTGGGAGGCATGGCCATCCCACACTTGAAGGGTGATCATGGAAGGGGCCAACTCAGGAGATCTGAGTTGCTTCCAAACCGAAGCAGACATTACACAGGTGGATGCCCCCTCGTCAATTATACACCGAGAAACGTTAGCGTTCCAGATTTTGACTAGGATTTGGAAGGCTACGGAAGCAGGAAGGGGAGGATGTTCTGATTGATGGGCGTCGAAAACAATCATTTGGTCATCAGCAGGATCCACAGTGCCCATGGCAGATAGTAGAGCCTTCTTTTGGGAAGGGCACGATTGGAGGAATTCCAATGTGGAAATGGCAGCAGGAGACTGCGCCAAATCATCTACTATGCTACACGAATGAGTAGCTCGACCAGGAGCAGCGTTTCGGCGTAATGGTCCTTTAGGAATCTTGGTATGAACCTCGACTTTGGGTTGAGGGATATGTAAGGGACCATTGGATGTCGAAAGAGGCTCTGTAGAGCTTGAAGAAGGGGACTCGGGGACAGACGGAGCGGGAGGCTTGGGGTACTGACGAGCCCGAGTTTGAAGGTTAAGGTCGACGGTTAGAGGTGGATCAGAGTTCATCATGAGGATCTGGTAATTGGAGGAACCAGAAGGGGAAGGTTGAGTGGCCGCCTGTCCGTCAGGTGGTTGGGTAGCCTCGAATCCCTGCTGTGCATCCACCTGCTCCTGAGGGGGCGGTGACTGCTATTGCAGGGGTTGAGAAGGCAAGGGAGGAGGAGGTGCAAATGCTGGAGGAGATGGAGCACCAGGCTACGGATAAGGATAATGGTTAGGGTGGGCAACATTGAGGTAAGCAGGAGACTGGGCAAAAGGCTAAGGCATGCCGTATCCTGGATACATGCTACCGGGAGGGGAACAAGTGCGGGAGGTGCTGCCCCCTCCCCCAGGAAAACCATAACCCATGGGAGGTTGGGCATATGGGTGAGAGAGAGCTCCAACGATACCTTCGGTGGCATGAGGTGCCCCAGGTGCGTTGACACCACCGGGTCGGGGGAAATCAGGTAGAACGGTATAAACATAACCCGTCTGAGCATAGATCAAGTCATATTTTAACGCTAGTTGGAGGGAGGCTTCTTCGGTTTGGGGGAAATGCGATGCGACATCTTTCCCGATATGAGGCAATAGAGATCTAAGAAACCATTCCATGTAGACACGGTCTTCGAAAGTAGGGGATTGACATAGGCTCTTTCGTCTCCGCCATTCTTGGACATGATCGGATAGGCGGGTCGCAGATGATTGACAGAAAGAAGTCAAAAGTTTGATACCAGTGTCATAACGAAGGGGAAGCTGGAAGTAAGATAAAAAAGCCCGGGCAAGAGTCGCAAAGGTGGTATGAGAGGAAGGGGCCTGATCAACATACCACTTAGAAGCCACGCCTGTAAGCGTTCATTGGAACAACCGAAGACAGACAGAGTCATTGGTAATGGAGATAGAGGAACACCACATGTGGAAAGATCGAACATGATTTGAAGGATCTTCTCCAGCGATGCCTTCAAACTTTGGGATGTTGGAAGGGAGCTTTGTCGGCATAGCAGGCCAACTAGCGTCATGGTGTATAGGGTCGTTAATCAATCGGTCCAAATCGGGGAGGCTGAGGCCTGCCATGAAGGGGAGCAAGGGCGCAGCCGAGGTAGTTCCTATGGTAGTTCCGCTAGTAGCAGTCCCAGCATTAGGGCCGGGATTACCGCTAGCGTTAGGCCCTAGACCAAACATAGTGAAGGTGATAGGGGGAGAACCGGAAGTAAAAGGAGAACCCAATGAACCAGAAGAGGAGTCGGAGTGCGGACTCGGAGGAGGACTAACTTGACGACGGCGGGAAGGAGTAGGTCGACCGACCGGAAACTAAGGGTGAAGACCAATAAGTCTCCAGGATGTGCGCCTTGGGGGCACAATGATGAAAACACAAACATGGCACAAGGGGAAGAAGAACGACCAACAAAGGCAGGGAGGTGCAAACCAAGAGATTACAATGTCGAAACAAGGGCAGATAGGTGCAGTGTCAATTGATTTTATATTCTTTGCCTGGCGGTGTTAACCAGGCTCTTCTTCGCTTAGGATGAGTGTGTGGTGTGTGTTAATTTTAATTTTTAAACCCTTTTCATTTTGAGAGCAAGAGAAAAAGTTTGCTGCGTAACTGAAAATAAATCTGCAGAGAACAGTATATAATGCTGAAATGAAAAAAAATTAACAGCTAAAAATGCATCAATCTAACCCAAAAAGGCGGGTCTCTCAAAAACTAGTCTAACAGAGGGAAAAAATCTAGTCAAAACACACTACAAAGAGGCCAATATATCTAGGGTCGAAAGGGACAGGGATCTAAAGAAGAAAACTGCTGAAAAGAGGGGCAGAACACAACCAAGAGGCAGAGGCAAGGTGGCTGGAAAAAAGGAGGAAATCAGCAAAAAGTAGATGGGGCAAGGAGGAGGCCCTAAAGGTAGATCCAAACAAATATTCAGGAGGTGATTTGAAAGGGAGAAGAGCTGATTAAAAGAGATCTGTAAAGGAGGTATCAGATCTAGAAAAGGGGGAGCTGAAACTCTGAAAAAACAGACACCTGAAACAGATAAAAACTCTTCCACCAAAATTGAAGGGTACTGAAGCCCTAGGGGGCTATTTTCCCACTTAGATGAGAAAAAAAGATCATAAACAGGTCGAAACAGGCTGAGACAGAGGCTGGAAAACCCTGACAGAAGCTTCATAAAAACCCAGAAAAATTGCAGAAAAATAGCAGAAAAATTGGCAAGTCGCAGGTTCTGACCTGTTTTCTGTGCAGGTCACAGATAATGGGTTGGAAAGTGCAACCTGGAGGTCCAGGTCACAGTTTCTGGGCTGAAAAGTGCGACCTAAAGCTCCGGGTGTCCTGGCGACAGATTTCTGGAAAAGTTGTCGTCTCAGTTGCAGCTGATGTCTGTCACCTGCGCAATAGGGCCAGAAACACACGGAAGTTATAAAAAAAACATAAAAAGAGGAAAAACAAAAAGCTGAAAAGAAACCCTAGGGTCTGAAGTAGCTGGAAATGCAGGAATATGAAAAACGACAACAATCATAATTGAAAACCCGTGTGGAGTCGCCAATTGTTAGTATGAATCTTTTGTCGAAGCGTACGAAAAAATACCACTTTAGCTACGCATAACTTATAGCCCTAACATCAAATATGGCTGCCAATATCTTCAGATCTACAGTTAGTTGATCAAGAAAAGTGCTGCAAAAAACCAGATCTATGCATAGAAAGACATTAAGCAGTAAAATCAAGAGTTTGCTCCATACATCCAATAGACAAGACAAGAACAATGTTTTTTGAAAGAATTTTTGTATTAAGGGCACTTGGGAGGAAAAAAAGAAGGTGTATCCAATTCTCCTCAATGGGATGGGTTCTTGGAAGTCCTCAGCACTTCAGATCTAGAATCTCTCTCTCTTGTTGGTGTAGAAAACCCAGACAAAGATAGACCTCAGAGGGAGCCCACACAGCAAATAATGAATAATGTGACCAAGTGTATAGATCCAGAGTGATCTAATAGGCAACAAAAGGTGAAGAATGATAGGAAAAACCATCCTATTTATAACAAAATATTGGGTCATTCTAGATCTTGGTGCATAATTAAAATAACATTAACCAAATCTAGACCCACCTTTCATGGAAGATTTTATTATATTTATTGGAGGGAAAAGGTATTTGACTTGGGTCAAATCCCTTTATTTGTGAATAATAAATAAATAAATGATCTATTTATCATTTTAAGGAAGTGGTTGAAGGATAATCAAATAAATAATGATTTATTTAGTTATTTATGGGTGATTTAGTCATATTTAACAAGGAATATTATTTAAATAAGATTTAAATAATTATTCCTAGAAAATAATAAGATAAATAAAGATTTATCTAATTAATTTCTTTGTTTTGTGTTAAACATGACCAGGAATAATAATTGAATTATTGTTTAATTAATTATTCCTTGAGGAAAATCAAACAAATATAGGTTTGTTTAATATTTCCTTTTGGGGTTTCCTGTTTAGACCATAAAAAACCTAATAAATGTGTTTTATTAATTTATTTCACATAGTGAAAGCAATTTTACTTAGGGTAAAATTGGTCTTACATGGTGTACTTGGTTCCATCTATAGATAGTAGGTTAGATGACCAAAAAATGGTGTAACAGACACTATTAAACCTAGTGGAGTAATCATGAACACTCTCTCCCCGATTTCTTTTAAGACTGTTATACTCTGTTAATATTTGGAGAGGGTTGCTTTTGATTTCCAACTTGTTTATGAATGCTTGATGTAAAGAGGGAAGGTCATTGATGCTATTAGGAGTTAAGCCTTTAAACCACTTCTTTACTTCTCCTCCTAAACTTTGAGCAAATATTTTCATCTTTATGGTCTCATCTTCTATTTCTATATAATCAAAAGCATCTTCCATCCTATCTACATGTTTTTGAGCTATGGTAGATTATTTTCCAGTGAAATAGGGAATTTTAGACTGATATTCATTTAGAAAGGGAGCCATAGGTTGTGGTAACACTAATGGGGCATACCATGCTGCCATGGCTAGAAAGAAAAGTGGATTTATAGTGAGTGGATTGACAAGAGGGAAAGTGGGCTGAAATGTAGTGTTTTGGACAGTGGTGGTATGGATTGGAGTGGAAGAAGCACTTGGGCCAGCAAACTAGTTTTGAGCAAATTGGTTATGAAAGAGGCTAAAGTGGTGAAGAAGTTGTGAATCAAGAGGAGTAGAGGGTGAAGCTTCTCTACTAAAGCTTTGTTTCCAACCTGTAGTTTCAAGGTCAATTTGGTTTAAATCACTCTGGTCCTAAAAATGTTCTTAGTATGATGTAAGTCAAAGTGTAAATCCTCCAAGACAATGAGGTTTTCAGGGAGAGATTTTGTTCTTGGGATGCTCCTATCAGTAGCTAATTTTCCAGCTCTAGAAGTCTGCCACAAAATTATTTTTGGATTGTCAACTATTGTAGGATGATTAGGGTCTGGATGGGATCTAGTGTTGATCCTATTTGAAGCCAGACCGCTTTTCAAAAATTGAGAGAGGCTGAAGATTGTAGGAACTGTCTTGAAAGTTTTTCCTCTTAGAATGTCTTATCTAATATGGGACTAGTCTTCTCAATTTCTCCAAGGCTGGTTAACATAGTCCTAAAGAAATTTGGAGACCTATATGGGTAATAGGCCTACTGGGGCTAATGGAGTTGCTAAGTGGAAGTTTTAGCTTTTTGTGAAGGTAAAATGTTTTATGGTTCCACCACCATGCTTATTATGAAGCCAATCTGAAATATTTTTGGGTTTTGTACATTTTTATGGTTATGAGAGTGTCCTATGTCTGATCTTACACTTAGCTAAGGTGCTCAAACAAACAGAGTCTACTCTATGGCCCACTAATTGATTTCTTAGAGATTTGTAGGACTAAAGAATGCACAAGAGTTAGCTACACTATCATATACTCAGTAGGTCCCACCTTGATCGCCATTATGTTGGTGATGAGGTGGGATAGCAATTCCCAGGGTATTCTTTGTAAAATTAAGGGCCTAAAGAGTTTTAAGAGGTATTCAAGCAACTATATACTCAATAGGTCCCACCGTGATCGCCATTATGTTGGTGATGAGGTGGGATAACAATTCACAGGGTATTTTTTTTCAAATTAAGGGCCTAAAGAGTTTTAAGAGGTATTCAAGCAACTATATACTCAATAGGTCCCACCGTGATCGCCATTATGTTGGGGTCCTATTATTTGGCAGATTGGCATGCCAAGTGACAAGGCAACATGCAAACCAAGCTTTAGAGCTCTAGGATCTAGCCCTCATAGTCTCAGAGAGGGATCTCTCAATATTTATATCAGGGTGTGTCTTGAAAGTTTTAGTAGTTGATTTTAATCTAGTTATGAAGTGAAGGGTTGTTTGTTTTGTTTGGTTGTGTTAGCCACCTATAAATTTTGTTATACCAAGAGGTGGCTAGACTTTTGTCTTCAAGCCTTCAAGAGATAGTTTCCTTTGAAAACCTATCATCTTTTGAAGTCTCATGATATTATTTTTTCCCTGAGTTAATCTTCATTGTTGTTTCCCTCATAAACCTAAAAAATCTGTTGTTTTCCTGAAGAAAAAGACTGCTAAAAACCCATTTTCCCTTTCATTTTAACCCTCTTTTCACTCATTATTAACCTTCATTTTTACCCCCTTTTTTCCTCATAAGTTTCCTCTACTTTTCCTCATTTCCCTTCTTCCCTTCATAAAAACCCCTTTGATAAGGTTTAAAACTCCTTTTTTTTACCTTATCGGAAGCTTTCAAAATCCTTTGAAATACTTGAAAAATCATAAAAAATAGCCTTTTTGTCCTAAGGTCTTAAGCCCTTTTGGCCCTAGCCCCCATCCCCTTTATTTCCGCATAAAACCGGTGTTAAAGCCAAGAGTTGGGGCCCGATTGCACAATCACAATTGGGCATTCCATTAAGTTTTGTTACCTCTCACTTTTAAAAATCCCTGATTGTGATCGAGCCTTTGTATATAAAACCCTCCCTGATACAAACTTTCCTTTGTATTTTGTTAAAACCCACTTTCCTATGTTTTTATAAGTCCTAACGGTTCATTGGTTGGGTGAATACCAGTCGTTGATCTAAAACCAATCAACGATCGATGGAATCTCACATCGCATGTATTCATCGAGCACATTTGAAAGGTCCTTTCCTTTTTCTGATTCCGATAAGCCCCATTTGGTTAAAACCCCTCAACCACTTCCCCACCATATAACCCATGCCTAGGACCAAGTGATTAAGTCTCGAGCGCTAATCGCATCAGATTTTTTTCATTGAACATATTTTAATAATTATTTCCCCCCTCTGATTGGCCACCTTGAAATGGTTTCCCAGCCGTAGATCTTCCCCGCCAGACCAAGATCCGATGGTCTACATTGCTCCATTTCAAAGTCCATCCCTCCGCCTTTCGACCTCCGCAGTTAAATCTCCGCCGTCGATCTCTCCAAAGATTTGACGGTCCACATATAATCAAGTCGCAATTTTTCCTCTGTACCTTTCCTCTCTCCCCCGCCGATTGGTGACCTTGCGATGGGATCTAGGCCATCCATTTCATACATCTGACGGTCTAGATTGAAGCTTGATGCCCTTTGATAAAATTCATAAAACCCCGCTGTATAGGTTTTCGATGAATATTTACCGTTGATCTCTGTAGATCAATGGCTTGCATTAACCCAAACTCTACCCGACCCTCACCTCATATTTTATTCCATTAGCCCCAAGATTGAATCTGGGCCGTTCATGTTGAAGATCTAACGGTCCATATTTAACCCGGTAGGCCCAACTCATTTGGGACCTACTGCCGTCATTGATAAATCCTGACCGTTCATTCCTATGATCTGATGGTCGAGATCAAAACCACCTTGACCTGGCCCATCATCTTCCGCCCACACATCTTGTCTTATCACGCTCTCATCTCTACTGTTGGATCTGCCCGCCCTTCATCCAACGACCAAGGACCCATATCGCATAAATCTGAGTCCGATAGTTAATTCCTAAAAATTACACGATATGGGTAGTTTTTTAAGGACACATGGTGGGTGGCGATGCATATCGCATTTTTTATGAACATTTTGGAAACTGCTTAAGAGTCGTGAGACACTAGTGGTTTTTATCACCGAAACCACTTTCCTCATTTCCATTACATTATCCCATATGTAATCTTCGACGTTGATCTATGATATCTAATGGCTCACGTTCAATCTCGCCTTTTAATTCATCACCCTCCACCCATCCTCCAAGGGACTTCTTAAGTCATTCTCTGCCATTGATCTCTGTGGCCGATCTCATCCGACGGACCAGGTTATTTCCGAAACCCCAAAATTCGTTTAACTACATTTTCCTTCCGCCTAAGGTTTTTCGCCCATTTTCTTGGTTATTTCTTCCATTTTATTATAATATGACCCCTTCATATTATAAAACCCAGATTAATCTTGACTGTTGATCAATATGCATCTACGGCCCAAACTTAATCCTTCGTTCACCCCTCCAACCACCTCTCCTTTTAACCTCTACAGACAATCCTAGCCGTCAAATGCTTTAATCCAATGGTCACGAATCTAACCTAAACTCCAAAGCAGTCTGAACCCATCCCTGCAGGATTTTTCTTAATTTTTCTTTTTTAGTGCAGGTTTTAAAGGTTTCATAGTTATTTAAAAAGAGATCAAACGGCCGGGGATGATGATCCACTAGGCCTTTATTTTAAAAAGGAAATCATTCTGCAGGGTTCCAAATTATATTTTATCAGTGCCTCATGAGCACTAATGCCTTTATATAACCTCTGTGTGCCTACCACAAAAATGAAACACAACAAACACCGTAGCCGAAGTGTGTCAGTTTGACAGTATGAAATCAAAGAAGAAGTGAATAAATTTAAGGTTTTAACACCGTTTTTAAGGATTAAGGCATTAATTCGATTAATCAAATACATGATCCATAATTGAAGACAGTTTGAAGACCAGAAGACAGAAATTAGCCTTCATTAAGCCTAAAACACAGAACTCAAGTAAATTAAAGGTGTTTTAGGTTAAAAAAATAATATCTATCAATCCGAGAAGCCTCCACTGCCACATCAGAGGCTAATTGAATCCTCTGGAGCTACCAAAAGACACCTGCAGCCTCAAAGCAATCAAAGAAAGCCTAGTTATTTCCATAATAGAAGATATTTATCTAAAGACAGCTGGACAATTATTACCAAAGAAAGAACAAATTCTCAATCTGTCAGCAGAGTTATTCCAAAGATAAGAAATAGGCCTCGAAGTCAATATTTTTCCCTTTGAGTTTAAAAAGACAGAAACAGAGTAAATAAATAGAATCATAATTCAATTCTCTCCTGCCTTAGGCCTTGCATGGTTTTCGAGGTTTGGAGCTGCATTTAGTGTAGAATTTATTGCATTTTAAACCTAAAGCTCCTCCACCTCCTCATTTCTTCTATAAATACTTTTGAAGAAGATGAGATACAGGTTGGTTGATCACTAGTTGTAATACTAAAACTCTCTGAAATACATAGCCTGTTGAAGTTGAAGAAGAAATTGAAGTCTTGGAAGCCTTGATGATGTTGTTGCATGCTTGTTCTTGAGAAGGCTCTATCATTGGATCCATGAGCTTGGCTGTTGGTGAAGTATTCTGAACTGTTAATTTTTTCTCTTGTTTTCATTTTGTTCCATAATTTCTTACTACAGTAGGATGAAAGTTTTAGGCTAAGAAATGACTCCTGGAAGCACCTTAGACCTGTTTATCCTTCACTGTTTTATGTTTTCTTCTGCTGAGGTATTTTAGAGTCTTTAATATCTCTCTTTAGTCCTCATGCTTGTTTACTTCTCTAATAGTTAGAATAGTTGGTTTCAGCATGATTTATAGTTCTCCCTGCTTGTCTGCTGCCACTTAAAGGCTGTTATTGAAGTCTCCCTTTAAATTATCTTTGTTTATAGTGAGACAAGGAGGTTTGTTCTAATCATGCCCTTTGTCCTTGCTTGAACAGTTGTCTTAAATGTCTTTTATAGTTGTGATCATAGATGTATTAGGTGTTCCTCTTCTATGACTGCAATTATCAGTAAATCTTATATGTTTTTCTATGTCATTTGAAATAAAATCTTTGAGGAATAGGATGTGCTCCCGAATCTTAGATTTCATTTTAAAAGTTGTTTTGAAGTCATTATTTGCTTAAAGTGCAGTTTGTAGAATTTATGGTTAGTCTTGTCTATCAAATACCTCTTTATTGTTCAAGTCATGTTTTCAAATCCCCTTTGTTGAGATTTAAACTTCTCTTTTCTAAACCATTAATGTCCATCTCATTCATAAACTAAAGGATTTTGTGGCCAAGTTAGATTTTCCCTTTGATATCCCATATCCATTGATAATTTTGTCATAACCTCTTTTTGACTCCATTACCCAATGAAACTGATACTCCTTCTTTCTACCTGCCTTTCCTAGACCTTTCATATTCTGTTGTATCAATTCAACCAAATAGACAAACAAACACTTGCACTTAATAACTAGTCTAAAATCCATACTAAAAACACACAATTTAAACCTTTGCAAAACAAAAATTTGAGAGATCCCTCTCTGAAAATAGGAGGACTAGATCCTGGAACTCTAAATATTGGTTTGATGTTGCATTGTCTTTTGATTTTCCAAACTATCAAAACACGGGAGACCAACAAGTTCGACAAATGTGTTTCATGCAGTATAGATAGAGCATGGGAATCTGCAATCCATTAGGCAATGGAGTCATGTGAAAGTCCAAATAGTTCTGATTGAGAAGGAAGGGAAACAAGAGGGAAAATCTAACTCAGTCAAGGATCTGTTGAATAATATAGGTGAAATGGGATGAACATTAAGGACTAAGAGTGAAAAGAAAACTAAACCCTTTCACAATGGCTTAAAATATTTGGGGAATGCCCTATTTCCTCCAGTAAGCTCACTGATTTGGACTTAATCAACATAAATACTCAAAGAAAAGGATAAATGCAGACTAAAACCCTCTTAATGAATTACAGGATTCAGGGAACTCCCTATTTCCTCCTATAAGTTCACTGCTGAAAGCTAAATCAACAAAGACATACAATTGCATTCAAAGAAGAGGGAATACCTTAGACATCTAGGACTGCAATTATAGGGACCTTTAACACAATAATTACAATAATGAACAGAGGGTATGATTGAAACAAGCCTCTCTGTAAAACTGCAAGCATTAATAATTAAAGGGAGATTTCAGATACAAAATTCAGTGGCAAGAAAGAGGGAACACCTAAATAGCTTTTAACACAACTGAATTTTCCATTTCTAAAATAAAACAAACTGAATATTCAAGAGAGCTATTAGAATACCCTGTCATGTTCAGTAGTGGAAAACATATAAACAGTGAAGGATAAACAGGTCAGAGGTGCTTCTAAGATACATTTCTCTGCCTAAAATTTTTATCCTATTGTAAGTTAAAGCAAAATGGAACAAAGTGATAGACGGGAAAAAAACATTAGCAATAAAAGATTACTTCACCAAAAACCAGGCTCAGGGATCTAATGGTCCAGCCTCCTTCATCAACAGAAAAATAGAGACCTCCACACTCCTTCAGAACACCAATGCTTCTTCAAAGAAACAATCTATGTATTACTTAGAAATCACCAAATGCCAAAATTTTACAATGAGACTTCAAAGAGTCTTTATAGAGAAAATTGGAAAGGTAGGTGAAGAAGGTTTAATGATCATTAGAGACAGGAGAGGGCATTCGAATGCTCCATCCTGTGTCATAAACATAACATTAAATCCCAGAAAAACTTGGTGACCTCGTTTCTTGTTGAGGTCCCTTTGACATGACATAAAACACCCTACATAGTGTCCTTTGTGAGGAAATACAATCTGCAGTGGTACTGTTATCTCCTCTGGAGTGAGTTAAGTGGAAGAATGGGCTTTGAGGACTCCCATACTTCTAAATAACTGCTTCTGACAGTTTTTAGTAGCTTCTTTGGTGTAATAACTTATTGGCAGACCTTTGAGCATGGAGATGGGCTATGTATGTGTTAGTCAACATTCTGCACTAGTAACTGCTCTGTCTCTTTGTACTTCAAATTGTTTAGCTTTTCTTATGCTTTATCTTTGCTAATTTCTCGAACTGCTTCTGTACATGATTCCCTCAAAGGTTTTACTAATCTTCTATGCCTTGTCTTCTGCCACTGGATATGTGATCTTCACCATTTCTGAGTGTTCTGTGTATAGGTGGAGGGTTTCGCTGAGCTGGAGGGTCAGTAAGGGTTCATGGATCTGATCCATTGATTGACATGACCTCGCCCTCTACTTTGGCTCCCTTTGACGTTGATTCTTGGCCCTGAGATTGCTATCTGAGCCTTTGTGTCACCTTCGTGACTGTAGGAGAAAAAATGCTACCAGAGTTACTCTTTTAAACCTGAAAACACACAAAAAATCATTATGAAATCCTGCGGGCTTGGTTTAGACTACTTGCAAAGGCTCTAGGGTGGCATAGGTGCAGTGAGGAGGTGGTGCATGTAGCGGAGAAATGGAAGAAACCCTGGCAGAGCATCTGATTAGGTCCAATGGAGGTCTGAGAGCGAAAGGGGACGTGGGTCATTAGATCAGGATGATCTACGGTGGAGATCTCTTGATGAGAATTTCGGGAGAGATATGGGAGGAAAATAGATTGAGATGGAGATATAACATGGACCGTGTGATCTCAGAGATTGACATCTAGGATTAAACCGATGGCAACGTTGTGGAGGGTAGCGGTATGGCGAAAAATTGGGAATGGTTTTCGCGTAGCAAAATGGGGGGAGGTGGTAATTTGCGTTTGGAATGCGATTCCATACACCGAGCGACACATGGATTCTTGAAACCACATATTTTGCAAAGTTTTGAAATGTTAATCCTCAGGCATAAAATTTTTACGATATGGAGTGTCAGTCGTCTGATCAAGAATTGTTGATCGGACAGTGCGGGTTGCGTGTGATAGGCACAGAGATGCAGGCGGAGGAACTAGTGGGCAAGGTGAGTGACGTGTTCTTTTTTCATGAAGCGGAAAATGGGGTGGTGGTCAGGTTATGTCTGAGCCGTTAGATCTGCAGATCTGATGGTTAAGATTAAAGCTTGGGGGAGGATGAGAAAATGAACAGATACGAAGGGAAACGGGGTTCTGCAGGAAAAAAGGTAGGGGCTTAGGGGAAAAGGCGCAGACGTGGTCCCATGGGCAAAAAGGTGACTGGGTGTGAAAAATAAAAGGGCTGAGGACTTATGCACCCGGTCGCAGCGTGTGGTCCTATGATAGGGAAGGGGCTAGACTAAAGTCCAGAAAGGGGCTTAGTGCCTTAGTGAAAAAGTGGGTTTTAGGCCAAAAATGAAGGCCTTTTAAGAGGATTTGGGGGTTCCGATAGGGTTGAATAAGAGTTTTAAAAGTCAAATGAAGGGAGGGAATGAATTAAGAAAGGATTTATGAGGGATGAGAGGGTGAAAAGAGGCCTTTAAAAAGGGTACAAAGACTGCTTTTTAAGAAGGGGAAATGATAGAATAAGAAGGAAAAGATTTGATGAAAGCAGCCTCAGGAAGCAGTCCTTTGGATGATCCATGGGATATCTTTAAGGTTCATGATGAGGATTATAGTGAAACAGTAATGAAGATTAATTCAAAGGATAATAAATCATCCTAAGACTTCAAAGATGATGGATTTTCAAACGAAATATATCTCTTGAAGGCTTGACAACAAATTTAGCCACCATCAGGTATATCATAATTTATAGGTGGCTAACAGACCTGACCCAACCTACCCGAATTCACGACCCGACCTGCCTGCCCAAATGCACAACCCGACCAGCCCAAACGCACAACTTGAATTGCCTGAATGCATGACGTGATTGACACGACCCGACTCACCCGAACATGCGACCTGGCCTTCCCGAGTGCGTGGCCCGAACAACACGACCCGACCCGTCCGAACGTACGACTCGGACGGCATGACCCGACCCTCCCTAACAGCACGACCCGCCCCACCTGAACGTGCACAAGGCACACCCATAATCACCACTTAGCATTTTGGACATGGTTGCCCTCACACGACACGACCCGACCTGACTCGACCCACCCAAACGCGTTTCCTTGGGTACCCTCACACGGGTGAAGCACTAGCACCACTACCACTTCGTCATAGATGGTAACAGAGCTTAATTTAGGGTGAGTTGAGCTTTGTTGAAGTTTTAATGTTGAAGTAGGAATAAAATGATAGGGCTGCAGTTTGTATCGAAACTTGGACATTATTTTGGTTGGTCTCGGTCAAACATTGGCATGGGCAAGACATTGGTCAGGGTTGAAGCTGCATAACAAGACATGGCAAGTTGGGAAGAATGTCAAGGGAGGCTTTTTTATACCTTTTGCAGGTTGATGTTTTCATCGTTTCATCGACCTTCGTTCTTCTCATTTCCACCAAACGCTTCCAATGCCCTTTGTCATCATCCTCGACTCGTGGGTCTTACATACTCCCCCACTTAAAATAATACTATCATCCCCGATAGTGCTGCCATCATCGTCACAATGTATCATCGCCCAATATCGTTGCATAAACCATCAAGGTTCATGTCTAGCATATCCAAGGGAAATATCTCCCCAATCCATGATCATCAACACATCTGTCACAATCACCATGTGCTATACCATTGTAGAAAGTCAATCTCTCCATCATGGCCAGATGCTGCTACAACATATATCGTGTCAACCCATCATATATTGTCAATATCATTTGAATCTCTGCATCAAGTACTCTAACCAACTCAACATAACAAAACCTGCTCTGTATCCAGCATAACTCTGCACAATGCTATAGCCCTCATAAATCGAACTAGTCGGTTGATCAGTCCAACCATATGTTCTCATTGTGAGAATGCACATTTTCATACCATGCGTTAGTTGTCCCTCTCGCATCCTGTCACACCCATAAACTTAATCAAGGATCCGTCCCATATGAGTATAAATTTATCCAAGCCTCGTCCCCATTGGACCACAATCACATATGGGATCAAAAAAACAGTAAATACCCATCACCTTGTGTCTCTACATTCCAAGCTGCATAATTCTACTGTGCACGAAAGATGCAAGGAAAAATATGACCACTCAATCAAACATATGGGCCACCACATCTATCAAAACCTCAAAGCCAACGTAGGGATAGATGACGTGCACTCTGAAAGGAATTCCAAACCTTAATTTTACAACAAGGAGAACCGCTCCTCACATCACCCAATGGAAAAATCAAGAAAGAGGGGCAGCTTACAACCAAAACCCTTCCACATTCCTCTTAAATGTATGCATCTCAACCCACAATGCTAACATAGAAAGAGTAAAATCACAAGAAACTAGCACCATAAAGAGCCAAACAATGAAGAGGACAGTCATCTCAAGGAGCCACACACAAAAACCCATCCAATTCCAAAAACGTGGAGCGAAGGGGGAATTGTTCACATATGCCTCCAAGGATGAGCATGGACAACATTACCTCTCATGTGCTATCGAGTGGGGATGGAGAGAATATGAATGTTGACCACCCTACAAATGACCCGAGGCCATTCTTCAGGCACACCCGAACAAGCAACTCAATTATGAACGCACCTTTCACATGAAAATCCAACCCCTCCCCCCACCAAAAGGGGATGAGGTGAACAATATAGCGAAGAGCCGATTTCACGAAGCCAACGAGAGAAAATCCCACCTCTCCCACCCACCAAAATGGGAGGAGGTGAACAATATAGCAAAGATCCAATCTCAACGGAGCCAACAAGCGACCAAGGGGTATGAGAGCGACATAGGCAAGCGACAAGTTGTCTCAAGGAGCCACACACAGCAACCTCATACAACTCTGAGAATAAAGAGTGAAAGGGTAACTCTGTTCACATATGCCTCCCAAGATAAGCATGGCCAAGATTACCGATCATGTGCTACCGAGTGGGGATGGAGAGAAGATGAGAGTTGATGACCCTAAAAATGACCCAAGGCCATTCTTCAGGTGCACCCAAAAAAAACAACTCAATTACCAACCCACCTTTCACATGAAAATCCAACCCCTCCTCCCACAAGAAAAAAGGGAGGAGATGAACAATATAGAGAAGAGCCAACATCGATGAAGCCAATGAGTGACATATTGAAAAATTGATTTTAATAGAGAAAACCTGCGACCAAGGGCCACGAGAGAGAGATATCGAAGAGCCAATTTCAACAAAGCCAATGAGTAGCCAGTCATCTTAAGGAGCCACACATAACAACCCCATACAACTCCAGGAAAATAGATTTGACGGGAGAGATTGTTCAAACATGCCTCCCAAGACGAGCATGACCCACATTACCGCTCATATGCTACCTAGTGGTGATGGAGAGAAGAAAGTAGACGACCCTAAAAATGACCCAAGGCCATTCTTCAAGCACAACTAAACAAAAAAAGTCAATTACCAACCCACCTTTCACACAAAAATCCAACCCCTAATCCAACGAGTGACCAATCATCTTAAGAAGCCACACACAACAACCCCATCCAACTCCAAGAAAATAGAGTGGATGGGAGAGTTTGTTCAAACATGCCTCCCAGGTCGAGCATGGCCAATATTACCAATCATATGCTATCGAGTGGTGATGGAGAGAAGAAAGTCGATGACCCTAAAAATTACCCAAGGCCATTCTTCAAGCACAATTGAACAAAACAACTCAATTACCAACCCACCTTTCACACAAAAAGCCAACCCTTACCGTCGACCAAAAAGGGACAGTTGAATGACCAAACAGAGGCACAAGGGAGAAAATGGAAAACAGGCTGCCCAAACGTGCACAAGGCACCCGGGCGGTCATAACTTAGCAAATCTGATACGGGTGCCCTCAGAGGAAACAGGCCAACCCAAATGCGTTTGGTTAAGCGCCCTTACACAGCACGACACGGTGTGCTCGACCAAACAAAGCCACAAGGGATAAAATGGAAAACGATCCACTCGAACATCCACAAGGAACCCGAGAAATCACAACTTAGCAAATCTGATATGGGCACCCTCGGACAAAACGACCCAACCCGAATGTGTTTAGTCAGGTCCCTCACATGGCGCGACACGACGTGCCCGACCAAACCGAGGCACAAGGGAGAAAATGGAAAATGGGTCGCCCGAACATGCACAAGGCACTCGAGTGGTCACAACTTGGAAAATATGATACGGGCGCCCTCAGTCAAAATGACCCGACCCGAACGCGTTTGGTCGGGCACCCTCACATGGTGTGAAACGACATTCTCGACCGAACGGAGGCACATGGGAGCAAATGGAAAACGGGCCACCTGAACGTGCACAAGGCACCCGAGTGGTCACAACTTAGAAAATCTGATACGTGCGCCCTCATATGAAACAACCCGACCTGAACGCGTTTGATCGAGCACCCTCACACGGCATGACACGACGCACCTGACCGAACAGAGGCATAAGGGACCAAACGGAAAATGGGCTGCCCGAACATGCACAAGGCACCAGGGTGGTCACAACTTAGCAAATCTAATACAGGCGCCCTCAGACGAAATGACCCAACCTGAACGCGTTTGGTTGGGCGCCCTCACATGGCGCGACACGAAGCACCCGACCTAATGGAGGCACATGGGAGAAAATGAAAAAAAGGCCGCCCAAACGTGCACAAGCCACCCGAGCGGTCACAACTTAGCAAATCTTATACGGGCACCCTCGGATGAAATGACCCGACCCAAACGAGTTTTTTTGGGTGCCCTCACACTGTGTGACATGGCGCGCCCAACCAAATGGAGGCACAAGGGAGCAAACGACAAACAGGTTGCTCAAACGTGCACAAGGCACTGAGGGGGTCACAACTTAGAAAATCTTATACGGGTGCCCTTGAATGAAAAAACTCGACCTAAATGCGTTTGGTCGAGCACCCTCACATGGCACGACACAGCGCGCCCACCTGAATGGAGGCACATGGGAGAAAACGGCAAACGGGTTGCCCGAATGTGCACAAGGCACCCAAATGGTCACAAATTAGCAAATATGATACGAGCACCCTCGGACGACCCGACCCGACCTGAATGCATTTGGTTGGGTGCCCTCACACAGCGTGACACGACGCACTTGACCAAACGGAGGCACAAGGGAGAAAATGACAAATGGGCCCCCCGAACGTGCACAAGGCACCCAGGCGGTCACAACTTAGCAAATCTGATACGAGCACCCTCGGACAAAATGACCCAACCTGAACACATTTGGTCGGGCGCCCTCACATAGCACGTCATGGCGCGCCTGACCGAATAGAGGCACATTGGAGCAAACGACATACTAGCCACTCGAACATGCACAAGGCACCAAGGCAGTCACGACTTAGCAAATCTGATACGGGTGCCCTCAGAAAAAACGACTCGACCCGAATGTGTTTGGTTGGGCACCGTCACATGGCGCGACACGGCATGCCCGACCGAATGGAGGCACATGGGAGAAAATGAAAAATGGGCCACCTAAATGTGCACAAGGCACCTAGGCAGTCACAACTTAGCAAATCTGATACGGGTGCCCTCAGACGAAACGACCTGACCTGAATGCGTTTGGTCGGGCGCCCTCACACGACGCGACACAACGCACCTAACCGAACGGAGGCACATGGGAGCAAACGGAAAATGGGTCGCCCAAATGCGCACAAGGAACCTAGACAGTCACAACTTAGAAAATCTGATACGGGTGCCATCGGACAAAACAACCCGACCCGAACGCGTTTGGTCGGGCGCCCTCACACTGCGCGACATAGCGCGCCCGACCGAACGAAGGAACAAGGGAGAAAATGACAAATGGGCTGCCTGAATGTGTATAAAGCACCCGATCGGTCACAACTTAGCAAATTTGATACGAGCGACCTCGGACAAAACAACCCGACCCAAACGCCTTTGGTTGGGCACCCTCACATGGAGTGACACGACGCGCCCAACTGAACGGAGGCACATGGGAGAAAATGACAAACGAGAAAATGGGTCGCCCAAACATGCACAATGCATCCGGGCAGTCACAACTTAGCAAATCTGATATATGCAACCTCGTACAAAATGACCCGACCTGAACGCGTTTGGTCGGGTGCCCTCACACGGCGCGACACGACGCGCCCGACCAAATGGAGTCACATGGGAGCAAATGGAAAATAGGCCACCCAAATGTGCACAAGGCACCTGGGCAGTCATAACTTAAAAATTTGATACGGGAGCCCTCAAACAAAATGACTCGACCCGAATGTGTTTGGTCTGGTTCCCTCACACGGCGCGACGCCCTAAAAAAATGACCCAACTTGAACATGTTTGGTCGGGCAAACTCACATGCCACGATGCCCTTAGACAAAACGACCCAACCCGACCCGACCGCGTTTGGTTGGGTGACCTCACATGGCACAACGCCCTTAGACAAAACAACCCAACCCGAACACGTTTGGTCGGCCGCCCTCACATAGCGCAATGCCCTCAAATGAAATGACCCGACCCAAACACGTTTGGTCTGGCGCCCTCACATGACGTGCCCGACCAAATGAAGGCACGAGGGAGCAAATGGAAAACGGGCCGCCCGAATGTCCACAAGGCACCTGGGTGGTCACAACATAGAAAATTTGATATGACCACCCTTAAACAAAACGACCTGACCTGAATACATTTAGTTGGATGGCCTCACATGGCGCGACACCCTCAAATGAAATGACCCGACCCGAACGTGTTTGGTCGGGCGCCCTCACACGGCGCCAGGCCCTCAGATGAAATGACCCGACCCGAACACGTTTGGTTGGGCACCCTCACACGGCGCGACACCCTTAGATGAAATTACCCAACCTAAACGCATTTGGTCGGGCGTCCTTACACAGCGTGACACCCTCAAATGAAACGACAGGACCCGAACGCGTTTGGTCGAGCGACCTCACACGGTGCGATGCCCTAAAAAAAATGACCTGACATGAATGCGTTTGGTTGGGCACCCTCACACGGCACAATGCTCTCAAATGAAACAACTCGACCTAAACACATTTGGTCAGGTGCCCTCACACGACGCGACACCCTCAAACGAAACGACCCGACCCGAACGAAGGCACAAGGGAGAAAACAGAAAACGGGCCGCCCAAATGTACACAATGCACCCAGGTAGTCACAACTTATCAAAATTGATGTGCCCACCCTCAAAATAATGACCCAACCCAAACGTGTTTCCATAGGGCATCTGCAGTGCAGGTTGGGTCGGCCAGGGCATTCGCAGGAGGTCTAAACTTCAGTTCAGCGCTCGTTCTGAGGTCATCGTAGGCCGGAATTGAGTGTCGAAAGTTTCAAAAGTTGTGTATTGATGGGCCAAAGCTAACCACAAGGCTTGGAAGTAGATTGGAAACACAGAGAGATCATGGGAAGGTCTAAACTCATAGGCAGGCGGTGATCTGAGTGACCTGGCAGCATTTGGGCAGTGTTATGCAGAAAATTCCCGAGGTGAATTCTAATGTTGTAAATGATTGTTGTGGGCTAGTTAATGATTTTCAAGCATTGTAAGCTTCGATAGAAGGTAGCTTGCCTTAGCAAGGAGCTAAGGAGTTCTGTTGCTGGATTGGAACTTATATTTTATTTCATACTTATGAAACATATTATCAGGCAGACTCACTATTAACGTGTTTCCTTAGGATCCCTCACACAACCCAACCTGAACGAAGGCACAAGGAAGAAAATGGAAAATGGGTCGCACGAATGTGCACTAGGCACATGAGTGGTCATAGCTTAGCATTTTTTATATGGCCTCCCTCACACAACCCAGCCCGACACGACCCGAACGCGTTTCCTTGGGCGCCCTCACATGGCACGACCTGACCTACTCGAACGAAGGCACAAAGGAGAAAATGTCAGTCGGGTCATACAAACATGCACAAGGCACAGTGGCGGTCACAACTTAGCATTTTTTATACGGCCTCCCTCACATGACTCGACCCGATCCGACTCAACCCGAATGAATTTCCTTGGGCGCCCTCACACGGCAAGACCCGACCCTCCCAAACGAAGGCACAAGGGAGGAAATGGAAAATGGGTTGCAAGAATGTACACAAGGCACACGGGAAGTCACAACTTAGCATTTTTGATATGACCTCCCTCACACGGTACGACCAGACCTGACCCACCCGAATGAAGGTATAAGGGATAAAATCGAAAATTGGTCGCACGAACGTGCACAAGGCACACGGGCAATCACAACTTAGCATTTTTTATACGATCGCCCTCACACGACCTAACCCGAATGTGTTTCCTTGGGTGTCCTCATGTGACCCGACCTGACCTGCCTAAATGCATTTCCCTAGATGCTCTCACAAGACATGACCCGACCCACCCGAAATTGTTTCCTTGGGCACACTCACACGACACGACCCAACTCGGCCTGCCCGAATGCATTTCCTTGGGTGCCCTCACACAGCACAACCTGACTCGACCTGCTCGAATGTGTTTCCTTGGGCACCCTCACATGGCACAATCTGATCCGAACACGTTTCCTTTGGCGCCCACACACGACCCGACCCGACCCGAAAGCGTTTCCTTGGGCTCCCTCCCATGGAAGGACCTGACTCGCCGGAACGAAGGCATGAGGGAGAAAACAGAAAATAGGTCACACTAACGTGCACAGGGCACATGGGTGGTCAGAACTTAGCATTTTTAACACGGGCACCCTGTAATATTCCAAAATTGGACCACAGTAACTTGGAATATTAGATTTTGCTGCTTTCACCCAAGAGAGGAATAAATGGGTAAGGAGGCCCATGAACAATAAAAATATGAATAATTTCCACCTTAATGAGGATGGGGATCACCTTAGGAGCTGGATTTTACAATTTTAGGTGTGAACAAGGTAAAAATAGATGTGGACAGAGTCAAGTTTGACTAATTCAACATGCATTCTTGAGGAGGAAGAGATCACCCAAGTAAACTAGCTCAATGTGAACAAGGATTAGCTTAGACACACATATGAGAGCTAGATTAAAGACCCCTCAGTGTGAAAGGAGGAAATGCAGGTGAAGTAGTTCTAGTTGACCAAGTCAACAACGCTGCTACAAGAGGAGGGAAGCCAACAAGGACAACACAGTTTTGAAGGAGGAATCTTTACTAGGAAGTCACCTCATCATTATGTGGGGTCCAGGGTGAGGAGGCTCACTAAGGATAAAAGGAAGGGCATAGAAACAAGGAGATTATTCAGTATTCATCTATATTTTGTCTTTCAGCTACTTGCATGCTTCAGCTATTTAGCTATGGTTGAAGCACTGTTTAGTGCAAATAATTCTTATGCGGGAATTCCATCTTCTTCTTTGGATCAACTTGCTTAAGGGATCTAGAGGGAAGGTTATGAGCTTCAATTCCATCATCTAGCTTAGGGCCAATCATCCACCAACATCTATAATGCAATTACCTTCAGAAACTGCGTCTTTTATGCAGGTGTAGCAGTAGCAGGGTTGCACCCCTGGATTTTGTGCTAATATTTAAGAAGGAGGTGTTTGTTTCCCTCCGGGAGGTCTAATAAGGAGGGCCTTTCACCAGATTCTATATTGATCAGTAATTTTATGTCATATTCAGTCATTTCAATTAAAAATTTATAGTAGACTACGTTATTTTCTGCAGTACTGCCTTTTATACATGTTTTATACAGAAAACCCTTGTCGGGTTGTCTTATTTCTTGTGTAAAAGAGGTTAAACCTCCATCTCTTTGCTACTTGATTAATATAATATCCATATCATTCTTGTTTCATCGTTTGCTGTAGAAACCCTCATGGGAATTACTCTCTCACAGTTTTTAGAAATTCTATAGCAGAAGATCATGGTGTTGTGGTGTTTCTAAGCTATCTTGAGCTGGGGATATTTGTTTAGTGTAGCTAGAATTATTTGTTTCACCTCTAATTCTGCAAGTGGATTATATATTGTCTAAACTAAGGGGTCCAAGTCCTAGTCCCCATTTCTATTGCATTATTTTCTGAAAAAAACTATTTTATGCCATATATTGCTGCATTTCCCCACTTGGGAAGGAGGATATAGGCCATACACTTGTTGAGGTTCTTTTTTCTGCTGGAGAGATGTTATTTTACATATAATGAGCTGATCTACATTTCCATGCTCATGATTTGCTGAAGCTCCAACTTTGGAATATCTTAAGATATTCTATTTGTTGTAGAAAATCCCATTTTGGGATATTACAGTGGTATCAAAGCTTCCATCTTGGCTCAGCTTGTGGATTTCAAATCCAATCAGAAGATAAGAAGAAGAGGAGAACAAAATTATGGAGAGGATGAGATTACTCTCATCCGTTTTCAGATCTAAGAAGAGCCTCTCCAAGGAGGTTCAACTGATGAAAGAAGAAAGATGCAATGAAACTCAAAGAGGGTTTCAAGAAGGAGAAAGCTGCAGTGAGACCTTTAGGGGGTTTCAAGAGGAAGAATAAGATCCATGCACTTCCTGTTCTCATAGAGGAAGTAGATAACAAGAATACCACTTAGAACATGAGATGTTGAGTGGATATTTGGCAGAATACAAGTGCCAACCTAGAACTGTCAAGGAGATCCTAGATCTTCCTCAGTTTATCCAATTGAGAGAGGAAAGAAGGCCATGCAGTAGCAGGATGATAAGGGGCAATAGATTCCTATTTTCCACCTTTTATGGATCACCCTTATGTACAGTAGAATCTTGGGTGATGAAGTTAGAAGAATTTTTCCTACTACATCCAGTAGTGGAAAAAGAGCCTGTGGAGATCTCAACGCTGCACTTGGAGGGCAAGGCAACCTCTTGGTGGTTCAGCCATGTAAGTCATGCAAGGGTATTTACATTTTTTGATTTTACTCATCAATTAATAAAAATATTTGACAGTAGAAGATCAGAGAAGGAGGAGTCCTCTTCTCCCTTTGAGGGTGCCTTTACCAGCGCTCTCACTTTCATGAGGGAGCAGCCATCCATATCAGCAGTTGGATCAGCCATCGCATTGAAGAGAGGAACTCTTTCAACCCTACAAGAGGTTCCCAAGACTCACCAAGGTATGCATGTATTTTCATTCCCTATCATTTCAGAAAATCTTATGGAATACCTTGGGAATATGTCCTAACTTGGTCAAGGATCAGAACACACTTCTGGGGTGGAGCAGCAAGCTTGCACTATGCTGTGTGACCATGGTTTAAGCAAGGAAGGGATGAACATTCATTCCATTGCACCCTCATTGAGTTGCATGCAGCATAAGGAGTTAGGGTGTGATATTTTGGAGGGCCTCATGAGTATGGTGCCACTTTCTAATGATGTTTTGCTTTGAGCACACTTGGATCCTATTGGATTCAAGAGAATCATTGATGAGAGGTATTTCCTAGAATATCTCCAAAGGGTTGCATCTCAAATTCCCATGAGGTGTAAGGGGAGAAATTTTTTTTGGGAGATTGGTAGTCTTCATTGGAAAGATACCAAAGGAGAGAATGATTGGGGGCATCCACATTTGGATGAATGGAGGTGGATGGAGAGTAAGAGGTTGGTGAGCCACTTGTAGTTTTATGACACAGGGAAGCAAGAAGAAAAGCTGCACTGGCTGCTCTTGAAAGATTTTGGCCATCTTAAATCATACTCTTTGTCAGAAGGTATGTGGTGGATGGAGGCATGGCATGGCACCCATATGATAGAACATCAAAAGACTTATTTGTATGGGGCATCATACAAGATAACCATCATGATCTTATTCTATGGCTTGTATGAGGGAGATAAGAGGGAGCAGAAAGATGTGTTGTTGCTGTGGTTACACTTGGGAGAGTATGGGAAAAAATTTTCCCATACTTTTCATGATATTTCTGGAGATAAGGGAGGCACATTCATGATGCAAGGAGGCTACCCTTCAACATTGGAGGATTATTAGATGCTTCCATGTAGGAAGAAGATCTTCTCACATAGCAGCATGATGGTGGATGGTTTTGGCATATGGAATGTCAAAGGGAAGAGTCATGGAGCCTTATTACTAAGGCCTACAGCACTGTCACATAAGAGCATGTTTCTATTGATGGAGTGTTCCAAAGGGAGTGTGCACCCTCTCTTCTTGCATATTTTTATGAGAAGATTCTCATGGGAGGACTCACTCATGGACCTCACCTTCAACTCACACATGATGCATTGTAATAAATACATTTATGTTCTTGTTGATTACTCTATTGAGTATTTGTATTTTCTCACCATATGTAAACAGTGAATTTATCCACAAGAGAGCAAGATTATTTATGGGTTTCATGGTCACTTTAGGGCCAACTTTTGTGATGATGATAACCCATCTCTACATGAATTTGGGTAAGTATTTTATTTTTTTTATTGTATATAGTTGATATATATTTCTTCTCACTACTTCATAGTAAATGAGCTAACATACATAGCTAGGAATTCCTTGGAGGAAAACTTGCCATTTGATGCTTTGAATCAGCAGTTGAAAAAATTGTGTTGTATCCACCAAAGAGACCATGTGTATCATCCAAAATTGCACATAACCTTCAACCATTTTCTGATTTGGATACCATATGGTGATGATGTGCCATTCATATTGTATGGAATGGTTTGGGTTGGCATGGCTCATGAATTTGGAGGAAGGGTCCTTGGAGACTCAATCTTCTTCTTGCCATTGGAGGGCAATCATGTTGCAGCCCAAGATCAACATGCCCTCTACACTTATCATAAGTGGAGAAGAGGAAAGCATGGGATAGGCCTTCTTTCCTATCATGTTCATTTATTCATCCCACCTACACTTCAGGAGTAAAAGGTGGAGGAGATTCTTCATGAGTTGCCATATTGGAGGGTGACTCATTTCATATGGATGATAGCTTGGGGGTGGAGGTTTCACTTGGGAATGAGAGTTACCCATGCACTTCAAAAATCCATGCCTTGATAGGACTTCTAGACAGCACATAGTTGTCTCCTTGATTATGTTACTGTTGCATGATGATAGCCATTTGGGATGTGCACCAAATGCTAATTTGTTTGCTTGGGAGAGGCACTATGGGGTTTCATTGTTGAGACAACATCTTGATATTTAGAGGACCCTTATCAGATGAGGATGCTACAGGGGTAGAAGAGGAGGTTATTTAGTCCTATATTTGTAGTTTCTTGAGGACAAGCAACATTTGAGAGGGGAGGACTGTAATATTCCAAAATTGGAACACAACAACTTGGAATATTAGATTTTGCTGCTTTCACCCAGGAGAGGAATAAATGGGTAAGGAGGCCTATGAACAATAAAAATATGAATAATTTCCACCTTAATGAGGAATGGGATCACCTTAGGAGCTATATTTTACACTTTTAGGTGTGAACAAGGGTAAAATAGAAGTGGACAGAGTCAAGTTTGACTAATTCAACATGAATTCTTGAGGAGGAAGAAATCACCCAAGTAAACTAGCTCAATGTGAACAAGGATCAGCCTAGACACACATATGAGAGCTGGATTGAAGACCCCTCAGTGTGAAAGGAGGAAATGCAGGTGAACTAGTTCTAGTTGACCAAGTCAACAACGCTGCTACAAGAGGAGGGAAGCCAACAAGGACAACGCAGTTTTAAAGGAGGAATCTTTACTAGGAAGTCACCTCATCATTTTTTGGGGTCCGAGGTGAGGAGGCCCACTTAGATAAAAGGAAGGGCATAGCAGCAAGGAGATTATTCAATATTCATCTATATTTCTTCTTTTTAGTAGTTTCATGCTTCAGCTGTTTAGCTGTGGTTGCAGCACTTTTTAGTGCAAAGAATTCTCATGCAGGAATTCCATCTTCTTCTTTGGATCAGCTTGCTTAAGGGATCTAGAGGGAAGTTTCTAAGCTTAAATTCCATCATCTAGATTAGGTCCAATCATCCACCAACATCTATAGCATAGTTACCTTCAGAAACCAAATCTTTTATGCAGGTGTAGCAGTAGCAGGGTTGCACCCCTGGATTTTGTGCTAGTATTTGAGGAGGAGGTGTTTGTTTCCCTCCGGGAGGTCTAATAAGGAGGGAATTTGGAAATTTTATGTATTGATCAGTAATTTTATGTCATATTCAATAATTTCAATTACATGTTTGTAGTATACTATGTTATTTTCTGCAGTACTACCTTTTATACATGTGTTATGCCGTAAACCCTTGCCGAGTTGTCTTATTTCTTATCTAAAAGAGGTTAAACCTACATCTCTTTTCTACTTGATTAATATAATCTAAAGATTAGTATTTTTTCATCATTTTCTTTAGAAACCCTCATGGGAATTATGCTCTCACAGTCTTCAGAAATTCTGTAGCAGAAGATCATGGGTTGGGGTGTTTTTGAGCTATCTTGAGATGGGGAGATATGTTTAGTGTAGCTGGAATTATTTGCTTCACCTATAATTCTACAAGTGGGTTATATATTGTCTAAATAAGGGTTCCAAGTCCCAGTCCCCACTTCTATTGCATTATTTTCTGAAAACAACAATTTTATGCCCTATATTGTTGCATTTCCCCACTTGGGAAGGAGGATATAGGCCATATACTTGCTGAGGTTGTTTTTTCTATTAGAGAGATGTTATTTTACATCTAACGAGCTTATATACATTTCCATGATCATGATTTGCTGAATCTCCAAATTTGGAATATCTTAAGATATTCTATTTATTGTAGAAAATCCCATTTTGGGATATTACACACCCTCACACGACCTGACTCGATCTTCCTGAATGCACGACCCAACTCGCCTGCCCGAATGCATGACCTGACCAGCCGAAATGCACGACTCAACTCGCCTGAATGCACAATGCAAACGACACAACCCAACTTGCCTGAACATGAGACCTGGCCTTCCCGAGCACGCGGCCCGAACAAAACGACCCGACCTGCCCGAATGCAAGACTTGGACGGCACGACCTGACCCACCCTAATGGCACTACCCGAACCGCACAATCTGCCCCACCTGAAGGTGCACAAGGCAAACCCACAATCACCACTTAGAATTTTTGACACAATCGCCCTCACATGACACGACCCGACCCAACCCGACCCACCCGAATGTGTTTCCTTGATATCATAACTTGATTCAGGGTGAGTTGAGCTTTGTTGAAGTTTGAATGTTGAAGCAAAAATACAATGATAGGGCTGTAGTTGGTATCGAAACATTGGCATGGGAAAGACATTGGTCAGGGTCGAAGCTGCATAACAAGACATGGAAAGTTGGGAAGAATGTCAAGGGAGGATTTTTTAGACCTTTTCAGGTTGATTTTTTCATCGTTTCATCGACCGTCATTCTTCACATGTCCACCGAACGCTTCCAATGCCCTCTGTCGTCATCCTTGACTCATGGGTCTTACATACTCCCCCACTTAAAATAAGACTATCATCCCCGATAGTGCTACCATCATCGTCACAATGTATCATCACCCAATATCGTCGCATAAACCATCAAGGTTCATGTCTATAATATCCAAGGGAAATATCTCCCCAATCCATGATCATCAACACATCTATCACAATCACCACGTGCCATAACGTCATAGGAAGTCAATCTCTCCATCATGGCCAAATGCTGTTACAACATATATCATGTCAACCCATCATATATTGTCAATATCATGTGAATATATGCATCAAGTACTCCAACCAACTCAATGTAACAAAACCTGCTATGTATCCAACATAACTCTGCACAGTACTATAGCCCTCATAAATTGAACTAGTTGGTTGATTAGTCCAACCATACGTTCTCATTGTGAGAATGCGCATCATCATACCATGTGTTAGTTGTCCCTCTCGCATCCTGTCACACCCATCAACTCAATCAAGGATCCGTCCCATATGAGTATAAATTAATCCATGGAGATCCATCTCATCCACAACATGTTTTCCATCCAACAAGCTGTCTCTATCTTAAATGTGCTTCCCATGATGCCAATCTCCACATGTTGTTCAAAATACAACCACAACTATCGAGCATCATCCATGTGTGAAAGGTCCTACTTAAATCAAGTCAAGAACATCCTCTCAACAATGTACCATATTCAGGTCCATGAAGCTATGTTCATCCTATTAGTCATCAGTAATTTTCACCTATTTTATATGACTAAATTCTTTGTCTCCAATTTCTAGAAATCAAAATTCAAGAATCACGTGTGTTCTAGAAATCTCCTCAAACAGAAATTTTTCACTATCCTACTTCCTTGTCAAGCCTAGTTAATATATCATCCAGATAAAACCCCATCCTAGACTAAGGTCCCTCACTCTCTTTGTATTTTCCACCCTTGCCTATAAACCTCTGTCTCAGTCTGCCTAAACTCTTTATTTTTACACCTTGTTTCGCCAAATAAACAAATCTTTCTCCCCTTCTAACCAAGTACCTCAAGAAATGATGGTGTCAGATCTTTTCTAGAAGGCTTTTTGAAGTAAAACAAATTTTTCTAAGTTATCTAGGATGATGGTGCATAGTAGAGTGTCAAAGCCCTGTCTCCTCATCCAAATGTTTTCGGTCAAAAACCTACTCCAAGGACATTACAATCAGTTTATAGGTTCACCTAGGTTATGCACTATCATTTTTTATGATTTCATTATTCCTACATGGTATTAAAAGATGATGTCAACAGGAAAAAAGTTGAGGCTTCTCATTATCCAAGGAACATTCAGGGGCCTTCAAATGAATCCTCTTGATCCAATAGTAAGCCTACAAAATAACAATACACCATGTCCAATAATTTCTGCAGGAATGCTTGGAAATTGGTCAAACAGTAGAACAGAGGCATGGAAGGAGACCTAAAGATGTAGTGAAAACATCCACAACTGGTAAAAAGGTATAAAAAGCTGAATTTTATAGGAAAGATCAGGATCTCATGATAAGTAGTAAAGTACAGCCCATCAAAAGGTCTGTGAAAATATCAAAAGGTCAGTAACATATAAGCAACATGGCACATTGAAGCAAATAGATCATTGAAAGGATTTTGGGCCTCGAGTATGAAGTCAGTATAGGGACAGCTGCCCTTTGCCCCATTCCCACAAAGAGACCAAAAAATCCATCAGATAAGCCATAAGGTGAGGAAAAGAGTAAGACTAACATCAAGAAAAACACTTACAACCTCATGAAGAAAGTAGTAGTTGTTTTTTTGTTGAAAGCAAATACATGATTGATTTGACCAAGTAATAGAGAAAATCCTTAAGTTACAAAACTCAAAGAACTCCTCAACCCTCCAAATAAATCAATGGAGAATTTGTTGAGCATACGTAATCAATTCAAAAGGATGTTTCCTTTGAAGACTTTAAGGGCATCCTTGTTTGTATTTATAACTATTCCTAAAGGTTCAGAAATTTGGAGAATGAACAAAATGGGCATGATAAGTGGCAAAGAGAACCTCCTTCATCATATTATAGGGTTTCAAAGGAATTTCTAAATTGTCTTCTAATATTGGGTAAAAAGACACCAGCTTCACCCGATCAAAAGGAAAATCCAGAGGCCTAAAGATTTCCAAGGAAGGGGATATTGAGACACTGTGTGACATTTCACTGATAGAAACAAGGCATTAACTCAAGAATCTATCTTCTCACAAATTAATAGTCAAAGGCATGTTCAAAGGGTATAACAGGGAAAACATAGTTTCACATCACCCAAAAATGTTTTCATGACAAGAAGGGATAATCTGGGATCTAATCAATTTACCAAGTGCTAAGAAAGGCAGTGGTTTAAAAGGGACAGTGAAAGACAGTCAGAGGCATTGGAAAAAGAGAAAGGTGCGAAAGGAGACTTTAGAAATGGGGTTTTCAAGTTTAATTATTTCAAAAAAAGAGTATAAAGCATTATAAAGAGTATAAAGTGAAGAAGAAGAAGATTTCAAAGAGAGAGATGGCCAAGAAGAGAATAGTGAAGGCAGTAACAAGCATGAGTATATATGGATGAAGAATAAAACAGAGGTAAAAGAGTGATGCAAGTGATGAGCAAAGAAGTCAAGATAGTGGGTCCCATGGTGAAAGGGATGACTCTAAAGACACACAATCATGAAACAAGGGTGCTCAAATATAGGAAAGAAGCTCAAAGTTCAGAAGTTGTAATATTCCTAAATTAGCATGCAGCTAATAGGGATATTATTTTTGCTTTAAAAATCTATTTAGATGAATAAATGCGCAAAGGAGGTTAATCAAACACCTAATGAAGAATAAATCAATGCCAAATATGAAAAAGGATAAATCTTGGCTATGTGAATAATCACCCTTAGGTGTGAAAGGGGCTAATCATCTTGACTGGGTCAACTTTGACCAAATCTACAGTGTTGTATTGGAGGAGTGCTCATTAATAAGACACAACGTAATTCTAGTTGGAGATCTCTTGTGTGAAAGGGATGAGTCCATTGAAGGTGGTTTAGGGTTTTTCACACTCTCATATTATAAAAGGAAGGGGAAGGCAGCATGAGGAGGTTGTTCATGATATGATCTTTTGATATATTGTCTGTTTAGACCATATAGCTTTCTTTGGATGTTTAGCCTAGATTTAAAATGCTATTTATCATAGGAGTTTCCTGTTTAGGAGTTCCTCCTCTTCCCATTAAGTAGCTCTTGGGAGAGTTTGTATTGCATATTCCATGATATATATTGAAGGCCAAGCTTCTCCTTTCAATTACAACTCAGATTTTGTTGAGGATTTGGTTGTCTTTGCAAGCTACAACAAGTGGAGATTAGATCTATTCAGATCTAAGACATTTCAGTGCTCTTTTTTAGTGGAGGAGTCCTCTGCTCTATTGGAGGAAGTGTATTGGAGTGCATGAGCTTCAATTCTTGATCTTGGCATGTGGCCAGCTGATATCTATACCCTATAGTGTAGTTTCTACTCTAGATTCGCATTATTCTTGTAGGAGTTGTTGTAGGGAGTTTGGGTGCACTATTTGGAGAGCTAGTTTTTGAGTGTTGGGTATCTGCCCTTCACTTTGAGGTCCATTGGAGGATATCTACATATTTTATATTTTAGATCTAGTCTTCATATTTTGAATACTTCAGAATTTCTGAATATTTCTACAGATCTGCTTTCTTAGATCTCAGATCTACTGCTTATCCTTGGTGTAATGCTCAGAACCCAAAGGGGATCTGAAAGAGGAGCCTTTCTAGTGCATGGATATGATATGGATCTAACGTTTTATGCACATATCTGCTCTAGATCTGACATGTAATCCATGACAGTTTGCAGCCTAATAAAATAATGTTTTCAAGGTAGTTTCATTCATTCAAGTGGTTGCAACACCTCTTTTGAGGGCATTTGTTCTATATATGTCTTGTATTTTCAACTATGCATATCATGGAATTCATTATACATTTATCTTGCTGTTGTAAATACTATTGAAGAGAATTCTATTGGCATCCTGCCCTTGCTATAAGTGAACTGTGTTATTCCCTTGCTGTATTATTCATACATTATTGCAGTCCCACTTTTGAGTATTTTCCAACTATACTAGGTGTGAGAGATCTATTTAACCCACCTAGAAAGATTTGTTTCTATTATGCTCTTGGATTTGGGTCTTAGATTATAAAATCTGAGGGATCCAAAGGTTGATTTCATATGTTGTAGCAGATATTCTTGAAAAATGTGTTTTTTAGGCATGCCTTGCTAGCAGTCCCAATTTTGGGATATTACAGTGGTATCAGAGCAACTATCTTGGCACAGCCTGTGCTTTGCTTATTGGAAATCCAATATGTATTTTCATGGAGAGAAAATACCAATGAAGAGATGTGGTTACATTGAAGACACAAAATAAAATGGTAAGATCCCTTTAACTAGAAGTTTGCAAAGAGAAGAGTTCTCTAAAACTCTTTCTCAAGCTTTAAAGGAACTGAAAGAAGAAATCGGGGAATTAAGAATGAAAGACAAGCTGATATTTTGAAAGGGTTTGCACATGAAGGAAGCCCCACTACTTCATATGATGGGTGTGAGCACTCAGCCACATCATCAGATTTACAACGCTCTATCATCCACTTTTTCATGAGGAAGAAAAAGAAGAAAGGAGATGTGCCAAAGAGAGAGACTCTTGGTGATTATTTGTAGGAGTATGAGGCTCAATCTAAGGAGTTTAAATATCACTTGAACTTCCAAGGGTTTTTCAAGATCAAGGAGGAAGGAAGAAGCAAGCATCATGGTGTGGTAGATTCTTCTTATCTAATTTTGATGGATCACCTAAATGTCCAGCTAGGGCTTGGGTGAAGGAGCTAGACACCTATGTGCAGCAACATCAAGTCTCAGAAAAGGAAGCCATCAAAGTAGCAGTGTTGCATATTGAGGGTAAGGCTTATGCTTGGTGGTTTTTTGAGTCTTTTTCCTTAAAGAATGCAAATACATCTACCTATGCAAGGTTCATTAAAAGAGTAGTGGAAATGTTTGATGAAGGATCTTATGAAACACCTTCTATGGAGTCTATCAAACCAAATCAAACAAAAATTTTGCATGGATTGGAAGGGTCCTTAAATGCAGCACCATTTCAAAGGGATGGAAACTTGTATGATGTTTTTCCAAGGGAAAAATCCTCATTGCATGAATATTTTCTTCTCAAGAAGAAGACATGGAGATTCCTCCTTCAAAAGAAAACCAAGATCTAAGGTCTTCTATTGATGAGGAGGCATTTTCAACTATGGAAGAAAGGGCTAAATATGATAACGCAATCATGACAAGAGCACATCTAGGACCTCATGGAGAGGAAGATGGAGCACTTTCTCCAAGGAGATAAAATCTTGCACTCTTGCAAGGAGTTCCAAAGAATCTCACATATGGAGATTGTGGCATAGTCCATGTGCAGCATGTGCCATCATAATCAAAGGGTGAGATCTTGAAGATAGAATAACGAAAATAGGAGGGCAAGCATCATATTATGAGGAGTATACACCCCTCTTTATTTCAAAATATTGATTCACAAAGAAGGCAGGAGGGTCTATGCAATGAAGGCAAGGACAAATCAGTCCATACATCTATATATCCTACTCTATGCCTTGATGTCTCTTTGCATGGAGGCATTCCACCAGGGATACCCACTGATTGGAAGAAATCTAAAGTGTTCTCTCAACTATATGAAATAGCAACATGTTTGTCTAAAGAGGGAACCTTGAAAGGAGCTACTACAATGCTGAGAATCATTGATGGAAAGCTAAGCAATTTTTGAAATTGACTTTGCTATCTTCCATTCATCTATTTGCGTTGGAAAGGAGAGATTCAGAAATCTGTGTTGATATTATCATGGTATCAAAATACCACTCCATAGCCTTGGAGCAGCAAAAGATACTCCAATATATAATGAAAATTTCTGAATATGACAAGAAGGCATTTCCATTCTTGTATGCAGGAGAAAAAACGTGGAAGTTTTGGAGGGGGAGAACCTTTCAAAATAAGGATGACCCTCCTAAACTTCAATCTTGTCTTGAGCAAGATCAGCTACAAGAGAGGTAGCAAAAGAAAGTGGGGGATACTCCAACATGTGACTTTGACATCAAGCATGTCAAGGAGGAGAGCCATCATATGACAGATACTTCATTAAAGAATTCTACAATGTTTTCAATGTTGAGAAGCCTAGATCCTTATTGGGAGTCCCAAATATTGATGGAATATTCCAAGGACCTCTTCACATGTAAGGTTATTGATGGGAAAGTAATGGATGGGAAGTATAAGGTATTTAATGGAATCATTTATGTTCATGATTAGATTTACTTAACTAAAGATTCCAAACTCAAGAATAAACTACTTAATACAACCTATGATATCTTGCTTCTAAACCCACTGCTTTCATTAGAACATGCCATACTATCTTATATGGATTCATGTGGGTGAAATTCAAAGAGGAGATGAACTCTCATATGAAGAAGTGCATAGATCATTTGCTGGTTGAGGAGGAACATAGCTCTTGGGAAGAGTTACCATTACCACCTCCTTATTCATTAAGTGTGAGAAGGAGCTCATCCATGAGCCACTTTGATGATTTAAAACAAGTGTATGATAAACATTTTATTGCTGGACATCATGATATATTTATTATATACTTGCATTTTCTTAACACTCATGTGCAAGTCTTGGCTACAAGAGCTGGCACTTTTTCTTATGGGCTTCACGAGCCACTTTGGGCCATGAACAATGGTGATGTTGGTCATTCCTTGGGAGATCTTGGAGAGATGATGCACTCTTCATGGCGTGATTCATTAAAACAAACCATCATACACCTTCTCCAAGAATGCAAGAAGGATGGGGCAGCAAAAAAGTGTTGGGGAAAACACTTGTCATATCATATTCTATGGCAGTTAGGAGTAAAACTACACTGGTTGCACATGAGGGACCATTTTCCTTCTCCTTTATTGCATATGGAAGTTAGCATGACCTTAATTGTGATCCCAAATGCTGAAGATGTTCTTATCTTTGTTGGGGACATGGTTGGAAGAGTGACACATTTGTTGGATGTGTCATATGGGAAAGAAATTTCCTACATTTTTTTGCACTACATGTTCTAAGGGGAGCATGGGAAACTATATGGCCACTATAGTATATCACTTGTTTCTTTATGAGGTGGACCATATGATTGATGGGAGCACTTGGGGCATGCCTCTCATGAGCCATTGGGGGGAGATTTACTATGAATTACCAAGCTGGGAGGTGATTCATTTCATTTGGATGATAACATCGAGGGGGGAGTTCTTCATTGATGATGAAATTCCCCATGATTGTCATCACTTCTATCTTGAGAATGCCATTGATCAGCAAGGAGGTTTCCATATAGACACTCCTTCCTTTCATGATGAGAGCCATTTGGTTTATTCACCAAAGACCAACTTGCACACTTGGGAAGGACCACTGGGAGACAAAATTATTGCAGAAAATCTGAAGCAATGGTGGAGACTGTTGAATAAGGCGACCACAAGAAGAAGAGGGGAGATTTTGCAGCACCCTTGCAGTTGCTTGAGGACAAGAAACATTTGGGAGGGGAAGACTATAATATTCCTAAATTAGCATGCAGCTAATAGGGATATTATTTTTTCTTTAAAAATCTATTTAGATGAATAAATGTGCAAAGGAGGTTAATCAAAATCCTAATGAAGAATAAATCAATGCCAAATATGAAAAAGGATAAATCTTGGCTATGTAAATAAGTACCCTTAGGTGTGAAAGGGGCTAAAAATCTTGACTGGGTCAACTTTGACAAAATCTACATCGTTGTATTAGATGAGTGCTCATCAATAAGGCACAATGTAATTCTAGTTGGAGATCTCTTGTGTGAAAGGGATGAGTCCATTAAAGGTGGTTTAGGGTTTTACACACTCTCATCTTATAAAAGGAAGGGGAAGGTAGCATGAGGAGCTTGTTCATGATATGATCTTTTGATATATTGTCTGTTTAGACCATATAGCTTTCTTTGGCTATTTAGCCTAGATTGCAAATGTTGTTTAGCATTGGAATTTTCTGTTTAGGAGTTCCTCCTCTTCCCATTGAGTAGCTCTTGGGAGAGTTTGTATTGCATAGTCCACTATCTGGCTTGAAGGCCAAGCTTCTCCTTTCAATTAAAACTAAGATCCTATTGAGGGTTTGGTTGTATTTGCAAGTTGTAGCAAGTGGAGATTAGATCTATTCATATCTAAGACATTTCAGTGCTCTTTTTTAGTGGAGGAGTCCTCTGCTCTATTGGAGGAAGTGTATTGGAGTGCATGAGATTCAATTCTTGATCTTGGCATGTGGCTAGCTGATATATATACCCTACATCATAGTTTCTACTCTAGATTCACATTATTCTTGTAGGAGTTGTTGTAGGGAGTTTGGGTGCACTATTTGGAGAGCTGGTTTCTGAGTGTTAGGGATCTGCCCTTCACTTTGAGGTCCATTGGAGGAGATGTACATATTGTATATTTCAGATCTGATATGAATATTTTGAATACTTCAGAATTTCTAAATATTTCTGCAGATTTTCTTTCTTAGATCTCAGATCTACTGCTTATCCTTGGTGTAATGCTCAAAACCCCAAGGGGATATGAAAGAGGAGCCTTTCTAGTGCATGGATCTGATATGGATCTGAATTTTTATGCACATATCTACTCTATATCTGACATGTAATCCACGACAGTTTGCAGCCTAATAAAATAACACTATCAAGTCAGTTTTAGTCATTCCTGTGGTTGTAGCACCTCTTTTGAGAGCATTTCTTCTTTATATGTCTTGTATTTTCAGCTATGCATCTCATGGAATTCATTATACATTTATCTTGCTGTTGTAAGTACTATTGAAGAGAATTCTATTGGCCCCCTGCCCTTGCCATAAGTGAACTACGTTAGTCCCTTGCTATATTATTCATAAATTGCTGCAGTCCCACTTTTGGGTATTTTCCAGCTATAGTAGGTGTGGGAGATCTGTTCAACCCACCTAGAAAGATCTGTTTCTATTCCCCTCTTGGATTTGGGTCTTAGATTATCAGATCTGAGGGATCCAAGGGCTGATTTCATATGTTGTAGCAGACATTCCTGAAAAATGCATTTTTTAGGCATGCCTTACTAGCAGTCCCAATTTTGGGATATTACATAAGTGCAATTGGAGGAGCACATGGGCACCTATGAGGAAGATAATGAGGAAGAGGGAGAAGCTAGGAAGAGACCTAAGACTACGGATCTTAGAAAAGCATTGGAAAAGCAAAGAGAGGAAGAATCATCCCAAGCACAACAATCGCCTCTCACCGAATTCCTTGCCATGGAAATCAAGCATAATAGAGAATCATGGCTTGAAAGGGAAAATATACATTTAGAGGCCAAACTAGAGAAGGCCAACAAATAATTAAGCTTACAAAGGAGGATGAATGAGCATTACAAACGAAGAAATCACTTTGCAAGACAAAAGCTCAAAACTGCCCAAAATGAGGGCCCGACACCAAATGATGAGAAAGACGAAGATAGGCTTCTTATTTTGGCTCAAGCTTCACTATAGGTCTCCAAGGACCCTTGAGGCACCTACATACCAAATTTGAGGAGAATTAAACAAGTTTTTTGTTTTTTGCAAAATTTCAAGCCTAAGAACGTAGCACCCCCTGTGCTGTGCTTTTTCCTAGGGAATTTTTAGAGGGAGAAGATTACATTTTTGGATTCCCCATCATGCAAGGAGTATTCTCACCAAATTTCAGCTCAATTGGAGTTATTTTGGTCCCCCAAAAGGGTAAAAAACACTCAAATTTTCACCTTTCTGCCCTCTTTTTTGAGCAGGTGCTACGCTCCTGGCAGCTTTGGCTTTTGCCACTTTTTGGGCAATTTGAATAGATCAGATTGAGTAAAAAAAGGTAGATTTGGAAAATAGACATCTACAAATTTCCAACGGGCCATCACGGAGCCTTTTCAGACATCAGGAAGGCCTCCAAAACTCTATTGCAAAAAGACCTTTTTTGGTGCTGCACTCCTGGAAAATTTTCAAGTTTTGGGACAGTATGCTGCGTTCCTGTGTGTAACTGAGAAAATGTGCATTAGGCAAGTTTCAGCATGTATGTAAGATCCTAAAAGTCCATATTTTTTCTATTTTAGTCTGGAAAATATATTTTGGAAGATATTTTGTGCCTTGGACCTTGTAGGGCCTCAAGGACAAGTTAGGATATTTGTTTTTGGCCAATAGGCTTCTAGATGATCTAGGGAGCCCTCTTCCTCCTTGCTTGTTATATAAGCCATGAGGATTCATTGTAAACAATTGGGACTTTATGTGTTATAGAGAAATACATGGTTTATGAGCTTGAAGAAGATATTTGGTTTTATGAAGTGAATGAATGGCTTGTGTGGCTTGATGTTGGAGATGTTTGCTTGCAAGATTCCATAGCTTGGTGAATGGTGATGTTTTTCTAACTTGTTATTGTTTTCTTGTCCTCATTGTGTTTCAGTCTACTTACTTTCTATAGATCAGAAAATTATAGGTTGATATATGCTAATGGAAGCACCTTAAACCTCCTGTTTGCTATAGTTTTGATGTTTTCTTCTTTTAGTTCATCTTAAAGAATTCTTGATTTCTCCTTAGGCCCACTAAAACTTGTTCTTTGTTTCATGAGTGATTAGTATGATAGCTTATAAATATGATTCATGGTATGCCCTGCTTATTTAAAGTTTTCAAAAACTTATTGTGAAGATTTTCTATGGAATACTGATTGATTAGGTTAATACAAAGAGCCCTTCTTTCGATCTTACCCTTTGCCCATACTTATCAACTTGTTTTAGAGTTCTCAATAGTTTGATATATGTTGTTTAGGATTTCCCTCTCCATATATTGAATTTTTTTTTTATCTTAGTGTTTTATCAAAAAGCTGAAGGTGGATTTCTAAATTTAGGAGTTCTAATGCTTCTATGTGCCATTGGTTTGTTAATCTTACATGTTTATTAGTTTGAGTATTGTTCATAGAGATTAATGGTTTGCCCTACCTCATGAGTTATTTCTTTCAGACTATATATGTTTAAAATCTCTTAGTTTTTCCAAACTTAATGTTCATTGCACCTCATCATCACCTAAGGATCCATTAACCTTGCTAAATCGGCCTTGCAATACACTCTGATTCATCATTTCGACACTGTCGACTTCATTTGACCCCATAGCCCTATTTATTTGATAATCTATCATTCCACCTATCTTACTTGATCATCTTACCCCAACCCAAAAGAAACAAACAAATTACACCTAACAACTAGCCTAAAATCAATCATCCGAAGCGAACAAGTTCACATCCTTCGCACAATAGAGAGATCCCTCTCTGAGTCCAGGAAGGCCAGGTCCTAGGACTCCAAAGGTTGGTCTGATTTTACCCTATCATTTGGTTTAGCCAATCTTCCAAATCATGGGACACTAACAAAATGGTGATCACGGTGGGACTCTGAGTAAGAAACAAACTTAGACTTCCCTAAACATTTCAACAGCACTTAGGAAAACTATCTTGTGGATTTATCCCACCGCTCACTAACATAATGGCGATCATGGTGGGACTCTGAGTAAGAAAAATCCTAGGTATCCCTTAGGAATTCTCAAATCTCAGTCAAATCATAGAAAACTCAAACTGTCATCCATAGAGTAGAATCTAGCTATTTCATCATCCTAGCAAAATGATGACTCAGCTACAGGATACTCATAAAAACCTTAGGGCTACATAAAGGAAACTCAGAAAACCCCAAAAAAATCCCTAGATTGGTTTTTTATCAGATATTGGTGGTGGACCATAAATACATATCTCTAAAAACAACAAAAAACATCCACCTGGCGACTCCACTAGCCTCCAGTAGGCCTACTACTCCACTAAATTTTAGAAGCCCTTAAGAAAAATATCTTTTGGATTTATCCCACCGCTCACTAACATAATGGCGATCACTGTGGGACCTTGAGTCAAAACATCCTAGGTATCCATTAGGAACTCTCAAAATCCCAGTCAAACTTAGAAAACTTAAGTATTGTCTAAAGAGTAGAAACTAGCTATTTCATCATCCTAGCAAATCAATGACTCAGTTATAGGACACTCTTACAAACCTTTGGGCTACACATAAAAAACTCAGAAAAACCCCAAAAAATTTCTAGATTGGCTTTTTTTCGGTATTGGTGGTGGACCATAGAAACTTATCTTCAAAACAACCAAAAATATCCACCTGGAAGCTCCATTAGCCTCCATTAGGCCTTCTAAATTTTTCCAAAGTATCTATAGACTCCTGTAGGACTACATAAAAGCAACCTTAGGAAATATAGAACCTTAGTCACACACAGTGTGAGTTTTATAGCACCTAGAGAGGTCAGCCTTCCGAAATCAGTCATAAACTTTCAGCCTCTCTAAATTTTGAATTTGAAAACTGGCTCCATGAAGAATCAATACCAAATCTCATCTGGACCCAAACCCTCCTACTATAGTTGATGACCCAGAAATAATTTTGTGGCAAACTTCTGAAACTGAAAACTTAGCTACTTATAGGACCATTCATAGAGCAAGCTCTGTACCTAAACATCTTACATCATTGCAAGACCCCCAATTTGACTTTCACCATACTAGAAACCTTTTCAGAACCAAATCACAAATTAAAATCGACCATACTGATCTTGAGCCCATAGACTTGCAGTAGAGTCCTACCATAGAAGCTTCTCCTTCCGCACCACCTGATCTACAACTTCTCCATCACTTCGGCTCTTTTCACCCCAAGTCTGCTCATAATAAATTTACTGGTTCAACTAATTCCATCACACCCATTCGCACCACCACTGTGCAAACCACTCCATCTCATAGCACAAGTCCTCCGCTTGTAAATCCACCACTAGTTCCCACCATGGCAGCATGGTATGCGCCCCTTGTATTAACACAACCTTTGGTACCTTTTCCAAATGATTACCAATCCAGAATCCCACACTTCACCGGGGCTGAATCTGCTACTTCCCAACAGCATGTAGATAGAATGAACGATGCTTTGAACAACATGGAATTAGAAGAGGAAACCATGAAAATGAGAATGTTTGCCGAAAGCCTAGGAGAAGAAGCTAAGAAATGGTTCTAAATCCTAACTCCCAACAGTATACATGATCTCCCTTCCCTTTACCATACTTTCATAAATAAATGGGAAATCAATAAAAACCCTCTTCAAATCCTCTCGGAATATAGCAACCTCAAAATAAACATAGGGGAATGTGTCCAAAACTATTGAACTAGGTTCAATAGTGTTTACAATGCGCTACCGTCGAACATGAAACCCCCATTAGGCCTAGCCTTAGCTAAATTCCTGGAGGGTTTTGACCCTGACATGGCCTATCAGCTAAGAGAAAGAGAGCCCCTTACTCTAGAAGACATGCAAAAAGGAGCTATAAGTGTAGAGACCAACTTAATTGAAAAAAGAGCTAGGCTAAGATCAGAAAATAGGGTAACATACAAAGACGACACCATGCCCTCCACCTCTTCATCTGATTCCAATATGGACAACCTTCTTAGGAACATGGAAAGAATGGTGGAAAGAATAAGCATAAACGAAATAACACTGCTTAGGGACAACTAGACAAATCCCGAAAAAAAAAACCAGAATCAAAATTTTAGAAGAGATTCGCCCCAAAATAGACCAAGGGGAAATAATCAACAAATCAGGCCACCCTTCCAAGATAACTATGTTGATGAAGGGGAAAGAGACATTGAACAACTAGATGAGAATCATCTAAAATTAATAGGCTCTAATAGTGAGGGTGAGGTTTTTCTCACAGAAGAAGAGCAATTTTTTTTCTCCTCAAACCAAGATGAAACAAGCTATGAAGATTTCAAAGATCATGAATTGGGATTAGAAAATTCCATAATGGAAGTCCATAGGCAATATGATCTAAGGAGTAAGAAAAACCAAGACAACTCCAGGAAAAACAACTCAGACACTGCTGTTAAGAAAACTCCCAAAAAAATTCTTAAAAGAACAACAGACAATAACAATACCATGGCTAAGAAAGCTGATCCCAACACAAATAAAACCAGTCAATCAAGTATTGGCACAAGATGTCCTAGCACCTCTACTAGTGGCCCTGAGAAAACTCTAATCACCAAAGCCCCGAATCAAAATCAGAAAATTAAAAATGTGGATAAATTTATGGTTGATAAAACTGATGTAAATATTTCTAAAACTCAATTACCTTTCAGTTTTGAAGGAGAGATCACGAAAATCAAAATAAGCATCCCTCTCACTGAACTGGTAGCTCAGGATATGTACCTCTTCCAAGTCTTGAAAGTCTTGAACATAGGAAATGATACCAACACTTTGAATTTGAAATATGACAAATCAAAGTTGTTGTTTGGACCTGAAGTAGATGGAAAATACAAGGAAGGAGCCATCCCCCCATTTTATGTTAGCCTAAACATACACGACAAAATCCTACATAATGACATGCTAGACTTTGGTGCCTCTCACAACCTCATGCCGAAGGTAGTGATTGAAAGATTGGGCCTAGAAATAACTAGGCCCTACAAAGATCTATATTCCTTTGATTCAAGAAGATTTAAATGCTTAGGACTAATCAAAGACTTATGTGTCAATCTGGCACAAATACCTCCTAAGAGCCTGGTCATGGATATAGTTGTGGCTGACATTCCCCCCAAATATGGCATGCTCTTGTCCCAATATTGGGGAGCTAAACTTCTGGGAAACCTCCAACTTGACATGTCTTATGCTACCATCCCAATTTTTAACCAAAAAATAATACTATACCGAGAATCTCACATGAAGTATATGGTAAGTAGCCTAGATAGACCCAATAACACCCCTATCTATTCCATTCATTCAGACTTGGACTCATTCATCTTATATAATGAAAATGAATTTGATGAGAAAGTAAATTAAGATTGTGAAGATCTCGATGCATTACAACAATTAGATCACTTCCTCTATGATGAGTTCGACAGTCAAAACTATCATGATCCTGAAATGCCACAAGACAATAAAACTGAAATTTATTTCCTGCAAATTGCAAATGAAATGTCACAAAAAAAAAAAAAAAAAAAAAAAAATCAGTTTAGAAAATGGAATAGGTTGCTCAAAATAAAAAAAAAACACAAAAACACAACCTCTTCTTTTTGCTCATCCAGAAAAAATGAAACACCCCACAAAACACAAATCTTTGGGAATCTCGAACAAGATAGTCTAATGTTTCTACCTTACCTAGATACTTCATCATCCAAGAAATTTTCCCTTTCAGAACAATTACCAATTTTCACAAATATTGCTACAAATACCACAGAAATTTTTGCTGAATCTGATATAAAGGAAGATAGCATGGGTAAACTTAAGGAGCTTGAAATGATTTATTTGTCTAAAATCTTATCATTACACATAAAACTAAGAAATGCAAGACTGTGAAAAATTGTCAGAACACTAGTATATGTCGGGAAACTAGTTCAAAATCCTGTGACATAGACATCATTCTAAGAAGTCTCCCTTTCTAAAAAGAACACAAAAACCTTGAGCATTTAATGTCACTGAAAAAGAAAACAACCTAACATAGGATGTTTCTAGACTTTAGGCCCCTACATAAACCTTCCCTAAAGAACACTTACCTTTTTCCCAAAATAAATCATACTTCACAAAAGCTAGGAGTTTCTAACCATATGTCATTGCATGATAGTGTTTCAGGTTACCATCAGATGATACCACTTCAAAACAATCAGCTCAAATATTTTTTCAAATTCATAGGAAGCAGCTTCAAGTCTAAACCGATGCTTCCCGATCTAAAGAACAGTGGCGACAGCTTCCGAAGAACTATGTTTCCAATTTTAAATTTCTTCACTATTGTTTACCTTGATGACATCATCATTTTTTTTTAAAAAGATAAAGAATACCTGTTCTACCTAAAGAAAATTTGTAACAGAAACAGGTATGGGAATCAAGAGTATAAGGAGAAGCATCAAGAAAAACATGAGTTATTTAAAGATCTTTGAAAAAATCCTTATGCCATGTTTGCAAGTGAAAGAAACTATGATCTTTTTTCCCAAAAACTAAATGGACAAAGAGTATCAGGAGATCCTTTTGAAGATAGGATGCTCAAGTATCACTACTGTTAAGATTCATAGCTTTAATTTTTACTCATTGTACCTACCATAGTTTGAAGAAAAATTCAAAAAGAGAGATAACACAAAAACATAGGAAAAAAATAGAAAAGAGGGCCGATTCTAAAAGAAAGGGTACAACCCCATACCTAAAAAAAAAAAATACTGAAAGTGTGCAAGTCTAAATGCCACTACTAGTGCAAAATGATGTATTGTTCAACTATCTAGCCTGATCGTAGCTGAACATGCTTTAAATTTATTGTTAATAAGTTAGTGAAAAGAATGTTGGTCAAATTATTGAAGCTTGACTTATCGAAGAAAATAGATTAGGAAAAGAAAGATATTGGTTCCACATGCTCAAAACAGAACCAAAGAAGAAAATAGGGATGAATAGAAAACTATGTATCCTAGCCCTATTTTTCTAAATATTATTTTGGACAACAATAAAATTTGTGTGAAGCTTGTTGTTATGCCACAAACTCATGATAAATCATATTGTCTAATCCTGATTTAGTCATGTTTTCAATTTCATGTCTTAGCATAGTGAATGAAATACTGTCAAACAATTTAACCTTGACATTTGAATAGTATAGGTAGAGAACCAAAGGAGTTCATTAGCCTAATATGAACTCCCAGAAGAGATAAGTGTAGAAGTAGATAGTTTGTTTTCGCTTTCAAAATAAAAAATCAACGGGTTTGCCAGTTCAAGTGCACCCAAGGAAGAAAAAATTTCAGGCAAAGTAGGGTTGGTAGGTAAAAGTGAAGTTGAGATAATCATGCTTTCAAATTTTCAAAATTACTACTTCAGCGAAAGCATCAACAAAAGAAAAGAGAAAAATCTACCCAATGAATGAGGCACTGGTCTTCATAAGCCAAGAGATCTAAAATTCTAGACACCTCCTAAGAAGGAGCTTCCCTCCCCAGTGCAGCCACTCTTATTCATCAGTAATTTTCTCCTATTTTAGATGACTAAATTCTTTGTCTCGGATTTCTAGAAATCAAAATTCAAGAATCATGTGTGTTCTAGAAATCTCCTCAAACGGAATTTTTTCACTATCCTACTTCCTTGTCAAGCCTGGCCAATCTATCATCTAGATAAAACCCCATCCTGGACTAAGGTTCCTCACTCTCTCTATATTTTCCACCTTGCCTGTAAACCTATGTCTCAGTCTGCCTAAACTCTCTATATTTACACCTTGTTTCTCCAAATAAACAAATCTTTCTCCCCTTCTCACCAAGTACCTCAAGCAATGATGGTGTAAGATCTTTTCTAGAAGGCTTTCTAAAGTAAAACAAATTTGTCTAAGTTTTCTAGGGTGATGGTGCATATTAGAGTGTCAAAGCCCTGTCTCCTCATCCAAAAACCTTGATCCAATGTTTTCAGTCAAAAACCTACTCCAAGGACATTACAGTCAGTTTATATGTTCACCTAAGTTATGCACTATCATTTTTTTTTATTTCACTATTCCTACAAGGTATTCAAAGATGAATTCAAGAGGAACAAAGTTGAGGCTTCTCATTATCCAAGGAACATTAAAGGGCCTTCAAAGTAATCCTCTTGATCCACCAGTAAGCCTGTAGAAGAACAATACACCATGTCTAAGAATTTCTACGGGAATGCTTGGCAATTGGTCAAATAACAGAACAGAGGCATGGAAGGAGACCTAAAGACCTAGTGAAAACATCCAAAGCTAGTAAAAAAGTATAACAAGTTGAAGTTTATAGGAAATATTAGGATCTCATGATAAGTAGTAAAGTACAGCCCATCAAAAGGTCTGTGCAAATATCAAAAGGTCAGTAACATATAAGCAACATGGCGCATTGAAGCAAAGATATCATTGAAAGGATTTTAGGCACAGTTTCCCTTTGCCCCATTCCTACAAAGAGACCAAAAAATCTATTAGATAAGCCATAAGGTGAGGAAAAGAGTAAGACTAACATCAAGAAAAACACTCACAACCTCATGAAGAAAGTAGTAGTTGTGTTTTTGTTGAAAGCAAATACATGACTGATTTGACCATGTAATAGAGAAAATTCTTAAGTTGAAAAACTCAAAGAACTCCTCAACCCTCCAAATAAATCAATGGAGACTTTGTTGAGAATAAGTAATCAATTCAAAAGGATGTTTTCTTTGAAGAATTTGAGGGCAACCTTGTTTATTTTTATAACTATTCCTAAAGGTTCAGAAATTTGGAGAATGAACAAAATGGGCATGATAAGTGGCAAAGAGAACCTACTTCATCATAGAAAGGGGTTTCAAAGGAATTTCTAAACTGTCTTCTAAGATTGGGAAAAAAGACACCAGCTTCACCCGATCAAAAGGAAAATCTAGAGGTCTAAAGATTTCCAAGGAAGGGGATATTGAGACACTGTGTGACATTTCACTAACAGAAACAAAGCATTAACTCAAGAATATATCTTCTCATAAATTAATAGTAAAATGCATGTTCAAAGGGTATAATAGGGAAAACATAGTTTCACATCACCAAACCAAGTGTTCATGACAAGAAGGGATCATCTGGTATCTAATCAATTAACCAAGTGCTAAGAAAGACAATGGTTTAAAAGGGAAAGTAAAGGACAATCAGAGGCATTAGCAAAATAGAAAGGTGTGAAAGGAGACTTTAGAAAGGAGGCTTTCAAGTTTAATTATTTCAAAAAAATAGTATAAAGCATTATAACTCCTCTTTTCGCCCCTCATTCAACCTTTTGCAAAAAAGAGTCAATATTTTCGGTTTCCACAGGCATCCTCAGGCGAAAATTTCCTAGTGTTGCGCTCCTGTAAAAAGACGTTGCGCACCTGTAGCTTCCATTAGTGTAATTTTTCATAGAGTGTTGCATGTTTGTAGGTGGGCACTGTGCTCTTTTAGGCCCGCCTGGCGTGCAGAGTAATGGCCCGAGTAGCGTGAAGCTTTGCCTACGGGAATTGTGCTCCTGCCATAGGTTTTAAAATGCCCGACGCCTGGGCCAACCCATGCTACGTGTTTACCAATGCGACCAGTTGTCGCCCGACTTTGCGTGTAGGCTTTCCTGCCCAGGACGATGCGCTCCTTCCACAGGCATGCAGCACTGAACGAGACTTTATTAAAGCCTGCCCAAGATGCTGCGCTCTTGCCACAAAAATGCAGCACCGCCCGAAAAAGCATTCAGAGGTGCCCAATTTTCCCAGAAAACTCAGTGAAGACTTTTCTTGCTGTAAAGAACATTTCAAAGAGGTATTTTCACTATTTCACCTCTTCATGGTTTTATGAAAGGATAAGGGCACCAATTAGGTTCAAAATTTGTGTCTAAGAAAGCATAGAAGAAACTTGAAAAGGATACTTAACCTACTCTCTGCTAGTCTCCTAACCTTTTCAAAAACTCAACACCTCATTAAAACCTCTTTACATATTATTTCACAAGCAAGAATCATTTCTATTTAAAGATTTTGAGGAAAGGGTAGAAAAAAAAACACCATTTCTGAAGAAGAAAGTGTTGATTGAAATGAAGATACAAGACCAATAAAATAGAAAAAGAAGGGAGGGATGCCAAATAGGTTTGAACCTATAAGCATTGCAGAACTGACTGCCTCCCCTTCTATTCTTTCATGTTTCCAAGAGTTAGGGTGCTATGAGTTCTGTAACAAAGTGCAAGAGATCAAAATTCACCCTCATTTGACCGAGTTATTTTCCTTAAAACTTCACAGGCATAAAGTACATCTAGTAGGAGTAAGATTTGAGTTAACCACCAGGGCCATCTCTGAGGCCACTAAAATACCTGACATAGGAGAAAGGTGGTTTAAACAGAAGCAACTTGAATTAATCCATTATCATCCATTCTTAAAACCTAGTTTTCAATCTGACTATAAAACCATTTTCCCTTTTTCTCATCTATTGGACATATATGCCCTCCTCATGAAGATTATCATGAAATACTTCACCTATGAGGGTAGGTTCTCTAGAGTCTATTCCTATCATATTAGACTCATCATGCATTTCACCAGAACCAAGCTACTGCACATGCCCTACTACCTTTGCAAAAGCATTGAGAAAATGTCCTCGATCATGCAAAAAATGCCTTCATCCCATCAAATGTCAAGCCTCTTTCACCATTCCCTCATCAAAGTAATTGTCTCATACCAACTAGAACAACAAGGCATTCCCTAGGAGGTTTTTATCACCCATAACGATTTCACAACTCCACAGCCCTTCCCTCTGCAATGTATGACATCATCATCCCAAAATTCTCCTCACTCGCCTCCATTGCCCGCCACTGACCTTGGTTCATCTTCTTCACATAAATCATTCCCTCAAATAGACCCTCCTCATTTTCCTTCGCCTAAAAAATATGATCATGAAGAAGGTAATGATGGCCTTGAAGAAAAGAGTGGGGGCCTTGAAGAAAGTAGTGTTGATCATGAAGAAATCAGTGAGGGAGAGGATGATGAAGATAAGGGAGAGGATGATGAAGATGATGGAGAAGATGATGAAGATAAGGGAGAGAGTGATGATCTTGAAGAAAGCAGTGATGATCATGAAGAAAGCATTGAGGGAGAGGATGATGAAGATAATGGAGAAGATGATGAAGATGAGGGAGAAGATGATGAAGATAAGGGAGAGAGTGATGATCATCAAGAAAAAAGTGATGGAAAGAATGATGAAGATGAATAAATAAGTGAAGAAGAAGAAGATTTCAAAGAGCGAGATGGCCAAGAAGAGAACAGTGAAGGCAGTAACAAGGATGAGTATGTGGATGAAGAAGAAAACATAGGTAAAAATAATGATACAAGTGATGATAAAATAAGTCAAGACAGTGGGTCCCATGGTGAAAAGGATGACTCTAAAGACACACAATCAGAGGCAGCTTTTCAAAAAGAAGACAATAAGCAAGAAAATAGAGGTCAAATAATTGATTCCCATAATGAGCTAAAAATTCAAAACAGTGGGTCTGAAAGTGAAGAAAATGGCACTGAGGGTACAAATGTTGACAGTGGAGAGGGGACATATGAAAGTAATGGAGAAAGCAAGAATGATAGTGAAAATAATGGCACAGGTAGCAAAGAGACAGGGTTTAAATTTGTTTTCAATAGGCAAGGAAATGATGACAAAGGTCCAAGTAATGAAGACAATAAAAAGGGTAGTGAAGAAAATATCAGTCAAAGGGAATCATCAAATAAAGAAGGGAATGATTCTCACAGTAATGAGAAGACCAATGAAGGTTACCAAAGAAGTGACCCTACAAATAGTTCTAATAGTGATATAAAGAGTGAGATTGACAATGAAGACAATGGACCAAAATATCAAAAGGAGGACAGTCATGAAAGTAAGGAAATGACCAACATAGGCACCTCTAATGGTGCAAAAATAGAGCATGGCAGTCTTGAAGGTCTTGGCAGCAAGGAAAGCTTGAAAGAGGTTGAAAATTCTTATCAAAAGGACAACCAAGAGCAAGGTAAGAAGGACACACACATAAATCATCCCTGAAGAAGAAAACAGTCTCAAGGTCATTAGTGACCAAAATTTGCAAGTGAAACTTATGGCACCTTTCACCATCACTTATCAAAAGGGAAGAAGGCATGTGTTTACTGCCTCCAAAAGGAAAGGGGCCATGCACTCCTCCTTGTTACAAGTCAAATAACCTCCTCATCAGCTCAGAGGAGAAGATAAATATGGAAGGAATAAAGAGACCTAAACTAAACCTACTTCTGCCAAGGTAACACGCCCCTATAACAGCCAAAGTGTGTTATAACGCTTCTGAGCCATGAAAAGGTTGCATTAGTGGCTAGGGAAATGCTCTGTTTAGCCTAGAGGGTAGTGTTACCTATGTTTTGAGTTTGAAATGGGAACGTGGAGAATGATTAGAAACTCCAGCTTTTTCTAATAGAGAGTCAGTGCAAAATGGAAACTGCAAGGCACTAACCTCTTATTGGGTCTTGCCAAAAACAACTAGACTCTCAAGAAAGGAAAAAGCATGGAAAGTTGAGGAAACATATTGGTTTTTTCTATTTAGATATGGTGGAAGGAGAAAGGCAAGGTTTTCCCTCTCCATCTCCTATAAAATGGAGCTGTGGGCTCTTGGTCCAGGGTCGAAGGTTTTTTGAATATGTCTGAAGCAGAGATTTTATTGTTGTAGTGTGAAGGTCAAAGGCCAAATAAGTTCATTAAGAACTTTTTGACTAAAGGCATCAATGCATTCAGAGAAAGAGAGAGAGAGATTGGAAGACTGAGGAGGGCTTGGTACAACCGATCGTTGTAATCCTCCTTTTTTATAAATCAATATAACTGTATCTGTTTTTTCCTTTCAATGCACTAATATTGTTAATTACTTCTCAATTACTTACATAGCATGAGATGAATGGCTTAGATGTGCATTGCTTAATGTTTATCATATGTTAACTTAATTGATAGGAGATATATTATGGTAGAGATTACACAGGTGCTTTGATTGATCACAGGGTCAAGATTTGGAGCTAGTGAAGGAGGATCCCTGCTTCGCTGCTTAGTGCTCTCCAAAGACTTCAGGATCTAAAAAGAGGTAATCTTCCATCTAATTTTATCAATTTTTCTAAGTTAACATGAACATATATGCATCTTCTTTGTGAACTATACAATTAATCTTACTGTCTGCCTCAGGCATCGGAAAGCCCTGAGAGGGATATTCGATAACGAACAACCCAAGAATTTTACCCTATAGCAGAATTGACGACTCCGCTGGGGAGTTTAACCCCAAGTTTCCAGACTATTTCTTTCATTTCTCCTTCTTTCCTCTATTCACATATCCTTTTGACCAACTTTTATGCGCAGTAGACATCTCAAAAGCTCACAGAGTTCAGATCAAACCCTGTTTGGCCATCTGAAGAATTTTACCCTGGCTAATGCTGTCTTTACTAGTGTTCTAGAGTGTTATAACGCGGTCCCTGCTTGATTACAGTATGTTAGTCCCTGCGTTAACGCGATATTTTCTTAGAACCAGTGCGTTACTCAACCAAAATTTGATGTTCACCCCTGTTGTGTCCCCTCTTTTGGTTGCAGAGTTTTTTAGCCATCAATACCACTCCTTTTTTGAATCCTTGTGCTTGTCTACAGCTGACATTGCTTTTTGTTTGTTCTTATTTGAAAATTTAGTGTCGAATACATCTGATTTTTAGAGAAATTTTTTTTTTTTAGTTTTTTTGCATCTAGCTAGATTAACTATGAAAATTTTAGTTAAAAGACTGTTAAGATGAGATAAATAGATGTCTGAATATTTAAGGTTGAACTTTGCTATTTGAATGTTGGTGCATGGATTTTGAAAGGAAACCTCTCCTTGTATAAATACTCTTCATCGAATTGAATATTTAGAGCATATTTTTGCATGGTTATTTAGTCAGAGTCTCATTACATTTCATACGTCCACTCCCCCTCTGCAAGACTAATAATCAAGTACACTAAGAATAAAGCGATAATAAAATAAATCATATAACTTTTTCTAAGCTCACATCAACAGTAGTTCAGGCTAGGATCTTGGGTTAGGAAAAGTGAGAAAATCACCCAAGATCTCAAACTTGAGACTAGAGTCATTAATGAGTGAAATCCTACTGCACTCATATTATCGGGACCACTCCTTTATTGGAGCTAAGCGAAAGACAACACTTTGGTGAATGCGAAGGTAGCCTGCCTTTAAGCGCATTCAGTGGGAATTCTATATATTGGGTTTCCCTTCGGGGATGTCGAAACTAGATCTGGGATCTAGGTGTTCTTCCCATATAGCGTGATGTCTATGACCATGACCCCCCTAATGATGTCTATGATTTGAGGTATCCTTAGTGGCCAAAATTTTTAGGGACCTACAGAAGGTGACTGGGACGGGCTGTCCTGGTACCTAAAACAGACAGACCTATTCTGTATTCGGTCTTTAGGAGGGTACTCATCTCCACAAGAGTACTTACACCTATCATCTGAGGTTCGAGTGAAGCTCTAGAGTACCCATAACTGTACTTTCGACCAACCCTCTCTGTATGCTATTGTGATACTGGGTTTCATCTCCAACAAACGGTAGTACTCAGACAGGGCACCCTATTATGGCTGCTTGCTGATTGATTTTAGAGAGTCCTTTTTTCTTTTTTCTTTTTTTAGGTGTGTGGTTACTGTGATTGAGACTTTATAATACATCACAATTTATTAATATTTGTTAAAAATAAATAGGTCAACTTGGCATCTTCTGACCATCTCTGTCTATCTCGATGATAGCAAGGACTCCTTCCTCTAACACTGGAGGAAGAACTGAGTCTTGGTGAACCCGTGACTTCCACAGAAGAGCAGTCTCCATTGATAAACCCTGATTTTCACATAGCCTCGTATCACACGAAATTTCCAGAGGACCCTTTATAGAAGGTGTCGTACTTCCTTACAATCCTCCACTCACTAATCCATTGACACTTGTGATAGTTCAAATTACACTGCAAGAAATGTCTTCAGCCACACCAACATCCATTTCATAACTAGCACCTATGGGGTCGGTACCAATGGCAACCAACCCTGGTTCGCCACCACCCTCCCCACCAGTAGTAAGTTCTATACCAACAATCGATAACCCTAGTAGTCAACCTAGTCCCAACCCTACAGTCATCACAACTGTCAGTGGATCCTCAAGTCCTTCGGAATCTACTCCTACGATGACCATAACAGGACCCATGGTTCCCCCTCCCACGAGTGGGACTACTTCGGTTCCTTTTAGCAACCCTTTCGATTGGAATCCTTTGTTGAGTTCAAACCCCTTGGCCTCCATACTAGGGGGCAGTGTCACCAGCATGAAAATAACAGGGAACATTTTGCTACCCCTACAATCATTAGGACAAACCGAACAACCTATTGTTAACACTATTCTCTTAAGTGGTATAAATATCGGTGTAGAATCCACGTTGTTGCTTAATTATGCACTTAGCAGCATGCCTCCGACTGGCTCTATTACGTCCATATGGGCCAATCCACCCCAACATCCATCTAGACTGGGGGGGAACTTTTATCCTGGGGGCCACTAACTGTTCGCCCTGCAATACAATATGCCCTATGGACAACAACCTTATATCCCTACCCCTCCACCCATAGAAATTTTTTATCAAAGTCCTACTTATCCTACTAGTAACACATTGATGGGTCGACCCTATGGTCCAAATAGTTAGCCAATACTTCCTTGGCTAGATTCGGGGGCAAACCCGCAATTGCCATTTTTAGCAGCTCTAGACATCCCCGAAATCTATAAACTGGCTAATGATCCCATCAATCACAACCCACTCTAGCCTCCAATTCTACACAAGATTCCATCTGACATCCCGAAATTCGACGGGAAACAAGGGGAGGATCTGGCTTCACACATCACCACCTTTCATCTATGGACTATATCTAATTCCATGGTGGATGATAGTATTTGGCTTCGACTGTTTGCTTTAGGGTAAACTGCTTGGGTGGTTGGTTTTCGTATATCATGCTCAGGGCTTTCTGGTGCCCGAGGCAGACAGTCAGATTAGCTATGATGTTCATAAAGATGGCATGAGCATGTTCATATTAGCTTGAAGTAACTTGAAGGAATACAATAGAGAATTACCTCTTTGACGGTCTTGTAATCTCTTGGAGAACGCTGTGCAGCAAAGTAAGAGTCCTTCCTCGCTGGCTCCAAATCTGAGACCTGCAATCAGTCAAAGCACCCGCGTAACTTCTAATATAACAAGTATTCTATCAATTAAATCAACAATAAACATCTAGATTATACACATCTGAGCCATTCATATCATACTAAACAAATATTGAAACAACAATATAACATTAAGCATTGAATGGACAAAACGAACATAGTTCTATTGATTTTGAAAGAAGGAGGATTACAACCATCGGTTGTACCAAGCCCTCCTCAGTCCCCCAATCTCTCTTCTCTACCAAGTGAAGAAGTCCAAGCCAACAAGCTCTCTAGGAGCCTCTTTGACTCTTGGCCTTCACAATGTCACACTATTCTCTATTCCACAAGTATGCAAGAACCTTGAGCAATCCTTCGACCCTCAATTAAGAGCCTTCAGCTCCTTCTTATAGGAGAGGGAGGAGGCCATTGTTGCCCTTCTCTTTCCACTAGTTTGGAATGGAAAAGGCTTAGATGTTTCCTTGATCTCCATGCTTTTTCCTCTCTTGGAGTTCAGCCTTCTATGGCAATGACCAATAATGAACTGGTGCTTCTGCAGTTTCCTCTGTGCACTGACTCCTTCGTGAGGGAAAGTCGGAGATTCAAATCTTTCTCCGCGCTCTTTTCCCAATTCAAACTTAAAACATGGGTAACGCGACCTTTTAGTGTAAACAGAGCATTGCCCTAGCCACTAACGCGGCCAATGTATTGCTTGACTGCGTTATAACACCCTTGTTCTGTTCTATGTATGCGTTACCCTGGCAGAAATAGGTTTAATTTAGGTCTTTGTACTTCTTCCATATTTGTCTTCCCCTCTGAGCTGATGAGGAGGTATTTTGACCTGTAACAGATGCCCCCTAAAGTGTGAGGTCAGAGACGAAGACGATGGCCGAAATACTTTATAATTTTGTAGAGAGAGAGAGATTGAAAGACTGAGGAAAACCTGAAACAACAACATATGTCAGAAAATATAGTATTTGTCTAGAGTCGGGCATGTCCCATGCTCAGCAGCTTTAAACAACATGATTTCTCTAGAATAGAGATATGAAGAATCTGTCCACCAATAGGCACAATGTGGAAGTGTCTGTCATAACAGGATCAGGCTGAAAAAGCTGTCTCCATAAACAATATCGCAGCTTGGGGAAGGGAACACAACTTTAATGGTGTAGCCTTTTGCCCCAAGGTCTTGACCGCCGATTCACTTAAACTGCATATTTCTCAACATGTGAATGAGGGATTTTTCGTCGAACATGTGAGAAATCATCTGATTACCAGTCAATAATGAAAACTGTTAACAGACGCGAAGGTGGCCACCGATAATGATGATGGTCCCTAAGATGCCCAGTACAATCTAGCGAGTGTGAATAAAAGGAGTTGAAGTCGAACACTCGTAGAATCATTCGACCAAGAGCTAATGATGAAGACCCTTGATCAAACACAAGACTACCTGCCACTGATGTCTGCAAGTATCTGGGTACTGATGTGTTTCTGAATCAACTTCCTAGATAAGGTGTTGAAGTCGATAGGAAGTGATTTGTTGAGAGGTAGGCACTGAGGCGTCCTACATCAGTCAACACGAAACGGAAACCAAATGATTTTGTTTATGATTTGAGATAAGGAAGAGTAAATGGGAACGTCAGACGACAAATAATTTCTGGCATAATGAACGGTTTGGTTGATAACAGGAGCAGTAGATAGTGAGATCTGCTTGAACAATAGAAGGCACTCTAGCAGGGTACTAGGCAGCTGAAGCGTGTTGAACACCAAAGAGTGTGTTAGGATTTTACCGGTGCAAGGACACTGGGAAATGAAGGCTAATACTCATAGATGGTAGGGTTCGGCTAACTGCGAAAGAGTTTTCTGGGAAGTGCCATGTTCAAGAATTTTGCTGCCAAATCGACCTTGTTTGAAAATGTAATAGAGGTAGTATCCATTTTGTCCAAATTTTTCCCCGTCTGATTAAGTTTAACGAGTCCAGACGAGTAAACTCGGTGAATTTTTCATGTTTAGAGAGTCTGAAAAATGTCAGGAAAGACAACTCTGTGCCCCATCTGATTAGGTTTAACGAGTCCAGATGAGCAAACTCGGCGAATTTTTCATTTTTAGAGAGTCTGAAAAATGTCATAAAAGACAACTCCATGTTCTGTCTGATTAGGTTTAACGAGTCCAGACGAGAAAACTCGGCAAATTTTTCATGTTTAGGGAGTCTGAAAAATGTCTTAAAAGACGGCTCCATTGGGGTACCTTTGTCATGTCTTGATAACCGGGCACGGCAAAGGGGTAATAGTAAGCCCGAAATAGTTCATTTTCCGTTAGTTAGTCCATCGAATCCAGAAAAGTGAGAAATCTATGTTCAATGGACGTCTACCTCATTTTGTTATGAGTACGAGGAGACGAAGTAAACTCAATATTCTTTGTGAAATTTTAACGAGTCCAACAAAGAAAACTCAGTACCTTCGTGAAATTTTAACGAGTCACGCGGAGAAAACTCGATACCTACGTGAAATTTTAACGAGTCATGCGGAGAAAACTCGATACACTTTTTCTGTTTAAAGAGCGTTGAAAAAGAGGAAAAGAATGGCTCCTTGTTTTTTGTCTCAGTAGTTTAATGAGCCTGACAAAGGTGACTCGGGATTTTTCGGTTTTATGAGCGAGAAAAAAGACTCCTAAAAGAATGCTCAATACTTCTCCATGGTTTTAACGAGTCTAAAGAAGAAAACTCTAGGCTTTTCGGATTAACAAGCAAGAAAAGACCACAAAAAGAACGCTCGATGCCGACTTCGTATAAGTTTAACGAGCCCGAAGAAGAAAACTCGAGGTTTTTCAGATTAACGAGCAAGAAAAATACCATAAAAAGAATGCTCGATCAAACATGAGTGTGTCTGCTCATAAATCTTGATCCCTTATTAGAATCATCAGTACCAAATCTCAAGAGTTGCGACATGTGTACAACGAGGAATCACGACTTTTCCTACTGACTTAAGAGAGTCATGCCCCAGAATTTGCTATAAGAAGGTCAGAAGACATTCATTTTCACTGTTTCGAGTGCTGTGAAGAAGCTCTGGAGTGCAAAAGGGGTGAAAACTTCAGCTGGTGATTACGGTCGATCCGGACAACAGTTTTCTATTCCGCGAGATCCAGGTAAGAGCTAGAACCTCCATATATCATTTAATTGCCAATTTTTTAGTTTTTGCTGGTTCAAATTTAGGAAAATTTGATGCCCTAGAAAAATATTTGCGCCTAACGCGGAGCAGGAGTAGAACACTTTAAACCAAAAAAGTAATCCAAAAGCATCAAAATAAAAATAGGCAAAAACTTTTATACATAAAATTACAAAGCATATACCTAGTGCGAAACTAGGCGGAATACTTCTTCAGATAGAGCCCGTTGCGGGGCTCCTCGAGTGGAATTCCATTACAGTCCTGTAGTTCGTAAGCTCCTTTTGAGAGGGCTTTAGTAACGATGTAAGGACCGAGCCACAAAGGTTGGAGTGTTCCTGCTCCCAAGAGGTCGTGTTTTTTATCATAAAGCAGAACAAGATCGCCCTCTTGGAAAGAACGAGGCTTGACAGATTTGTCGTATTGAGCTTTAACTCGGCGCTGGTGAGCTTCGAGTGCTAGTGTAGCATCTCGACGAGTTTCGTCCAAATGATCGAGCAAGAGCAAGCGTTCTTCTGTGGTGGTGGTACCAGGTAGGAGTTCAACGGCCAGTTTAAGCGATGGGATTTCGCACTCAATCGGAACTACTGCCTCCAGGCCGAAAGCCATTTGGAAAGGTATGATATTTGAAAAGCAATACGGAATATTTTCCATGATACCTGTCTTGACCGAGATATCAATGAGCAGTGTCTTGGAAATATTGCCCATGTTCCCTTCTGAATCGATAGTGTGGACAGTCGTATAAGAGGAGGGAACTATCTCAGGTTGGTCAAAAGACGGGATTTCAGTTTTTATCGCCTCCGAATCAATCATCGAAGCGCGATGGTGGAACTCTCCCCAAGGTCGTTCTTCTAATGACATGATCTCTCGAATAGCTTCGTCTGTAGGCCAGACTTCATTGAGGAGATCCTTAGAGAGAACCGTGATGGGAGAGAGGGTCGTACCTGTGGTCGAAACCATATTAGTGGAGGGTTCAGATGCGATTTGGATGGCTTGGTAAGCCAACTCAACCGGCGAAAGCAGCATCTGATCTCCATAGGAATCAATTTCTGAAGATGCCGGAATGATCCATGGGTCGATAGAGCCATCCGAAGAGGTGGATATCATTGCAACCGTGTTTGGGATCTGAGGCGGCGGTAGAGGAAAACAACCCAGTAGGGAAGATGCCTTCAGAAGACTGGTACCGATACTGACGTAAGAGTCAGGGACACCTCCTATTAAGGGTACAGAGCTACTTGGTAAAGTGGAATAATCAGGGGTGCAGAAGGATAGTTGATCGACCGTGACTATTTTCCCATCCAATGGAAATAGGATGAGTCGGAAGACCGAAGACACGATGGCAGTCATAGCATAGGACCAACTGCAACCGAGCAATAGATTATAGTCGAGATGACGCTCTACGACTTCAACGTCCACGTTTACCGTTTTCCCATCCAAAGTGACGGGAAAGCTAGCAAGGTAGCCTTTGGGTAGGAACGTGTGGCCATCGAAAGATTTGAGGGAATTTGATGGCGGGGTTAGAGTAGGAGAACCTAAATTCAGCCAGCAAGCTTGTGACATAACGCAGGTCGAAGCACCTTTGTCTATGATAGTGCGATGGATGGGTCTCCCTTTCGACACAACCTACACCTGGAATGCGAGTTGATGTGAGAGGCGAGGTTTAGCCTTTTCCATATCAAATATTGCTAGCGTGGAATCCTGGGGGTCTATTCCGCCGATGGCCGAAAGCAAGGCTTTCCTTTGTGCTGGACAGGTTTGTAATACTTCAAGTGCAGACATGGCTGACGGTGCCTGCGCCAAATCTTCTACAATATTGTAATTTTGGGCTGCACGTGCAGAGGTATTATGAGTCGTGCGTCGAAGTGTCCCTTTGGGGGGACGAATTACAGGTTCAACAGTAGGCCTTTCGATATGTAAATCATTGGGCGGCGGCGGATTGGAACTAGTTCCCGGTTCCTGAGCATCTATGGTAGGAGTTCCATAAAGCTTGGCGCGAGTTTGAAGGTCAATACTCTCGATGCCATAAATGGCAGATGGTCCTTCGCCGGAAGGATACAAACCACCATTGCCCCGTTGATGGGGTTGTGGCGGGTTGTCAACCATATGTTGATGTTGCTGTTGTTGATTGGGGAAAGGATTGTGAAGAACGGCAGGTGTTCTCCCAGAATCCTTGTTAGCAATAAAATCAGTGCATTCCTGCAACCGAGGACATTTGTATGTCAAGTGGTCCTCCGTACAGATTTTACAAGGAAATCTCATGGGTTTATCCTTTCCTTTTTCGTTAGCAGCATTTTTCTGATTCGAGTTATTCTGATTATTCGACTGCTCTTCCGAAGAAGATGTTTTCTTCTTATTCTTCCTATTTTTCCCGTTGGGTTTTTGTGAGGTTTGCACCGAATTTACCTCAGCGGAAGGGAGAGGAATCGTTTGATGGGGGTCGGTGGCAGCCGAGGATGGCTGGGAGGTTTGCCCCCGAGACTGATTGGTGGCTACACCAGATATCGCGCCAACGAGACCATCGGCATGAGCTCCGGTTTTCTTAGTAGCCGGAGGGTTCAGGTTACCAGGGGCATGGGGGAGCAGATCGTAAAGCGTGCCAGATTGTGAATAGATGAAATCCAGGTGTTGGGCACGACGAATACATTGATCTTCTGTCACCGCACCAGAAAGGCCAATGTCTTTAGAGATATGGGGTAAAAGAGACTTGCAAAACCAATTTTCCAAGAGATGGTCCGGAATTGGCGCTTTGACAAGCCTCCTCCTACGTCTCCACTCATGAATATGGTCGGAGATATGGGTGGCGGTGTATTGGCGCAATGATGTTAACAATTCTGTGCCGGTTTCCACTCTAATTGGTAGCTGAAAGTTCTTTAAGAACTCCGTCGCTAAAGCGCCAAACGTATTGATGGTGGCGCGTGGTAATTCAATGTACCACTTGGCGGCATTGCCCGTAAGGGTGCGGGAGAACAGTCGAAGGCGGACACTATCATCTACCATGGAATTGGATATGGACCACAAATGAAAGGTAGTGATGTGTGCGGCCGGGTCATCTCCATGCTTCCCGTCGAACTTCGGGATATCTGAAGGAATCTTATGCGGTATAGGAGGCCAAAGCGAGTTGTGGTTGATGGGGTCGTTTGTCAGCTTATGGATGTCGGGTATGTCCAACACTGCCAAGAAAGGAAATTGTGGATTTGCCCCCGAGTCTAACCAAGGCAGTATGGGCTGACTACTTGGACCATAGGGTCCCCTCATCCATGTGTTACCAGAAGGGTAAGTGGGACTTTGATAGAAACCCCCCATAGGTGGAGGAGTAGGAACATACGGTTGCTGTCCATAGGGCATAGTGTATTGGGGGGCAAATGGTTGGTTGCCTCCAGCGTAAAAGTGCCCTCCCACTCCAGATGGAGGTTGGGGTTGGTTAGTCCAAATGGATGCAATAGAGTTTCCCGGAGGCATACTAGTACTTGCATAATTTGGCAACGGTATAGCTCCTACACCTATGTTTGAACCACTTAAGGGGATAGAATTTACAATGGGTTGTCCCATTTGTCCTAAGGATTGCATAGGAAGAGAGATATTCCCTGCTACCTGTGTACTGATAACACTGCCCCCTAGTATAGTGGCCAGGGGGTTTGAACTCAACAGAGGGTTCCAACCGAAAGGGTTGCTAAAGGGCACCGAAGTAGTCGTGCTCGTAGGAGGAGCTACCGTGGTCCCCAACGTGGTCACGGTAGGAGTAGATGCCGAAGGGTTCGGTAAACTACTGACAGTTGTGTTGACCATAGGGTTGGGGGTAGGCATCTGTTGACTACTGGGGTTACCCAGTAATGGCATAGAACTGACCACCGGTGGGGAGGATGGTGGTGAACCAATGATGGTTGCCATTGGCATCGTCCCTATGGATGCTGGTGGTGAAATAGATGTTGGTGTTGCCGCAGACATATTTTGGCGCGGTGGAATCTGGATTATCACAGGTCCTAACGGATCAGTGAGCGGAGGATTGTAATTAGGTACAACGCCTTCAGTGAAAGGGTCCTCCGGGAGTTTCGGCTGATAGGGTTCTATGTGGTAGTCCAGATTAGTCAAAGGAGACTGCTCTTCCGTAAAAGGCTTGGGTTCACCAAAGTTCAATCTTTCCTCTAAGATGAGAGGAGGTAGACCTTGTTGTCGTCTAGACTGACGGCGTGGGTCAGGGGACGCCACGGTGACCGGTTTAATTTTAAAAAATTTTATTTAAAATGTGATATATTATGAAGTCTCAAGTGACAGTAACCACACACTTACTAAAAAGAAAAAAGACTCTCTAAAATCAATCAACAAGCAGCCAGTATAGGGTGCCCTGTCTGAGTACTACCGTTAACTAGTGATGAAATCCAGTCTCACAATAGCATACAGAGAGGGTTGGTCGAAAGTACAGTTACGGTTACTCTAGAGCTTCGCCCGAACCCCAGACGATAGGTGTAAGCACTCTCGTGAAGACGAGTACCCTCCTAAAGACTGAAGACAGAGTAGGTCCGTCTATTTCAGGTACCAGGACAGCCTGTCCCAGTCACCTTGTGTAAGTCCCTAAAAGTATGGCCACCAAGGATACCTCAAATCACAGACATCATCAGGGGGGTCCACGGTCAAGGACAGTGTGCTATATGGGCAGAATACCTAGATCCCCGATCTAGTTTCGACATCCCCGAAGGGAACCCCAATATATAACACACCCACAGGATGCAGTCGAAGGCAGGCTACCTTCTAGTGCACCGAAGTGTTGTCTCGCGCTGAGCTCCAGTAAAGGAACGGTCCCAATAATGTGAGTGCAGTAGGATTTCACTCATTAATGACTCTAGTTTTCAAGTTTTGAGATCTTGGGTAGTTTTCTCACTTTCCTAACCCAAGATCCTAGCCTGAACTACTGTTTGTGTGAGCTCAAAAAGAGTTATTAGATTTATTTTATTATCGCTTTGTTTTTAGTGTACTTTGTTATTAGTCTGGCGGAGGGGAAATGGACGTATGAAGTATAGTGAGACGCTGACTCAATAAACCATGCAAAACATGCTCTAGATATTAACTTCAATGAACAATGTTTCTACAAGGAGAGGTTTCTTTATCAATCATCCATGCACCAACATGTAAATAACACAGCTCAACTTTCAAGATTCAGACTTCTATCTACCTCTTTTAACAGTCTGTGAACTAAACTTTCAGAATAAACTCAACTAAATGCAAAAAAAAAAATTCTCTTTTAAAAAGTAAATGTTCTGCACACTAACTAAATAAGAGAAACAAATAATCAATGCCAGCTTTAGCAGACAAGCACAGGGATTCAGTCTGTGAAAGGTACTGGTGGCCAAAAAACTCAACAACTAAAACACAGTCACAGTAGTGAACAACAGGGTTTTTGGCTGGGTAACGCTCTGTCTGTGAGAAAATACAGCGTTATAACGCACTATATTTAATCCTAGACCGCGTTATAACGCACTGGATGAACTGCATAGGTCGCGTTAACCAGGGAAAAGCTCTTCAGTTGGCCAGACAGGAACAGGGTTGAACTCTGCAAGCGTTTGGTATGTCTACTGGGCATCAAAAAATGGTCAGAAGGATACTGAACAGAGGAGAGAAGAAATGAAGGAAGAAATAGTCTGGAAACTATGGGGACACTCCCCAGTGGAGTCGCCAATTCTGCTTTAGGGTAAACTTCTTGGGTGGTTGGTTTTCGTATATCCCTCTCAGGGCTTTCCGATGCTCGAGGCAGACAATAAGATTAGCTATGTTGTTCACAAAGATGGCATGAGCATGTTCATATTTAGCTTGAAATAACTTGAAGGAATACAATAGAGAATTACTTCTTTGACTGTCTTGGAATCTCTTGGAGAACGCTGAGCAGCAAAGTAAGAGTCCTTCTTCGCCGGCTCCAAATCTGAGACCTGCAATCAGTCAAAGCACCCGTGTAACTTCTAATATAACAAGTATTCTATCAATTAAATCAATAATAAACATCTAGATTATACACATCTGAGCCATTCATATCATACTAAGCAAATATTGAAACAACAATATAACATTAAGCATTGAATGGACAAAATGAACATAGTTCTATTGATTTTGAAAGAAGGAGGATTACAACCATCGGTTGTACCAAGCCCTCCTCAGTCTCCCAATCTCTCTTCTCTACCAAGTGAAGAAGTCCAAGCCAACAAGCTCTCTAGGAGCCTCTTTGACTCTTGGCCTTCACAATGTCACACTATTCTATATTCCACAAGTATGAAAGAACCTTGAGCAATCCTTCGACCTTCAATTAAGAGCCTTCAGCTCCTTCTTATAGGAGAGGGAGGAGGCCATTGTTGCCTTTCTCTTTCCACTAGTTTGGAATGGAAAAGGCTTAGATGTTTCCTTGATCTCCATGCTTTTGCCTCTCTTGGAGTTCAGCCTTCTATGGCAATGACCAATAATGAACTGGTGCTTCTGCAGTTTCCTCTGTGCACTGACTCCTTCGTGAGGGAAAGTCAGAGATTCAAATCTTTCTCCGCGCTCTTTTCCCAATTCAAACTTAAAACACGGGTAACGCGACCTTTTAGTGTAAACAGAGCATTGCCCTAGCCACTAACGCGGCCAATGTATTGCTTGACTGCGTTATAACGCCCTTGTTCTGTTCTATGTATGCGTTACCCTGGCAGAAATAGGTTTAATTTAGGTCTTTGTACTTCTTCCATATTTGTCTTCTCCTCTGAGCTGATGAGGAGGTATTTTGACCTGTAACACTGTTTCCTCGCACTCTCACTGGCAATGCCACCAAGTGGTATATTGAATTACCACGCGCCACCATCAACACTTTTGGTGCTTTAGCTACGGAGTTCCTAAATAACTTCCAATTACCAATCAGATATGAAACCAGAACAGAACTATTAACTTCACTGTACCAAGACACCACCACCCACATCTTCGATCAAATTCATGAATGGAGGCGTGGGAGGAGGCTAGTCAAAGCGCCAATCCCGGATCATCTTCTATATAATTGGTTTCGTAAGTCTCTCTTACCCCACATCTCTAAAGACATTGGCCTATCTGGTGTGGTTACAGAAGATCAATGCATTTTTCGTGCCCAACATTTGGATTTGATCTACTCACAATCTGGCATGCTATATGATTTACTCCCCAATTCCCCTAGTAACCCAAATCCTCCCGCTACTCAAAAATCCAGATTCCACACTGACGGTCTTGTTGGCACAATCTATGGCGTAGCCACAAAAAAGTCTCGGGGGCAAACCTCCCACCATATTTGGCTTCCATTGCCCCTAACCAAACGACTACTCTTCCTACCACTGAGGTAAATTCTGTGCAAACTTCACAAAAACCTAGTGGAAAGAATAAGAAAAATAAGAAAAAAACATCTTCTTCAAAAGAGCAGTCAGACCATCAGAATAATCCTAACCAGAAAAACGTTGCTAAAAACAATAAAGGGAAGGAAAAACCCATGAAATTTCCTTGCAATATTTGTGCAGAGGACCACTTGACATACAAATTTCCTCGGCTACAGGAATGCACCGATTTTATCGCAAACAAGGATTATAGGATAACACCTGTCGTTCTTCATAATCCTTTCCCTAATCAACAGCAGCAACAACAACACATGGTTGCAAACCCGCCACAACCCCTGCTGTGGGGCAATGGTGGTTCACATCCTTCCGGTGAAGGATCATCTGCCATTTATGGCATTGAAAGTGTTGAATTTCATACATGAGCCTAGCTTTATGGAAATCCTACCATAGATGCTCAAGAACCTGGTACCAGTTCGAATCCACCACCGCCCAACGATCTGCATATCGAACAGCCTATTTCTGAACCCGTGATTCGTCCCCCCAAAGGGACACTTCGACGCATGACTCATAACACCTCTGCACGTGCCGCCCAAAACTACAACATTGTAGAAGATTTGGCACAGGCACTGTCAGCTATGTCTGCTCTTGAAGTATTGCAAACCTGTCCAGCACAAAGGAAAGCCTTGCTTTTGGCCATTGGTGGAATAGACCCCCAGGATTCCATGCTAGCTATCTTTGATATGGAAAAATCTCAGACTCACCTATCACACCAACTTGCATTCTAGGTGCAAGTTGTGTCTAAAGGGAGACCAATCCATCGTACTGTCATTGACGAAGGTGCTTCGACCTACATTATGTCACATGCTTGCTGGCTTGCTTTAGGTTATCCTAATTTGTCACCGTTGTCGAATTCCCTCAAAGCTTTCGATGGCCACACGTTCCTCCCAAAAGGATACCTTGCTAGCTTTCCCATCACTCTATGTGGGAAAATGATAACCGTGGACATTGAAGTTGTAGATCGCCATCTCGACTATAATCTATTGCTCGGTCATAGTTGGTCTTATGCCATGACCGCCATTTTTTCTTTGGTCTTCCGACTCGTCCTATTTCCATTGGAAGGGAAAATAGTCACAATGGATCAGTTATCCTTTTGCACCCCTGATTATACCACGTTACCAAGTAGCATTGTACCCCTAATAGGAGGCTTTCCTGACTCTTACGTTAGTGTTGGTATTGGTCTTCTGAAGGCATCTTCCCTAATGGGTTGCTTTCCTCTTCCACCGCCTGAGGTTCCAAATACAATTGCAATGATATCCACCACTTTGGATGGCTCTATCAACCCATCGATCCTCCCAGCACCTTCGGACATTGCTTCCTATGGAGATCAGATTCTGCTCTCAGCAGCCAAGTTGGCTTATCAAGCCATCCAAATTACATTTGAACCCTCCATGGCTATGGTTTCGACCAATGGTACAAACTCCCCACCCATCACAGTTCCTTCTAAAGATCTCCTCGATGAAATCCTACCTACTGATGAAGCTATTCAAGAGATCATGTCTCTAGAAGAATGAACTTGGGGAGAATTCCACCATCATGCTTTGATGTTTGATTTGAACATGATAACTACTCAAATCCCATCCTTTGACCCACCGGAGATAATCCCTTCCCTTTACATGACTGTTCAAACCATCGATTCGGAAGGGAACATGGGCAATATTTCTAAGACAATAATCATATGTATCTCGATCAAAACGAGTATCATGGAAAACATTCAAATTGGAGCAGATTGCAATCCTGAGGAAATTACGCAGTTCACATCCCTTTTCAAGGAATTCCTCGATGTGTTTGCTTGGTCTTGTGACGAAATTCCCAGCATAGATCCATCTATATTCGAGCACAAAATCAAATTTTATGATAATTCCAAACCTATTGGACAACGAATCCGACCTGTCCACCCACGCAAAGTGGCTACCATCAAAACTGAGGTAGAAAAAATTTTAAGCACTGGTTTCATTTATCTCATTCCTTTGACAGAATGGGTTTCCAATCCAGTTCCCGTAGACAAAAAACAAGGCACCATCCGAGTTTGTGTTGATTATCACGATCTGAACATTGCTTGTCCTAAAGACAATTATCCTACGTCGTTCATAGATCAGATTCTCAATGATTGCGCCAAATGCGAATCTTTTTCCTTTATGGATGGATTCTTGGGCTATAACCAGATTGCGATTAAAAAAGAAGACCAGCATAAAATTGCCTTCATCTGTCCTTGGGGCACATTTGCATATCGTAAACTCTCATTCGTTCTAAAGAATGCTGGAGCCAATTTTTAGCAGGCTATGGACTACGCCTTCCATGACATTTGACATATTGTACAGGCTTACTTGGATGACTTTCTGGCCCATTCAAAGAAATGACTTGATCACCTTGCTCATCTGAAAGAAATTTTTGCTCGATGTAGGTTCTACAATATACGTCTGAATACTCATAAGTGCATATTTATGGTCGAGTCTGGGCGTCTTCTATGTTTCATTGTCTCCAAGCACGGGATTAGGGTTGATCTCGATAAGGTTAAAGAAATTATTGAATTTCCGGTGCCACAATCCATCCTACAACTCCAACGTTTGCAAGGGAAGGCAAAAATTTTACGTCGATTCATTGTCAACTATGTCGAGATGATGAAAGGATTTATGTGATTATTGAATAAGGGAAAATTATATTTTTGGGATGACCAAGCTCAACGGTCATTTGACGCTTTAAAATAGGAACTTGTTTTAGCCCCACTCTTTAGTGCCCCCGACTACTCACGCGACTTTATCCTCTACCGGGTAGCCTCACCATCCTCACTTGGAATGGTTCTGGTTCAATTTCACAATGACGACACTGAACATGTGATATAATACTTGTCAAAAGGCCTGATCAGACCTGAACTACATTATTCACATGTGGAGAAACTTTCTTTGGTGGTAGTCTTTGCCGTCACCCGATTCCGACATTATATATTGCTGCGATAAGCTACTGTTATTGCTTTAGAGAACCCCATGCGACACATCCTGTCTCGACAAATTATTGGAGGAAAATATTCCAAATGGATTATAATCCTCCAACAATTTGATTTTGTCTTCACAGCTTCCAAAGCAAAGAAATCTATAGTCTTCGCTGAATTGCTATTGGACCTTCCCAGAATTGACCCAGGAGAAGTAGCTCATGATCCATTTCCTAATGGAACTGTATACTTGGTCGATTCTTCGAACCCATGGTATGGAGAAATTTTGGTCTAGCTACAAACCTAACTCTTCCGCCCAACTCTCACGTCCGATGACCGTCGTCGTATTCACCACCATGCAAAACACTACCTCATGATGAATGATACTTTATATCATCGTGGTATCGATATTATTCTCTGGCATTGTCTCACTCTTAATGAGGCGGAACACATTTTGAATGATTGCCATGCAGGGGGGTGCGATGGTCATCTTTCGGGCATAGCTACTGCCCAAAAAATCTTGCGCGTAGGTTATTATTGGTCCACTTTGTTTAAATAATTCATTGCAGTGGTCCAGAAGTGCCATCTGTGTCAAATTTTCACGAGGAAAATGCATGCTCATCCCGCCCCTCTTCATCCAGTTGTCTCCACTAGTCCTTTCACTAAATGGGGAATTGACTTCGTCACCTGCAATCCCATTTTGGAAAATGGACACAACTACATCGTAGTTGCGGTCGACTATTTTACGAAATGGGTGGAATCCATTCCCAATTTTAATACTGATGGCGAAACCGTCGCTCTATTCCTGTTCAATCAGGTGATCTGTCAGTTCGGCGTACCCCTATCCATTGTCATAGATTATGGATCACACTTTCAGAATCATATGATGACTGAATTAACCTCCATGCTAGGTTTTTGACAAGATCAGTCTTTGTCCTACTATCCTCAAGCTAATGGTCAAGTCAAAGCCGTCAATGGCGTCCTCAAAACAATGATTCGTCGATTAGTCGGAAACCATAAAACCACATGGCATCAGAAGTTGTATTCCGCTTTATGGGCATACCGAACGTCAATCAAAACTGCCATAGGCTTCATACCATTTCAACTTGCATTCAGCCTAGAAGCAGTACTCCCAATCGAGTGTGAAATTCCATCACTCAAACTTGCTGTTGAACTCATGCCCGAAACCACTACCACAGAAGAGTTCTTTCTCTCTCTCGATCATTTGGACGAAACTCGTCGAGATGCTACACTAGAACTCAAAGCTCACCAGCGCTGAGTCAAATCTAAATACGAAAAATATGTCAAGCCTTGTTCTTTCCAAGAGGGCGATCTTGTTCTACTCTATGATCAAAAACATGACCTCTTGGGGGCAGGAACACTCCAACCATTATGGATTGGTACTTACATCGTCACTAATTTCCTTTCAAAAGGATCTTACACACTTCAGGACTGTAATGGAATTCCGCTCATGGAGCCCCGCAACGAGCTCTATCTGAAGAAGTCTTTTGCCTGGTTCCCCACTAGGCATATGCTTTGTAATTTTATGCATATAAGTTTTGCCTATTGTTTTGATGTCTTTGGATATTTTTGAGTTTTTAAGTGTTTTTCTCATATACAATATTTTTCTTTCACACAGATGTCGTCATCCTCTTTATCATACGTTAGATACGCAGACGGTGCTAGTCATCACACTAGACACATTGCTTCAGCTGCTTGGGTTCTCTACACACCTGAGTCAGAATTTCTTGATTCTGGGGGAATTTTCCTAGGTAGCACCACCAATAACATTGCCGAGTACATGTCAGTGACAAAACTCCTCACAGAAGTTTCATCTCACGACAACTCCAATTTAGTGGTCAAGTTAGATTCCCAACTTGTAGTTACGCAGTTGAACAATCATTATCATGTCTGTCATCCAGACTTATTACGTTATTTTTTAAGGGTACGACTTTCAGAACGTTAGTTTCAAACCATCTCATTTAAACACATCCCTAGAGAATTTAATGCATTAGCTGATTCATTGGCAAATTATGTATTAGATTGGAATTTTTCACATTTGTTATAACAAGATTTACATATGAGTATATATATATATATATATATATATATATATATATATATATATATATATATATATATTTTCCCATAGAAAATACATAAACATTAAAAAACACATAAGACCAAAAAATCACCAAAAGCGTGTATATATATATGTCGTTTCCAGTACAATAGTTACATCAAAAATTCTCTCAAAACTTGGGTGTTTTACAAAAATTTGGCTACACTAAGCCTCGCTATGACATTTAAACAACTACTCTTCCAGCTAAGCCTGATGCTCAAAATAACATACAACTGCCCTGGCTATCCTCCTCAGAGGCACCAGGTATCTCTCTGGCATAGCCACAGTATGTCGTTGTAGACGAACTGGAATCTCCCGCATAGGAAGAGGTGGTACACCCATGCTCAAACCCTCCAGGTTTCTGGAAAGATCATGTAGGATTTGGGTATCATCATCTTCGGTAGCTTCCACATCCTCCACTGCTACGCTAGCCTCAAGTAGCTACAGTCCTCGTCGTGCATAATCAGGGGCCCCAGCTGGGCGGACAGGTGCCACATCTGTGTCAAGTAAAAAATCTTCATGTAAAAACATATTTTCACCCTATTTAAACAAAAAAATTTCATAAACATTCAAAAGACAAAAATACTTTCAAAGTAGGCTGATCATTCCTTTCTTACCATCTAACCCCTATTGGGTGCTAGGGGGCAACACTAGCTTCGGATCTCCGGTGAAGTTCATCCCTACATAGGGATAATCCTTAATCATAATGATCTGATAGTTGAGCCAATAAAAGAACCCATCATCAAAACAGTGATAGGCTGGACCCTCTCTAGTCCGTGGGATCAAAGCTGCCCATTGAGCCTATCTTGGCTCGCATGGGCCCAATACAACTGTAATCATCCTGGGTCTCATCACTGGCACCAACTCTAGTAGGAAAGAAATGATTAGTGTACCATACCTAAACTCTCTTTGAGTACGGGTCTTGCATGCTATAAGCTCTACTCAGACCCGACAGGAAACTCCATCACACCAGTCAAATACCTGAGGCTACATAAAATCTAAGGCTAGCAACATCTGGGCCTTGGTGGCCACATGTTGACTCTTGGCCCCTGCCAAGCGAATGATCATCCATAATAGATACCTCAATGGTCTCGAAGCCACCCATGTGATGGGAACCCGGTTGCTAACTGCCTCTGTGTTATGTATGCAATGAGAAGAATAAGATCAACAGTAGAGCAAGGATCTGCTCTGGACCCCATCAAGTTAGGCCTCGGTCCATGACATGACAGGCCGGTCAAAAATTAGATATCGTCCTTCTCAATTGAGAGCTCATTGCCCCCAATGCGAATGAAGTGGTAACACTCATCCCATTATTGAATCAGCCACCTCAGTAGGTTCTCTTGACCCCTCAATAGTTCCAACCGTGCATATTTTAGCAAACCGCACCTGCGGAGAGCCATCAAACTTGCAGCATTGGTGACCATATCTCTTTCTTCCCGTTCATGTTCTCTTTCTCACTAGATACTTATGATAAACAATAGAATACCTGCCAATATAACATTTTCAGCTGATTATAATTTTCCTGTAATGCTTCAAAATGCTAAACAACGAGTTCTTAAAACATGCTTTGTGCCTAATGTGGGCTATAGAGAAAAACAGAGTGTGATAACACGCCCTTCCTTCACTAGATGTGCATTTAACGCGGGCCCAACACTGCTGGCCTGCGTTAGATGCTAAAAATTTTTAGGGCCTACCAAATTTCTCATTTTAAACCAGCAAAACTTCATAAAAACAAGATAAAATGATAGCAGGAGGTTCCAGCTCTTACCTAGATCTCACGGGAAGAGGAATCGTTTCCTGGATTGACCGCAATTTCCAACCAAAGTTTTCACACTTTTTCACCCCAGAGCTCCTTCACAGCATGCAAAATACTGCAAATGAAAGACTTTTGACCTTCTTATAGCCATTTTGGGGAGTGAATCAGTTAGCTAGTCCATAGAAAGTCATGCCTTCTGGCTACATTTTTTTCACAACTCTTGATTTTGGTCACCGATGTCTTGATGAGTGTTTCAATGTCCATATGCAGATATTACCATGTTTGACCCTCATTCGAGCATTCTTTTTATGGTATTTTTCTTGCTCTTTAATCCAAAAAAACCTCGAGTTCTCTTCTTCAGACTCGTTAAAACTAACATGAAGACGACATGAGCCTTATTTTTAGGGACTTTTCTAGCTCATAAAACTGAAAAAACCTTGAGTTTCCTTTGTCAGGCTCGTTAAACTACCACGACAGAGGATTATGAGCCATTCTTTTCCTCTTTTTCAAAGCTCTTTAAATTGAAAAAGGAAACCTATTTTTCTTCACGTGACTCGTTAAAATTTCACAGAGAGCACCGAGTTTTTCTCTATTAGACTCGCTAAAATTTCACAAAGAATATTGAGTTTACTTCGTCTCCTCGTACTCATAACAAAATGAGGTAGACTTCCCTCGAACATAGATTTGTCACCTTTTCGGCTTCGATGGACTAACTTATGGAAAATGAACCGTTTTTGGGCTTACTATTCTTCCTTTGTCATGCTCGGTTATCAAGAAATGACAAAGGCACCCCCATGTGTAGAAATTTGAATAATTTGCTGAGTTATTCACCGAGATTATCCTGATTACACACTATTTAAGCTTCATGCATAATACATAACCTCTTCTACAATTGATCATCAATATGCGGAAATAGAAAGCAGTCACATGCGCTCATTAAAACATAATCAAGCACACATATCAACACAGGATGTAATGGGGAAAGCAATAGCTAAAAACCCCCAACTATCTGTATATTATAATGATGGAGAACATGTAACAATACATAGCACAATATTCCTCACAAGTACTCAGTACTATCTCAAGAAGTTACACACAAACTATATGAGATTTGAACAAGTCAGGGGTTCAAATCTCCTCCACAATTCTGCCTGCCTCTACTGCGCAATCCAAGTGAGTAATGAGTGAGATCCAAGTTCGAATCCCATTAGCTCCAACTGCGCAATCCTCATTGGCAATCTCCATCAATTGGTGTGCAAATCTCATGCACAATCATGGTCACAACTGATAGTCACACACACCCTTTCACCCACCTCTAACACTGGTCTCCACTGAACTGTCCATGCATTGCAGTTAACTGATGTGTTCATTAGTTGAATTATGAGTTAATAATTAGTGAATTAATTATTAGTTAATTCACACCACTCATCACTAGTGTATTTTTCAGTTAGACTAAATACAACTAGTTCAACTAAGTTAAACAGAACACAACTCCACCAACTGTCTCATCAACTCCACCAAACTCTGCCACTTGAGTCCTAACTGAAGTCAACCATGCATTAGCTCAACTAACCCTTAGGAAAATTGTATTTCCTTCTGTCAGCTGCATGTGCCACATCCAAGCATCAAACTGAAGTGTTCCAAGAGGATAAGATAATGTTTATAGTCTAAATATTATTAAGGGTTAATAATATTTGACTGTTCTATTTTTAGCTCGACAGTCTAAAAATAGAAACCGCCCAATGTCTAAAAATAGAGGTCCATCTATTTTTACCAACTCTACCAATCATCCATAAATAGCATCCTGCAACTCATAGACCATGATCCATATGTCTAAAAATAGACATAGTCTAAAAATAGACTTTGCGCCAAAAATAGCCTGCGGGCTCACTTAGTGAAGGCGACTTATTTTCACTAAGCTCCATCATCTTGTTGCATTTTCAACACTCCCTCTCAACAAGATATGGATTATCTGCAACCCCTATCCTGCCTCTGTGGTATTCGAATTTTCTCTTGGTGAGCACCTTCGTCAAGATATCAGCATCCTGATCCTCCGTGGGAATGTATGAAAGTAACATGATTCTCTGCTGCACACAATCTCTGATATGATGGTACCTGATGTCGATGTGTTTGGATCTATCATGAAATACTGGATTAGCCGAGAGTTTAATGCAACTCTAGTTATCACAATAAATCACAGTAGGCTCCAAGTGTGACCCGAACAATCCGACCAGGATCTTCCTCATCCATATGGCCTCGCATGCAGCCAAGCTTGTTGCCATATACTCAGCCTCTGCTGAACTGAGTGCCACGGATCTCTGCTTCCTGCTGTACCAAGAAACTGTTGTCGACCCGATACTAAAGATCCCTCCAGATGTTCTCTTTCTGTCCGTTGGGCTCCCTACCCAATCTGCATCAGTGAAGCCACATAGCTTCACCTCATCCTCCTGTCTGTACCACAAGCCATATCCCGATGTGCCTCTAAGATAACGCAATACATGCTTGCCTGCCTTCCAGAAGAGCTTGGTAGGCTTAACCATAGCTTGCGAAATCTGGTTAACAGCATAGCATATATCGGGTCGTGTATTGACTAGATACATAAGCGACCCCACCAACTGTCGATAAACAGTGGCATCCACTACCTCCGCTAAAGTAGCATCCTCCTTCCTCCAACCTCCAGGAAGAGGAGTATCAACAGGCTTGTAGCCATGCATGTTGAACTTCTCCAATATTTCTTGGGCCATACTTACCCTGAGAAACAAATATTCCATCACTGCGCTGCCAGATTTCCAATCCCAGGAAATAATGAAGGAGGCCCAAGTCCTTCATCTCAAACTCTCTAGCAAGATCCTCCTTGCATGAAAGTATCAACAACTCATCACTTGTCAAAATCAGATCATCTACATACAGTACAATGATCAGCAAATTCCCCTCCACCACAATCTGGCACAGATTAGGATCCGCCTCACTCTTAGAGAATCCAAGTCCGATGAAATAACTGTCTATCCGTGTGTACCAAGCACGAGGTGCTTGCTTCAACCCGTACAGTGCTCTCTTGAGTCTACACACATGCGACTCACTGCTGAAGATCTCGAAACCTTCAGGATGCTCTATGTGCACCTCATCCTCAATGACTCTGTTGAGGAACGCAGTCTTCACATCCATCTGATGGATGTGCCACCCCATCTGCGCTGAGAGAGAAAGGATCGTCTATATGGAAGAGGACCTTGCGATAGGTGCAAAGGTCTGCTCATAATCGATCCCCTCTATCTGTGAGAAGCCTAGGGCAACAAATCTTGCCTTGTACTTCTCCACACTCCCGTCAACCACCTGCTTCACTTTGTAGATCCATCGTGAACCCACCACTGATTTCCCCTCCTGCCTTGGGAAAATCTCCCATGCACTGTTTCTGACAATTGAATCATACTCTTCCACCATGGCATCTACCCATGCAGGGTCCTCCACAGCTTCCTCGAAAGAGGATGGCTCTGTCACAACACATTTTCTCACAAGAGCCATGTATCCAGTGTACCAATCCGGTGACTGTCTCTGTCTGCGCTGTGCTGTAGGTGGTCCTAAAACCTTCTCTACATCTTGAGAAAATCCCTTCTGCACTGCAAAATTCCTTGAATTCAGTAGAGATGAATTCACCACCATTATCGCTCCTAAGAGCCTTCACATGCTTCCCTGATTCCTTCTCAACCAGCGCCTTGAACTCACATAACTTTGAGTATGTCTCGCTCTTCTTCTTCATGAAGAAGATCCAGCACTTCCGAGAGAAATCATCAACAAAGATCACATAGTACTTGTGCTTTGCTGTCGAAGCTACTAAGAAAGGTCCACACACGTCTGTGTGAATTCTCTCAAGGATCATCATGGCGCGACTATCCTTCTCATGAAAAGTGGCTTTCACAAATTTTTCTCACAGTACCCCTTTGCATCGATCTCGATCACAAAAGAGTGCTCCTTAGAAGCCTGAGAGAGAACTACCGCATCTTCAAAGCTCCACAGTGAAGGTGGCCCAACTTCGGCAAGCGCGCTCGCGCCATCATCCCCGCTCACCACTCTTCCCACTCCTTGCATGCCAATATCACATGTACCATCTATCATAAATCGATAAAGGTTCTTGACTCGAACCCCTATCTTCCGGGTCTCTCCAGTTTTCTTACTGCGCAGGAAATATTTTCCTTCACTGAAGACCACATCATACCCCTTGTCTTCCAACATCGCCACAGAGATCAGATTCTTCATTAATCTTGGAACATGCAAAACTTCCTTCAATACGAAGGGTTTACCAGACTCCCTCTCAAAGGAAATGGTACCGATACCGGTCACATTGTATCTACCATCATCACCCATCTCGATGTGCACTCCAAGATCTTTCTCATCTAGATCTGAAGACAGATCTCGATCTCCAGTCATGTGAAAAGATGCACCACTATCCAAGAACCATACTGATCCCATCACACTTGAGAACAAGCATGCGATTAGCGAAAAATCTAGCTCAAAATGTGAGGCTAAGGCCTCTCCCGCTGCAGATCTAGCAGCTTGCTTATTTTTCTTCTTCTGCGGACAATTTGTGGCATAATATCCATGCTGGTGACAGTGAAAAAATTTCACCTTAGACATGTCTTGCTTCTTGCCTTTCGAACCAGAATGAGAAGCTTTCTTGCTCTTCCCCTTCTTTTCTTTGGCAGCCAAAGTGCAATTTTCTTCATCAGATGCCTTTGATGAAGATCCATCTCTGGTATTCCGCCGTATCTCCTCTTGCACAAGATCCAAACAAAGTCGCTCCCATCCTGGAAAGTTCTCCTGACCATTGAGAGAATCCTGATAGGCATGCCAACTCTTCGGTAGACCAAGGAGAGCCAATCTCACCAATTCCTCATCATCGACAGTCACCCCCACACTTCCCAGCTCATCCCTGCATTGGATGAACTTCGTGAGATACTTCGGTATACTGTCGCCTTTCTCCATCTTGATATGTCTGAGTTTATCCTTGAGCACCAACTTCCTCTGGTCGCTCTTGCTCTGGAATAAATCTGTCAACACTTTCCACATCAAGTATGGAGAAGCTTTTCCATGCATGCTGGATACAATGTGATCCTTCACGCCCTCCAACAGAATTCTTCGACATTTCGCCATCTTCTTTTTCCAAGCCTCAACTTGAGCAGCATCAGTAGGCTTTGGGATCTCAGCTTCTATGAACTCCTTCAGCCCATTATCATCTAATACCACCTCCATCCGGTCCTTCCATGCAACATAATTCAAACTACCCTCAAGGGAATATTCCAGTCGCAATTCGTTGAAAGACATTTCAACTCTAGCACCAAGAAAACTGCTGCAATTTCGAATTCCAAATTCTACTGCAAATTCGAATTCCAAGCTCAAAACTCAGCTTCTTCTGGATATGTGAGAACGAATTATTTCTAGCATAGAGATCGACTGTAGGGGCATTTACTAGATATATCACCTTTCAAAGAAAGGATGGATCCAGAGGCTACCTGGCCCGTTACAGACTCTGTCTACCGAAATAATTGTAATCACTATAATAGATCCGATGATCAATTCTGCTCTGATACCATGTAGAAATTTGAATAATTTTCTGTTATTCACCGAGATTATCCTGATTACACACTATTTAAGCTTCATGCATAATACATAACCTCTTCTACAATTGATCATCAATATGCGGAAATAGAAAGCAGTCGCATGCGCTCATTAAGACATAATCAAGCACACATATCAACACAGGATGTAATGGGGAAAGAAATATCTGAAAACCCCCAACTATATGTATATTATAATGATGGAGAACATGTAACAATACATAGCACAATACTCCTCACAAGCACTCAGTACTATCTCAAGAAGTTACACACAAACTATATGAGATTTGAACAAGTCAGGGGTTCAAATCTCCTCCACAAGTCTGCTTGCCTCTACTGCGCAATCCAAGTGAGTAATGAGTGAGATACAAGTTTGAATCCCATTAGCTCCAACTGTGCAATCCTCATTGGCAATCTCCATCAATTGGTGTGCAAATATCATGCACAATCATGGTCACAACTGATAGTCACACACACCCTTTCACCCACCTCTAACACTGGTCTCCACTGAACTGTCCATGCATTGCAGTTAACTGATGTTTTCATTAGTTGAATTATGAGTTAATAATTAGTGAATTAATTATTAATTAATTCACACCACTCATCACTAGTGTATTTTTCAGTTAGACTAAATACAACTAGTTCAACTAAGTTAAACAGAACACAACTCCACCAACTGTCTCATCAACTCCACCAAACTCTGCCACATGAGTTCTAACTCAAGTCAACCATGCAATAGCTCAACTAACCCTTAGGAAAAGCGTATTTCCTTCTGTCAGCTGCATGTGCCACATCCAAGCATCAAACTGAAGTGCTCCAAGAGGATAAGATAATGTTTATAGTCTAAATATTATTAAGGGTTAATAATATTCGACTGTTCTATTTTTAGCCCGGCAGTCTAAAAATAGATTCCGCCCAATGTCTAAAAATAGAGGTCCATCTATTTTTACCAACATGAACAATCATCCATAAATAGCATCCTACAACTCATAGACCATGATCCATATGTCTAAAATAGACATAGTCTAAAAATAGACTTTGTGCCAAAAATAGCCTGCGGGCCCACTTAGTGAAGGCGACTTCATTTCACTAAGCTCCATCATCTTGTTGCATTTTCAACACCATGGAGTTTTCTTTTACAACATTTTTCAGACTCTCTAAATATGAAAAATTCATCGATTTTACTCGTTTGGACTCGTTAAACCTAATCAGACGGGGAAAATTTTGGAAAAAATGGATACTACCTCTATTACATTTAAGAAAGGTCGATTTGGCAGAAAAAATCTTGAACATGGCACTTCCCAAAAAACTCTTTTGCAATTAGCCGAACCCTACCATCTATGATTTTAGCCTTCATATCCCAGTGTTCCTACACTGGTAAAATCATAAAATACTCTTTGGTGTTCATTAAGCCTCAGCTGCCTGGTACCCTGTTAGAGTGCCTTCTATTGTTCAAGAAGATCTCGCTATCTACTGATCCTCATATCAACCAAACCGATCATTATGCCAGAAATTATTTGTTGTCAGTTATTCCCATTTTCTCTTCATTATTTTCATCAAGAAAAAAATCATCTTTTTCTCGTTTCGTGTTGATTGATGTAGGACACCTCAGTTCCTATCTTTTGAAAAATCTCTTCCCATCGACTTCAACATCTTATCTAGGAAGTTGATCCAGAAACTCATCAGTACCTAGATTCTTGCAGACATCAGTGGCAGCTAATATTATGTTTGATTAGAGGTCTTCATTATTAGCTCTCGATCGAATTATTCTACGAGTGTTCGACTTCAACTCCTTTTATTCACGCTCACTAGATTGTACTGTGCATCTTAGGGACCATCATCATTATCAATGGCCACCTTCGCGTCTGTTAACAGTTTTCATTATCAATTGGTAATCAGACTATTTCTCACATGTTCAATGACAGATCCTTCATTCACATGTCGAGAAATATTCAGTTCAAGTGAAGCGGCAGCCAAGACCATGGGGCAAAGGTTACATCATTACAACTGTGTTTCCTTCCCCAAGTTGCGATATTTTTTATGGAAAAAACTTTTCAGTATTGATCCTGTTATGACAGACAATTCCAAGTTATGCTTATCAGTGGACATATTGTTCATATCTCTATACTAGATAACTAATGTTGATTAGCTACTGAGCATGGGAATGCCCGACTCAAGACAGATATTATATTTTCTAAAATTTGTTGTTGTTTCAGGTTTTCCTCAGTCCTCCAAAATCTTTAGCTCTACTACACATATTATAAAGTATTTCAGCCATCGTCTTTGTCTCTGACCTCACACTTTAGGGGGCATCTGTTATAGGTCAAATAACCTCCTCATCATCTCAGAGGAGAAGATAAATATGGAAGGAAGAAAGAGACCTAAACTAAACCTACTTCTGCCAAGGTAACACACCCCTATAACATCCAAAGTGCGTTATAATGCATCTGATCCATGAAAAGGTCATGTTAGTGGCTAGGAAAAAGGTCTGTTTAGTCTAGAGGGCAGCGTTACCCATGTTTTGAGTTTGAAACAAGAAAAACCCACGAAGAATGATTAGAAGCTCTAGCTTTTTCTCATAGAGAGTCAGTGAAAAATGGAAACTACAAGGCACTAACCTCTATTGGGTCTTGCCAAAAACAACTAGACTCTCAAGAAAGGCAAAACCATGGAAAGTTGAGGAAAAATCTTGTTTTCTTCTATTTAGAACTGGTGGAAGGAGAAAGGCAAGGTTTTCCCTCTCCATCTCCTATAAAATGGATCTGTGGGCTCTTGGTCTAAGGTTGAAGGTTTTTTGAATACGTGTGAAGCAGAGCATTTATTGTTGTAGTGTGAAGGTCAAAGGCCAAAGAAGTTCATTAAGAAATTTTTGACTAAAGACATCACTGCATTCAGAGAAAGAGAGAGAGAGATTGGAAGACTGAGGAGGGCTTGGTACAACCAACGGTTGTAATCCTCCTTTTTTATAAATCAATAGAACTGTATTTGTTTTGTCCATTCAATGCGTCAATATTGTTAATTACTTCTCAATTACTTACATAGCATGAGATGAATGGATTAGATGTGCATTGCTTAATGTTTATCATATGTTAACTTAATTTATAGGAAATATATTGTGGTAGAGATTACACAAGTGCTTTGATTGATCACAGGGTCAAGATTTGGAGCTAGTGAAGGAGGATCCCTGCTTCGCTGCTTAGTGCTCTCCAAAGACTTCGGGATCTAAAAAGAGGTAATATTCCATCTCATTTTATCAAGTTTTCTAAGTTAACATGAACATATATACATATTATTTGTGAAATATATAGCTAATATTATTGTCTGCCTCAGGCACTGGAAAGCCCTGAGAGGGATATTCGATAACCAACAACCCAAGTATTTTACCCTATAGCACTCCTCAAAACCATTGAAGGACAAAGGAAAATAACAACTGAAGAAGGAAGAAGACAATCATGAGGAAGAAAGAGAATTTGAACTCATTCACATAGACAGTGATGAGGAAAATGAAACAAGGATATTGAACTTCCTTCTACAATACCAGAATGCACAGATTAAAGACTTGGAGGCTGAGCTAGAAAGATCAAAGGATCTCATTCACTTCCTCCAAATGCAGAACAAACAAATGAGTGGCCAGCTATCCATATATGAAACAAGGGTTCTCAAATATAGGAAATAATCTCAAAGGTCACAAGTGCAGTTGGAGGAACACATGGGTGCCTATGAGGAAGATAATGAGGAAGAGGGAGAAGCCAGGAAGAGGCCTAAGACTATGTAATATCCCAAAAATGGGATTGCATAGCAGTGCCTGCTGAAATAACACACTTCTAGGAAATATGTGCACAGAAATGATTTTTCAGCTCATGGATTTCTTAGATAAGTAGATATGGGGCCTAGATCAAAAAGGAGAGCAAAAAAAAATCAAACTAGGTGTGGTAAATAGATCTCCCACCACCTAGTCTAGCTGGAAAACCGCCAAAGAGAGGATCTGCAACTATGTACTACAAACTGCTTCAGAAATAACACAGCCTTGGAAAGCATGAGCAGAAGGCCATCAAATAAGATCAAATTTTGAATATACAGTAGCAAATCAGATTTATATTTGTGCTCTTACATTATACAGTATAATACAGAAGACAAGAGAGGAGGAAATCTTCAGAAAAGAAGATTGCAACACATAGATAAACTGCAAAATGGCTTAACAATGTTATTTCAAGGAGTTGTAGCAGCTGAATGTTACACTTCATATCTAGAGCTAATATTTGTACAAAATATCATATCCATTTCAGATCTATACATTGGAAAGGCTCTATTAAAAGATCCCCTTAGGGTTTTGACCAAAACATGCAATACAAAGAGTAGATCTGAGTTTTAGGTAGCAGATCTACAATATTATTCATAAATTTCTGAAGATGATTTACATTAGAAATAGATCATATCTATACAGAACATATATCAACAAGCTAATCCATGGATCACCAAAGTGAAAGGCAAATCCCAACACCATAGATCTCTCATCAAAAATGGGATCAAAACACCTTGCAAAGCCTCCACTGAAAATAACACAGTCCCTCAAGGGAAACTGCACTGTAGCTTGAATAACTGAGTTGGCATGATGCCACAATATAGATCTGAAGCCCACATAGCTAATGCACTCTTCCAGGAGGTTAAAAGACACACTCACTGAGAACAGGCACTAGTAAAGTCTAGATTTGAGTAGATCTAGTGTTTCCACTTGTTTCAGCTTGCAAAAGCAACCAAACCCTCACTGGATCTACATTGTAGTTAGAAATAGAGCTTGGCCCAATGCCTGATAGTGGATCAAATCAGCAATAATCCTCCAATAAATCCTCAAGAGAAGAGATAGAATCCCTGCATAGGAATTCACAAGTGCTAAGCAGCACTATCCTCAGCTAAACAACAGAGGATGGTATTTGTATAAACAGACAAGATACTCAGAAAATATACATAATCAACAACTCTTTCTTGCTGCCTCCCTCTTCCTTTTATAAGATGAAAGCCTTTACAAACCCTAAACCACCTTGATGAATTAGCTCCTTTCACATGAGGGGCCTCCTCCTAGAACTGCGTTGTCCCTTTATGAGGTACATTGTATCTAGACATCACTGTAGATTTGGTCAAGGTTGACCTAGTCTCATATCTCAAACCCCTTTCACACCTGCAATTGATTTGTTTACATGGCCCTGATTTATCCTTGTTCATATGGGCATTTATTTATTCATTCTTTTCAGGAGTTTTACATGTCCTCCTTTATTAATTTATTCATGCAACGGAAAGTTTAAAAAAAATGTATATTCCTCTTAGCTCAGGCTAAGTAGGAATATTACAGTCCTCCCCTCCAAAATGTTGCTTTTCATCAAGCAACTAATAGGGTGAGGGTTGCAGTTCTTCCACTCCTCCATTGGTGACACAATCAAGGATCAAGTTCTCCTCATAAGCCAAGTGTTCACCAAGCCAATACATCATGAATTGTTCCTCCAAGGTCATCATAAGATGTGCATAGTTCATCCCATAAGGAGTGAAAAATTCAAAAGAAATGTAATGTTCCTAATTAGCCCAAGCTAATAGGAATATTTCCTTTTGTTTTAATTTTATTTATTGATGAATAAAATGTAAAGGAGGACATGAAAAACTCTTATATCATAAAAATAAGTCAATGCCCAATGTGAACAAAGACAAATCAGGGCTTGCTTAATAAAAGTCACTTGTGTGTGAACATGATTGAGCCACTTGACCGGGTCAACAAGACCAAATCACTAAGAAGACTAGATACATTGAACCACTTTGAAGACCCAATGCAGTTCTAGAAGGAGGATCCCATGTGAAAGGGGTTAATTCATTTGAGGTGGTTTATGGTTTTGCACATCCTCATATTATAAAAGGAAGGAGAAGGCTCATGGAAAAGGTTGTTGATGTTAATTCTATTTTGAGATTTCTTGAGCAACTCAAACTCTCTTGGCTGTTTATCTAGAGAGAGAGGAATTTCCTATTTAGGAATTCCTCTTCCTTCCTTGAGGGTCTCTTGGAGGAGATTGTGCTACATTGGTCCACTATCTAGCATTGACCAAGCTTCACCTCCCTTGATAGCATAAATCCTGATTAGGGCTTCACTGTTTAGAGAGCTACAACAAGTGGAATCAGATCTATTCAGATCTGAAGAGTTCTATTGCATATTTTCAGTGGTGAAGTCATATAAATAACTGGAAAGAGTGAAATAGCTATTTTGGGGCTTCATATTATTATCTTGGCATCAGGCTAAAGTGTGCTCCACTTCTTCAGGACAACCCCTTGAGGAAACTGCGTCCTTTTGCAGGCAGAGTTGCAATGTGGGTATTACATCAGTTTGGAGGAGAGATATCAGGTGAAAGGGCTCCTTTCCTTCACTGAGGTGATCCATGGATTTTCCAACCAATCCATGTCCTATTTCAGATCTGATCTAATGTGCATCATATTATTTAGAAATTTCTGAAGATTACTACAGATCTATGGTGTAGATCTCAGATCTATTCATTGTTATTTATCTTCTATTGAGATCCCCAAGGGGAATGTACTAAAAATATCTTTTTGCATATAGATCCCATTCTGATATGTGATTTTATATTCATATATATTGTATATCTAAAATATAATGAAACACTGCTTCAACTTCCCGAATATTACACTGTCTGGTTTATTGGGCATTTCCTTGTAGCATTTTGTTGGGTTTTGAGGCCTTTCTTCATGTATAAATCTGTGTTTTCTAATATAAAGCCATTGAATCATATTATAAACTTTTCATACTTATTTTCAATCATTATTTCAGCTAAACCATTCAGAAAATCACGTTGTAGAAGCTTCAACACTTTCTGCATCATTTAGGCCATGTGAAATCAGGATTTTTAAGCCTAGTTTGGGAAGGAGGAACTGTTTAACCTAGCTAGAATTATTTTTTTAAGATGAAATTAGGAGAATAGGTCCCTCATGACCTAATATAAAATAAAATCCCACCATTTCCCTTAATTGTATGCAGATCTCAGAATTAATTCATTTTAGGGCCAAAATCATCACTTTTCCCCACCTTATGGTCTATAAAACGCTGTATAAGGTTGTTGCTGCATAATTAACTAAAGGTTAAGTTTTTTTACATATTTATAAGGAATATTTATGTAGCTCCACATTGGTAATAACTCATATTATTCCCAATAGTGTAGCTATTCCAATTTTGGAACATTACAGTGGTATCAGAGCAAGATCTTTGGCTCAGCCTGTGGCTTCAAGCCAAAGTGTTGTACATCAAGGAGAAAGGTCAGAATGATGAAGAAGATGAGTTTTACCTCATTATATTCCAGATCCATGAATATCCTCTTCAAATAGGGTAGACAGATAAAAGAGGAAGAAGAAGAAAATGAAAATCCTAGAGGGTTTCAAGGAGAAGAAAGTTGCAGTGAGACCTACAGAAGGTTTCAAGAAGGAGAGGAATACCCATGCACTTCCTACCCTCACAAAGAATATGCATTGTACAGAAGAAACAAGATCATGGCTCCACCACCTGGAAAAATGACAGAAGAGGAGATCTCCCTGCTCCTTTTCCAGACCCTGAAGGGTATTGAAGAAGATCTCAAGGAGATTGAGAGGGTGGAGACTTGTACCAGCACTGGAACAACCTTGGAAAAGCAGCCTTCAGTAATGGAGGAAGACTAAATAGTTTTAGGATAAGCTCTTGCTTCTACATCCCACTAAGGTGTGATTAAAAATTCATCTGTTGTCATTTCAGCACATTGTATGAAGAGATCTACAATTCTGTATGCTACTGATTTAGAGCAACAAATTTGCACTGCGTTTTGCAAGAGCAGTAAGGAAGAAAGGAGGCACCATTCCTCATGGGGGCATTCAAATTGCAGCTTCATTCATGAAGCAATGGAGGCAGAAATGATGAATGGTAGAAATCTTGAAGTGATAAACCTTTTCTCCTTTCTAGATGCCTCTTTCTCAATGAGCACTCCCAGCTCAAAGAGAAACTTCCACCTGCAGAAGATCCAGAACCTCAATGGTTTTGGAACGACAAAGATGAGAGGTCTTTTCTTGAAGATATCAAAGGGATTTCATTTCAAAATCCCTTTAAATGAAAAAGGTGTAAAACCATGAGGACACCAAGAGGAGATGAGGAAGAGGGCCGGCCTCATTCCTATCCATTGCAGAAGGTTGAAACACCTAGGAACATGATTGGATTGTGCAGTGGAAGCATGGAGGGTCTTCTCCACTTATGTATTCAATCATATCTCATTAAGGAGGTCTCAGTATATGAATATTATGGTACCATCCATGGGAAGCATGTGTCATCACTATCAAAGGATGAGACCCTAAAGATTGCAGAAGGCAAAGAGGAGGGCAAGCTTCACATGGTAAGAAACATTTGTCCCTCTTTATTCCAGCATAAAAATTCAAGGATAATGAAAAATGATCTATTCAAGAAAAGAAATGACACATAAGCCCATACATCCTTCCATGATCTATGCCTTGATGTCTCCTTACTTGAAGGAATTCCACCAAGGAGTTCCCATGATGAGCAGAAGAGAAAAGTGTTCCCTCAACCTTGTGCATCAATTTCATCTCTTTCTAAGAGGGAGGCCAACACAACATTGGAGAATTTGGGTAAGAATCATGCTTATGTAAATCACATATTATTTCATGATTGCATGTATTCTCTTACTTTACAATTTCAGGCCATAACTCCCAAAGGGAGTGTTTACCTTACAAGCTTCATGGCCAACTATGGGCCAAGATTATTTTCAAATATGGCCACTCCCTTGATGGGCTAGGGGAGGTGTTACCACATGATGGGTGCTTCCCTAAGGCACCAAATATACATTTCAATTTCAACCATGGTGAAATGATAAGGGCAGCAAGTAAGTGGCATGAAAACTACTTACCACATTAGGATCTGAAGCAGGGAGGAGATCCCCTGCGCTGGTTCCTATTGGGTGAGTTTGGGTACCACCCAAGGTTTTTGAATTTCTTGCCTCATGCCTTGTATTTCAAGAAAAGAATACATAAGAATAATGCATGTTTGTTTTGGTTGATGAGAAGAGAGTATGGACACTCCATGATGAATTCCATGTCCATGCATCTACTTGTATCCACGATGTATGTACATGTATTTCTATTTAGAATGAATATCATAGTCATGTATGTACTTTGGGTTGGGAGAAGATGTAACCTTCTCATGGGATGGCATAAGGGAGCATGTTTATATCATGATGTTAATGATGCTCCAATATTTATTGTAAACATGAGAGGAGGAAAGGTACAATGGGTGAATGTATCCATTGGGAATGCAATCTCCCAAATTCATTTGTATTTCAAGGAGAAGGTAGAACCTTATATGGCTATTGTATTATATATTGTGTTTTATTATGCAAAAGGTCATGTATTGGGCTTATGTCATGAGAAGGGATCTCTCACAAGGGAGAATTTGGAGCATGACATGTGTTGTTTGAATCATATTCAGCCAACACCTATTATCCTCCACTATTTTCAAGCTTTGAAGAAGCTTATTGCAGCAAGTAGGTGGTGGGATGGACACTTATTATGCTATGATTTGAAGCAGCTAGGGAGGAGAAACTTTCCACATGACACCTTTGGCATGGAAGGGGTCAAAAAGGAAGAGTCAAATCAGCTCACTCTTTCTTCTTTTAAGGAAGAGAATAGATCCATGCACCACTCCATTGATGGGAGGAGGATTGTTGGAAAGAAACATGATCATGTTACATATGCTTTATATTCTGATTTCATGTACTCTTACACCATGTTTTTGCAGGCCATGACTCCAAGGTGGAGTGTTATATCATGTGAGCCTCTTGGCCAATATTGGGCAACAAAAATTTCTGAATTGGGCCACTCCCTTGAGAAGAAAAAGGATATTTTGCAAAATGATGGATGCTTCCCCAAAGCACCAAACATATATCACACTTTCAGCCATGGTGGTATGGTGTGGAAAACAAGTAAGTGGTGGGAAAACCACTTACCATATCTACATTTTATGCAAGCAGGGGATGCATTGCGTTGGTTCCACATGTGGGACTATGACCCACCTCCATATGTGCAATTTTTTGTTTTCAAGCACATTGTTTTGATTCCCTATCTTGATAATGTACTTGTAATTCTATGGGGATGTATGGGGAAAGAAAGAAGGATGGCATGTGCCTCATGGGATGGCTACTCTCCATGTACTTTATGTTTTCTTGTTTCAGGGAGAGCATGGGGGCAAACCATGTTTCTTTCATATGATCTATTGTCTCCTTATGGGATGAACCATTTGTATCTCTTAAGAACCTTGGAGGAACAAGACATGTATGGATGGATTGGTGAGCCCTTGGCTTATGGAGGAAGCTTATCTTATGTTGGTGTCACCAAGGAGGAAATTTTGCAACACTAACCTTGCAGTTGCTTGAGGGCAAACAACAATTTTTGAGGGGAGGACTGTAATTTTCCTAATTAGCCCAAGATAATAGGAATATTTCATTTTATTTAAATTTTATTTATTGATGAATAAAATGTAAAGGAGGACATGAAAAACTCCTAAAATATAAAAATAAATCAATACCCAATGTGAACAAATACAAATCAAGGCTTAATTAATAAAAGCCACTTGTGTGTGAACAATATTGAGCCACTTGACCGGGTCAACAGGACCAAATCAATAAGCAGACCAGATACATTGAACCACTTTGAAGACCTAGCGCAGTTCTAGAAGGAGGATCCCATGTGAAAGGGGTTAATTCATTTGAGGTGGTTTAGGGTTTTTCACATCCTCATATTATAAAATGAAGGAGAAGTCTCAAGGAAAAGGTTTTTGATGTTAATTATATTTTGATATTGCTTGAGAAACTCAAACTCTCTTTGCTATTTAGCTAGAGAGAGAGAAATTTCCTGTTTAGGAATTCCTCTTCCTTCGTTGAGGGTCTCTTGGAGGAGATTGTGCTACATTGGTCCACTATCTGGAATTGGCCAAGATTCACCTCCCTTGACAGCGTAAATCCTGATTAGGGCTTCACTGTTTAGAGAGCTGCAGCAAGTGGAATCAAATCTATTTAGATCTGAAGAGTTCTATTGCATCTTTTCAATAGTGAAGTCATCTAAATCACTGGCAAGAGTGCAATAGCTACTTTTGGGCTTCATATTCTTATCTTGGCATCAGGCCAAAGTGTGATCCACTTCTTCAGCACAGTCCCTTGAGGAAACTGCATCCTTTTGTAGGTAGAGTTGCAGTGTGGGTTTTACATCAGTTTGGAGGAGAGATCTCTGGTAAAAGGGCTCCTTTCCTTCACTGAGGTGATCCATGGATTAGCAAACCAATCCATGTAAAATTTTAGATCTGATCTAATGTGCATCATATTCTTCAGAAATTTCTGAATATTACTGCAGATCTATGGTGTAGATCCTAGATCTATTAATTGTTATTCATCTTCTGCTGAGATCCCCAAGGGGAATGTACTAAAAAGCTCTTTTTGAATATATATCCCATTCTGATCTATGATTTTATATTAATATCTGTTGTAGATATAAAATATAATGAAACACTACTTTAGCTTTTTGAATATTACGTTGTCTGGTTTATTGGGCATTTCCTTATAGCATTTTGAGGCCTTTCTTCATGTATAAATTTGTGTTTTCTAATATAAAGCCATTGAATCATATTATGAACTTTTAATACTGATGTTCCATCATTATTTCAGTTAAACCATTCAGAAAATAATGTTGTAGAAGCTTCAACAGTTTCTGCATCATTTAAGCCATGGGAAATCAAGGTTTTTAAGCCTAGTTTGGGAAGGAGAAACCATTTAACCTAGTTAGAATTATTTTTTTAAGCTGAAATTCGGAGCATAGGTCCCTCATGACCTAATATAAAATAATGTACCACCATTTTTCTTAATTGTACGCAGATCTCTGAATTCACTAATTTTAGGGCCAAAATCATCACTTTTCCCCACCTTTTGGTCTATAAAATGTTGTATAAGGTTTTTACTGCATAATTAACTGAATTTTAAGTGTTTTGACGTCTATATAAGGCATATTTATATAGCTCCACATTGGTAATAACTCATATTATTCCCAATATTGTAGCTATTCCAATTTTGGAACATTACAAGAAATAAGCATGGTTGAAGCAATGCTTTCTCTAAAACATGTAGCATGAGGTACATAGAGAAGTTCCAACCCATGTGATACATACAAACTGCCCATAATCCGTCCATACAATCCCATAAATAGTACAACTATATCATCCAAGTATGGGAGCAAAACTACATATATGAAAACAGAAATCTGGGCTTGAAGAGGTGGGTCAAAGTCCCACATGTGATGCTAGCGCAGTGCATCTCTTGATTTCATTATATAAAGGTATGGAAAGTGGAATTCCCACCAAAAATTTTCTGCATAAGTTATCTCAACATAGCTAAAGATATTAGATATGTTTGGTGCCTTTGGGAAGCACCCATCATGAAAAGGAATCCCCCTTTGCACAACAAGGGAGTGGCCAAGTTCAGAATTTCTATTGGCCCTCCAAAAGCCATGAGATTCACATGATATCTTGCTCTCTTTAGGAGTCATAACCTACAAAAAAATGGTAAGAGAATGTGATGGATAAGGAAATAAAACTTGCTTGGCTTGACTAGATCCTTTACCGTAATAGTTCCTCATACACATGGAGTTTTGCATGGGCATTTTCATCCTCTCAAAAGAAGGAAGAACTGGCTGAAATGAATCTTTAAAAGAGTCCATTAGCTATCCAAATTCCTCATAGCTAATGCACTTTTGGAAGTGCTGATGTAATTCCTCTCTCATCCCTTCCCAATCAAAGCTCCTCATGATGAGGGTGTAGATCTTCATGGACTGCATATGGCTGAGAAAGAATTCTTTGTGTGCCCCTTGTAGTATATTCTACTTGAGCTTGGAAGCTCTAGATAGGAAGAACCTACCATGATAGCAGATGACTCCCCCTTGGACTAAGTAGCACTCTTCTTGCTGTAGGCCATCTAGTATCATACAGGTGTGGAGATATTTGGAATACTCTACAAGAAATTGAGATTTCCAGTACAAATCCACACTGCTCAACAATGAAAGCTCTGATGATACCTCCATGGAAGGGTCTATTATGTTGCTAATATCTCCTCTAGCATCCCTCATGCCAAATATGTGTGTTGGAAGGCTTCCTCCCATCCTCCTCCTCCCACAGCGCAGATCTGGAAATGAGAGGGGGTGAAAGTGGTGAAGGGATAAGATCCCCCTTACTCTTGAGTTGTCCCAAGCCTCCCAATGTTGTATCTTGGTCTTCCATTTCCCCAATCCCTCTTGGATCTAAGTTTGGAGCAGCACTTTGTGAGGCATCCCCCACAAGATCTGAATCTGGTGGCCTTCCAGGTGGTTTGGCACTAGATAGGAATGTCCCATGCAGAATTCTCATGAACATTAGAGAAGGGACTGTGAGATCCTTTCTTCCACTGTGCAAATCCATCTTTGTTGTTTGGGTGGAAGTTCTAGGTGAAGGGTAAGTATGCATGCCTTGGATCATTTGAGGTTTACCACTCTTCATGTCCACCCACTCCATCTGCAAAGCCTTCCAATCAGTGGTGACTTTCCCCAATGTAATCAACCATTGGACACCCAAAATGATATTGGTGTCTGGTATGTCAACTACAAAAAAGTGATCCACCAAAGTGTAGGACCCCATAGTAACTAAAAGTGATGGGACATAGTGCATGCATTGCATTGTCCTATCTCCTGGGACCAAAACAGAGAATCCTTCAGAAGTATCAGTAGGGATTTCTCTCCTCTTCACAAGATGAGCATCAATAAAGTTGTGGGTTGCCCCACTGTCAATCAGTACAGATACCCTCTTATTCATGACTGAACCTTGTACTCTTAAGGTCAAGTACCTAGGTAATCCTCTCAAAGATGCAAGAGTTCCACCCATTGGAGAAAAGGTTCCATTCCCATCTCCAGATGGTGTTGGATCTCCCTCAACATTGTCAGCGTTGTGACCTCTTCTTGGTTCATCATCTCCTTCTTCCTCCTCAAAATCTGAGAAGACTTCTATGTAGTGTGATTTCCCAGTAGCACATCTATGTCCAGGTGCCCATGACTCTTGGAAAGTGAAATATAGTATCTTCTTTCTCAGCTCCCTCCTGACTTCAATATCAAGGGGCTTCTTGAATGTTCTCTCCTTGGAAGGAGAATCTTTCTCTTCCTTCCCTTTAGAAAGGTAAGGGGCCTTGCTTTGAAAAGTTTCCTTTGCTTTTGGCAAGGCATCTTGGAGGTCCCTAGCCCTCTCAATGGCATCATGCAAAGTGATGGGCTTGGTAGATTTAACCAACCCATGTAAAGGTTCATCTAAGCCATCGATGAACATGTACACCCTCCTTGCTACAAACAGATCAGGAACCATAACAGATAATCTTAGAAACTCAGAGATATAAGTTTCTGCATTTCCTGATTGCTTTAGCTTTTCAAGGCTCATGAAAGGTGCTTCTGGATCCTTCCTTTCAAACCTCTCCACTATTCTTCTACTTAATTCAAAATAGGCAGTCACATTGGCATGGCCCAATGTAGAAAACCCATGGAACCACCAATTTTGTGCTTCACCTTCAAAGTGCAGTGCTGCAATCTTGATGGCTTCAATCTCAGGGACTTTGTTCAATTGAAAGTAGATATCCAACTTTATTACCCATGCCTTGGCAGAACTGGTGGATGACCCATAAAAATTGGGCAAAAATAATATGCCCATAGAGTGATGTTTATCATGACTATGAAAGAACCCACCATCTCTATATTGATGCCTTGGTCTTCTTTTATCCTTGAGGTGACAAAACTCTTGAAAACTCAAGTGGTCCTTGAATCTCTGATTCTAAGATTCATATTCCTCAAAGTAGTCTTCAAGGGATGCTTGGTCTTGTGGTCCTTCATTCTCCACAACCAAGAAGGTAGGCATAGTGGTGTGTTGTGGAGCTTGTGGGGCTTGTGCCTGGTTAATTGGTTGGCCAGTTCAGTGGTGAGATATGCCAGAGCTTTCCCTAGGATGAGACCTCCCAAGATATTTCCTCATACTGTCCATTCTCATCTCTTTGATCTCTCTGGCAAGATATTTCATGCAACCAAAAGAGTTCTTGCAAACTCTTCTCCTTCTTTATCACTTACAGTTTCAGGGGCTTTACCCTTGTCTTGATCCTTAGTGGTGTAATCAAAATTCTTGTGGCTTCTGTTTTGATACCTCTTCTCCCTCTAAGTAAGAGTATCATCTTATTTTGAATGAAAAATGGCTATGGTTCTCCAAGGAAAGCACAGGCTGTGCCAAGAAAGGAGCTTTGATACCACTGTAATATCCTAAAAAGGGGATTGCATAATAGTGCCTATTGAAATAACGTACTTCTAGGAAATATGTGCACAGAAATGATTTTGCAACTACTGGATCCCTTATATCAGTAGATTTGGGGCCCAAATACAAAAGGAGAGCAAAAACAAATCAAACTAGGTGTGGTAAATAGATCTCCCACCACCTAGTCTAGCTGGAAAACCCCCAAAGAGAGGAGTTGTAGCTATGTATTACAAACTGCTTAAAAAATAACACAGTCTTGGAAATCATGAGTAGGAGGCCATAAAATAAGATCAAATTTTGAATATACAACATCAAATCAAATTTATATTGATTCTCTTACATTATACAGTAGAATACAGAAGACAAGAGAGGAGGAAATATTTAGAAAAGAAGGCTGCAACACATATATAAACTGAAAAATGGATTAATAGCATTATTTCAAGGAGCTACAGCAGCTAAATGTTACGCTTCAGATATAGAGAAGATCTATGTACAAAATATCAGATCCATTTCAGATCTATACACTAGAAAGGCTCTATTACAAGATCCCCTTGGGGTTTTCACCAAAACATGCAATACAAAGAGTAGATATGAGTTTTAAGTAGCAGATCTGACATATTATTTAGAAATTTCTAAAGATTATTTACATTAGAAATAGATCAGATCTATATAGAACATAGATCAGCAAGGTAATCCATGGATCACCAAAGTGAAAGGCAAATCCCAGCACTAGAGATCTCTCATAAAAATGGGATCAAAACACCCTGCAAAACCTCCACTGAAAATAACGCAGTCCCTCAAGGGAAACTACATTGTAGCTTGAATAACTGATTTGGCCTAATGCCACAATACATATCTGAAGGCCACAAAGCTAATGCACTCTTCCAGGAGGTTAAAATACACACTCACTGAGAAGATGCACTAGTAAAGTCTAGATCTGAGCAGATTTAGTGTTTCCACTTGCTGTAGCTTGCAAAAACAACCAAACCCTCACTAGATCTGCATTGCAGTTGGAAGTAGAGCTTGGCCCAATGCCTGATAGTGGATCAAATCAACAATACTCCTCCAAGAAATCCTCAAGGGAAGAGATAAAATCCCTGCATAGGAATTCAAAAGTGCTAAGCAGCACTATCCTCAACTAAACATCAGAGGATGGTATTTGTCTAAATAGACAAGATACTCAGAAAATATACATAATCAACAACCCTTTCTTGCTGCCTCCCTTTTTCTTTTATAATATGAAAGCCTTTGTAAACCCTAAACCACCTTGATGAATTAGCTCCTTTCACATAAGGGGCCTCCTCCTATAACTGCGCTATCCCTTTATGAGGTACATTGTATCTAAATAGCGTTGTAGATTTGGTCAAGGTTGACCCAGTCTCATAGCTCAAACCCTTTTCACACCTGCAAGTGATTTGTTTACATGGCCTTGATTTATCCTTGTTCATATGGGCATTGATTTATTCATTCTTTTGAGGATTTTTACATGTCCTCCTTTATTCATTTATTCATGCAACAAAAAGTAAAACAAAAACGTATATTCCTCTTAGCTCAAGCTAAGTATGAATATTACAGACTATGGGTCTTAGAAAAGAATTGGCAAAGCAAAGAGAGGAAGAATCATCCCAAGCACAATAATTGCCTCTCACCAAACTCCTTGCCATGGAAATTGAGCACAACAGAGAATCATGGCTTGAAAGGGAAAATATACATTTAGAGGCCAAACTAGAGAAGGTCAACAAAGACTTAAGCTTACAAAGGAGGATGACTGAGCATTACAAATGGAGAAATCACTTTGCAAGACAAAAGCTCAAAACTGCCCAAAATGAGGCCTCGTCACCAAATGATGAGAAACACCAAGCTAGGCTTGGTATTTTGGCTCAAGATTCACTATAGGTCTCCAAGGACCCTTGAGGCACCTACATACCAAATTTGAGGAGAATTGAATAAGTTTTTGTTTTTTGCAAAATTTCAAGCCTAAGAACACAACACCCCCTGTGCTGCGCTTTTTCCTAGGGAATTTTTAGATGGATCAGCTTACATTTTTGGATTCCCCATCATGAGAGGAGTATTCTCACCAAATTTCAGCTCAATTGGAATTATTTTGGTCCCCCAAAAGGGACAAAAACACTCAAATTTTCACCTTTCTGCCCTCTTTTTTGAGCAGGTGTTGCGCTCCTGGAAGCTTTGGATTTTTCCACTTTTTGGGAAACTTTCAGAGATCATATTTAGAAAAAAAAGGTATATTTGGAAAATAAACATCCACAGCTTTCTAATGGGCCATCACGGAGCCTTTTTTGACATCAGGAAGGCCTCCAAAACTCTGTTGCAAAAAGACCTCTTTTGGTGCTGCGCTCCTGGAAAATTTTCAAGTTTTGAGACAGTATGTTGTGTTCCTGTGTGTAACTGATAAAATGTGTGTTAGGAAAGTTTAATAATGTATGTTAGAGCCTAAAAGTAAATATTTTTTCTATTTTAGTCCGGAAAAGATATTTTCGAAGATATTTTGTGCCTTGAACCTTGTAGGGCCTCAAGGACAAGTTAGGATATTTTTTTTTGGCCAATAGACTTCTAGATGCTCTAGTGAGCTCTCTTCATCCTTGCTTGTTATATAAGCCATGATAATTCATTTTAAATAGTTGGGACTTGATTTTTTTATAGAGAAATACATGGTTTATGAGCTTGGAGAAGATATTTGGTTTTATGAAGTGAATGAATGGCTTGTGTGGCTTGATGTTGGAGAGGTTTGCTTGCAGGATTCCATAGCTTGGTGAATGGTGATTTTTTTCTAACTTGTTAGTGTTTTATTGTCCTCATTGTGTTTTAGTCTGCTTACTTTCTATAGATCAGAAAATTATAGGTTGAGATATGCTCATGGAAGCACCTCAAACCTCCTGTTTGCTATAGTTTTGATGTTTTATTCTTTTAGTTCATCTTAAAGAATTCTTGACTGCTCCTTAGGCCCACTAATTTTTTTTCTTTGTTTCATAAATGATTAGTATGCTAGCTTATAAATATGATTCATGGTATGCCCTGCTTATTTAAAGTTTTCAAAAACTTATTGTGAATATTTTCTATGGAATACTGATTGATTAGGTTAATACAAAGAGGCCTTGTTTTGATCTTGCCCTTTGCCCATACTTATCAACTTGTTTCAGAGTTCCTGATAGTTTGATATATGCTATTTAGGAGTTCCCTCTCCATATATTGAATTTTTTTTTATCTTATGTGTTTTCTCAAAAATCTGAAGGTGGATTTCTAAAGTTAGGAGTTCTAATGCTTCTATGTGCCACTGGTTTGTTCATCTTACATGTTTATCATTTTCAGTATTGTTCATAGATATTAATGGTTTGCCCTACCTTGTGAGTTATTGCTTTCAAAATATATATGTTTAAGTTCTCTTTGTTTTTCCAAACTTAATGTTCATTACACCTCATCATCACCTAAGAATCCATTAACCTTGCTAAATCGGCCCTGCAATACACTCTGATTCATCATTTCGACACACTCGACTTCATCTGACCCCATAGCCCTATTGATTTGATATTCTCTCATTCCACCTATCCTACTTTATCATAGTACCCTAACCCCAAAAAAAAAAAAACAAATTACACCTAACAACTAGCCTAAAATCAATCATCCGAAGTAAACAAGTTCACATCCTTCGCACAATAGAGAGATCCCTCTCTTAGTCCAGGAAAGCTAGGTCCTAGGACTCCAAATAATGGTCTGATGTTACCCTATCATTTGGTTTAGCCAATCTACCAAATCACGGGACACTAGCACATCCCATCTACAATATGCATCCAACATGTGTACCAAATTTAAGTTAATAAGGCTCAACCCACGCCCAAGTGTATACCACAAGGCATCCCATCACCGCATCTCCATCAACCTCCAAAGTGTCCCATTGATCATCTCCATCAGCCTCCAAATTTTCCTGTTGATCATCTCCATCAAGTGACTCCTCACAAACACACCCCATAAATGTGCTCAAAGGTATGCATCCCATAGTACATCAAAATCAAGACCATTCTTGATCTCAGCTCCCTAGTGAAACAGGTACTGCAAGATTATTGTAGTATGAAGCCTAAAATGAATGCAAATCCATCATGAACTCCCATGCATCATCCTATCCAAAGAGTTGGCAAGCATACTTGTATTGGCCATGAGTGCCACCACAAGTTTTTCTCACCCTACAAGTCACATGAATGTGCTCATAGGATTATCATCCAACCAATTTCTTGTTGCTCAAAGTGAACAACATAAATCAACCCATCTATAAAATATCTCCATGTAGCACCAATAATTGATCATGCTCAACATCCTGCTTGACACTCTTTCATGATGCTCATAAGTGGCACTTAGTAAGTGAACTTGCATAATGTCTCCACATAATGTCCTGCCATGACCTCATGTCAATGTACATGACTTTTGTTTCCCATGTGTCCATTGAGAGTAGAATCATCTAAACTCTAGTCAGCACCATGTGTATAGTGTATAGGTTAAGTGCCCTCTATCACTTCTACCATCATCATCATGAGTAATTCCTCCAAGGCTTCTCCCCCACTAAAGGTGCACCAAGAGTTCCTTCTTGGTTCTAAGCCATGAATAAGTCTACCCAAACAATGTGCCCTACCACCAAGGTAGTCCATGAGTCATGCTGGGCACCTAGCCAATTTCCATGTGGCTAAGCATGACCCATATCCATCACAAAGATCATCAAGTTCCACCATTGTCACAGGAATTTGAACCTACTAGAGTGAGGTCACAAATTTCCCTATCAAGGTCTACAACAAGAAATTATCCTTGCTTCTCCAATGTACAAGGTTCCATCATAGTCATCCAAGGAAAGGTCATCCATGGCATTGGAAAAGAAGTCATATTATTTCCCATCCCTGCATACGGTCCATATCCTAGATGCTCAATTGAAACACGAGTCATATATTCATGAAGAATCTCTAAGAGAGTGTCCTTCGTCCTCATCAATTTCTGTAATGCTTATGATCTTGGTACCACCTACTCATAAAGCTCCTCCTCGATCCTTATCACTTCTGCAACATTTTCATGTGGTTCATCCCCCAATGCCTGTTATGTGCTTGGTCTAGGTTCAACTTGTTCCATGATTTCTTCCTTGATCATATCCACATCCTCAACATCCTCCCCAGAATCATCCATCACTGATGCTTGCAATGGGCTTGGCCCTGGTCCAACCTGTTCATCAAGTTTATCCTCGACTTCTACCACATCTGCAACATCCTTATGAGAATCATCCACCATCAATGCTTGTAATGTGCTTGGTCCTAGTCCAAATCATTCATCATGTTCTTCCTTGAATTCAATCACATATACAACATCCTTTGGTTCGGCCATAGTGGGCTTCATGCCACCATGCTTCATCTTTCCATGGTCGCTAAGTTTGAGAAGCTTATCAAGTAACTTCCTTCGCTCTTCTTCCACCTTGTCCATTTCTGCTTGAATAATTCTCACTTTCTTCATAAGTCAAAAGATTTTATATTTTCTCATGCCAGATGTCCTCCTCTTGCGCAATGTATCAATGGCCTGACTCGCCTCATCAAACTCCTTTTCCACTTCCTTCGACTTCTCTTTAATTTCTTTGAAGTTCATTTCCAGTGAAACAAACTCATCCATCAAGCTTCAATACCACCTGCAACACTGTAACTGTATCCCTTCTCAATAATAAAAAAGCCACAAAAAGATAGCTCTGATACCAAATGTCATGCCCCTATACCTGTGGTAGTCTCCCAACCACTCTATAGACAGGTGCTGCACTACCTTATTTTTCTCTTTTCAAATACTCAATAAGTAGACTACGCCTGACTCAACACTTTTTTAATTAATCTTCCAAAGTTTTCTTGTGCAGAAATAAAACAATGATAAACATTAATATCAAACCACATGATCTCCCATACATTAGAGGGAGGGGAAAATCCCGTTAATAAGTCTGCCCGATATTATGTTTCAATAAATATGTACAATCTACAATAATTATACAACCAAGCCTCCATAAACCATTTATGCTTCTTTCCAAATGTGCTTGTACCTTGGTCTAGCCTTAACGGCTTCCCAACAGTGCAAACAATCCAAAGGAACCCCAAAATTTCCTTTTAGAACATGTTTCTGAAGTCTATGCAAATTCTGGTTCGAGTGGGTCATTCGGGTTGTTAGCCACCTATAAATTTTGTTATACTCAATGGTGGCTAAGCTTGTATTTTAAACCTTCAAGAGATAGTTCCCTTGGAAAACTCATCATATTTTGAAGTTTTATGATGATTATTACCCTTTGAGTTAATATTCACTGCTATTTCACTATTAGTCCTAAAGTACCTGCTGTTTAGCAAAGAAAAATGCTCATGAGCCTCCATTCTCATCATTCACTTTTGCATCTCATTTTCACAAATCATCTCCATTTCCACCCCTATTTTCCTTTACAAATTTCCTCTTTCATCCTTTCATATTAACCTCCAAACCATTAAAACCCTCTTTTAAACCTTATATCATCCTTTTATTTGGTTTAAAAATCCTTTTTCTAGCCTACCAAAACCCTCATTTGGCCTCAAAAACCTTTGTTTTTGGCCTAAAAATCACTCTTCTGCACTATATAGGTCTTAGGCCCCTGAGTGATTATTTCCTTTAAGCCTCTTTTTCCTCATATAACCTTAGCCCCGCAATCAGGTGCTTAAATACATAAAATCCCCTTCAAAAAGCCTTGCCTTCTTCTATTTTTCATTTCTCGACGTTGTGGTTCAAAATGAATCTGGACCATTGATATAAATAGATCAATAGCCATTGGGCCTCCTTTCCTCTGCCTTTTTGCCTCTTGTCCCTTTTCTCCTTTCAAATTTCTCCGCCTCATCTCTTAATCCTGACCATCCATCAGAAATATCTAACGATCGGAATTAAACTCGATAACCTAGTTCTGCCGAGGCCTACCATCCACCATATACCAAGCCCACCCAATCTAATTATGATACCTAGCCCCCACTATATTCCTCGTCCGCGCAACTTTCCCCTCGCGCTCATTCCACATCATTGGATCTGGTGCCTCCGATCCAACAGTTGACGTTGCATATCGTAAAAATTCCACGCCCAAAGTTTAACGCTCAAATTTTTTGCGAAATAGGTGGTATTCAAAATCCACATGTTGACCTATGTATCGTATCACACTCCATCCACAAAATACCGCCTACCCCCCAAATGCAATGCGAAAACCGCTGCCGATTTTCTCGAAATCACTTCTTCCCAATTCGCGCCATATTTAAAAATTTAAACCCTGGGTCTCTGTTTTGGCATAGAAACCCATTCTTCGCTGCAAATTCCTCCATCCTAACTGCTCCGAAACGCTTCCACAAACCCTCCTAAGCAGTTCTCAACCAATACTTCATAGGATTTTAATTAACTTTTTGTGTTTTTATGCAGGTTTAATGAAATTCAAGATAAACCCTCCCACAGATGATTACAGTGTTATTAGCTGAGGATGACGATCCTCATGGATTTTGGTAAAAATTAAAGGGTTTTGAATTGCTAATTACATGTTTAAGAAGGTCGATAAGTCATTATCATCGTATTTCTAAAAAAATTCTCCAACAAACCCTCTACGCACCTGCAAACAACAAACATAGTGAACATCAGGTGATTAAAGAATATCAGCATTAAAAACAGAGGATCGAAGAAAAGACAGAAGATTAAAGATGTTAATAAAAGATTAAAGGGATCAAGGCATGAACTCTATAATCAAAGGCCTAATCCACAAATCAGATCCAGAAGACCTTGAATGCCACATCATAGGGGCTAATTGAATCCCCATCTACCAAAATTGCCACCTGCAGCTTCTCTGCCTCAAAGGAATACCCGGATCAAATCTCAGTCAGTAAAATTAAGGCTAAAGACTGCTAACAGTTATTACAAACAAAAGAACATATTTTAAACTATCAGTAAAGTTATTGTAAAGATAAGAAAGTGCCTTAAAGTTAATCTTTTTACCCACTAAGTCTAAAAAGCAGAAACAGAGTAAATAAGACTGAGTTGTAATTCAATGCGTTCTTGCCTTATGCCTTGCATGGTTTTCAAGGCTGGAAGTTGCATTTAGTATGAAATTAATGATACTCAGCCCTAGAACTCTTCCACCTCCTCATTTCTTTTATAAATACTTCTGAAGAAGATGAGAAGTTGCTTGGTTGGTCACTAGTTGTAACACTGAAACTCTCTAGAATAATACATAGTTTGTTTGAATTTGGAGAAGAAATTGAAGTCTTGGAAGCTGGATTATGTTTTGACATGCTTGTTCTTTACAAGGCTCTATCATTGGATCCCTGAGCTTGGCTGTTGGTGATGTATTCTGAACTGTTTTTTGTTTTTCCTTTTTTCATTATGTTTCATAAATTCTTACTACAGTAGGATGAAAAATTTTAGGCTAAGAAATGACTCCTGGAAGCACCTTAGACCTGTTTATCCTTCACTGTTTTATGTTTTCTTCTGCTGAGGTATTTTAGAGTATTTAATATTTCTCTTTAGTCCTCATGCTTGTTTATTTCTCTAATAGTTCAAATAGTTGGTTCCAGCATGATTTATGGTGTTCCCTACTTGTCTGCTGCCACTTGAAAATTGTTTTTGAAGTACCATTGTTTATAGTTAGCCAAGGAGGTCTCTTTCGATCATACCCTTTGTCCCTACTTGAATAATTGTTTTAAAGTTCTTTATAGTTGTGATCATAGATGTTTTAGGTGTTCCCTCTTCTATGACTGCAATTATCATTGAATCTTTCATGTTTTCTAATTCCTTTGAAATAAAGTCTTTGAGGAAATAGGGTGTTCCCCGAATCTCAGATTTCATTTTAAAAGTTGTCTTAAAGTCGTTATTTTCTTAAAGTGTGGTTTGTAGAATTCATGGTTAGCACTGTCTATCAAATACCTCTTTATTGTTCAAGTTATGTTTTAAGTTCCCTTTATTGAGAATTCAACTTCTTTTTCCAAATCATTAATGTCCATCTCATTCACAAAACTAAAGGATCTCGTGGCCAAGTTAGATTTGCCCTTTGATATCCCATATCCATTGATGAGCTTGCCATAAACCTCTTCTTGACTCCATTGCCCAATGAATCTGACACTTCTTTTTTCTATCTATACTACTTAGACCTTTCATATTCTGCTATGCCAATTCAACCAACCAAACAAAAAAACCAAACAAACACTTGCACTTAATAACTATTCTAAAATCAATATTTAAAAGCAAACAAGATAAATCTTTGCAAAACAAATAATTTTGAGAGATCCCTCTCTGAGAATAGGAGGACTAGATCCTAGAACTCTAAATATTGGTTCTGATGTTGTCTTGTCTTTTGGTTAGCCAATCTATCAAAACTCAGGAACACCAACATAATGGTGATCACGGTGGGACCTATTGAGTATATAGTTGCTTGAATACCTCTTAAAACTCTTTAGGCCCTTAATTTGACAAAGAATACCCTGGGAGTTGTTATCCCACCTCATCACCAACATAATGGCAATCACGGTGGGACCACTGAGTTCATAGTTGCCTAGCAAGCTCTTATAGACTCATTAGTCTTTCAAAAAACCATAGAAACTCAGAAAAAACCCAAAAATATTTCATATTGGATTTATAATAAACATGGTGGTGGGACCATAAAACAATTTTACCTTCACAAAAAGATAAAAATTTTCCACCTGGCGACTCCATTGGCCTCCAGTAGGCCTATTACTTCACTAGTCCTTGTAAACTCTCCTGGGAATGCATTGAGCAAACCCAATCATGTTGTTGGTGGACAACAAAGTTCAAAATCTTCCACCTAGCGACTCCAAAATCCTAAAAGACCTAATGACTCCACTGGTAGAAGACTCTGAACTGGTTGACAGGATACAGTGACCCCTTTTTCTGATTTACAAAACATGGATTCATATATACACCTAGAAGAAACTACTGGTCATGATGGAAAAAATGATGTATATGCTTGGAAAGAGAATGGATAGATATGAGGCTAATTTAAATATTGGTTATCCAGAGCAAACTATGCCTTTCCCTAAGAAAACACAAGCTCAACCAATACAAGACCTGTATGATGAGCAAGACATGTGTGACGAGCAAGATTATAGAGAAAACAATGAATAAAGTTGTCAAGAAAGTCCTGACATCATCCCTTTATCTTGTATTGCACTATTAAGAGAAATTTACGACCAAAATGCAAATGTAAAAAGTGAGCAGTGTTTTGAGGAGACAATAGGCCACCTAGGAAACACAAAATCTAAAATAGAAGAAAAATAAGCACATTTAGGGACTCTCCCTCTATGTTATAACTCATTTCAGATTTTAAAAGGAGAGTGGCATCTTGACAATATAGTAGAAACAACTCATGAACCTTATATTCAAAGTGACTACCATGAAAATCATGAGGAATTGTTTGAAACTGAGATAGATCACGAAAAAACAGAGAATCCTCAAAGTTTCCCTGCAAGCACAAGTAATGATTCCCTAGAAGAGGCTCAGGAAGACATCCAACCTCGAAACCAGTCAATACAAGAGAAAGAGGACTGTTTTAATTCTGTCCAAAGCAAAAGAAAAATTCCTCTTTTGACAGAAAAGGAAATTGACCAAATATCAAACAAACAGCCAACCCTCAAAACTTCATTATAACAAAACACTTTTGCTCATCTACCTACTGAAACTTGTTGTCTTGAAGTAGAAAAAAAACTTGTAGATCAGCTCAAAGAAAAACAAACTGATAACCCAATAAGTTTTATTGGTGAGATTGTCTATGCTAATGATTTTCCAATTTTTTGTCAATATGATGATGATGATAAGCTCCAAATGGAAACTAATCATGCAGGACAACCAGCAGTGGATCAGTGTCATGAATTTCATTATCATCAGCTTGAAAGTAGTAATCAAGCAATGCATCCCATCAGAAATAACTTTCACATAATTGTGAATAAGCAATCTATTAGTTGCAATGTTGAGATTGAAAAGGAAGAGGAATTTCTTGAGCAGGATGAAGAGAAGGAGCCTTCTCCTGAGAGGATTGAGGTAATAAAAGATACCCTTGCTCAAGAACATGATGATCTCTTCATAGAGTACATTCCAATGAATTAGAGCATACCAAGACTACAAGAGGACAACACTGCAATATATGATGAGTCCTCCAGTTCATATAGTAATGAAGATGAGGAATTTTTTCTTTCTCAAGAAAATCTTAATCTTGATCCAGTGGAGAAAAAGGTAACCTTGGTTGAAACCTATCTTATAAATATTCATAACCAAGCATTGTTTCAAGATCCCTATGCTCACTTCTTGAAGGCATTTGAAGAAGGGATAAAGGTTATTGGGAGCAGTGTACTACCAAAATCAAGAAGACTTTTTAGCACTGCTGCTAAGAAAAAAAGGAATGGGAGTGGCCCTGTTTTTCCATCCTACCCAAAGAGATGAAGAAAGACCAATCATGGAATCATTTATTGGATTGGTTGTACTGGAAAAGAGAGTTCATCAACTAAACAAGTAAATATTCCAAGTTAGATTAGAGTAGGTAGAAATGTCAATAAAGCTCAGCTCTTGAGCATCTAGTTAGTTTTTTTGTTTATTTCTCTGAAGAAGAAAAATGAGAAAAATGCAAAAATAATAGAAAAGAGAAAAAGAGGGCAGAATGAAAACAAGAAAGGTATAGCCCCATACCAAAAAAAGAGAGACAAAATCTGAAAGTGTGCAAGCTCAAATGCCACTCCTAAAAACACACTTCTAGTTAGTCATACAGCCTAATCATGACTAATTAGTTTTTTTCAATTTACTGCTAATAGGTTAGTGAATAAGATTAGCAAAAAAATACAATATTGGCTTATCAGTAGAAATGAATTAGGATATCAGAACAAAGGTTCAAACAAATTCAAAATCTGAACTTATGAATCTCAAAAGCAGAATGGCTCTAATTAGATTAAAACTTGAGCCAAAGTATAGAAAGCAAACTGGTTCTAATATGCTCAAAACTTGAACCAGGGGAAAAAAGTAAGAAGTCAGCTAAAAAAGGATTAAAATCAGAGCTGAAGAAATAGTGAAGGATGTTTTAGTTTTCAGATCTTAAGCCTTCACAGTTTTTTTTATTTTTCTGCGAATAAAATCTATGTGTAGCTTGTTTTTATGCCATGGATCTACAACAAGTCAGACTGCTTAATCCTGGCTTGGCTACTTTTAAATTTCCTGTTTTAGAATTTAGAGAATAAAGGTCTGTCAGATAGTATAATCCTAATAGATAGTAGTTAGGTAGAGACACTTATGAGTTCAACTGCTTAATCTGAACTCATGAAGGAATAAGATTAGACTTAGATTAGTTTCCTGCTTCCAAAAGAATAAAATGTTGATGAAGAGAGTTTGCTAGTCCAAATTCACTCTAAAATAAGAAAAAATGTCAGGATCATTAGGAATGGGTAGGTAGAGATGTTGTTTTGATAGAATTCCATTGTTTCAGATTGCTGCAGAGATTATCAAATCAAAGAAAGGTCAGCTAAAGGAAAAGAAAGTTGTTGCTCAATGGATGAAGGCACTGGTTTACTGAAAAGCCAGAGATCAATAGCTGAGGTTCTGGACACCTAAAGAACTAGATTTCCTCCCCAAGTGGAGCCACTGTTAGCCACCCATAAATTCTTTTATACTCAATGGTGGCTAAGCTTGTATTTTAAAACCTCAAGAGATAGTTCCCTTGGAAAACTCATCATCTTTTGAATTTTTATGATGATTATTACCCTTTGAGTTAATCTTCACTACTGTTTCACTATTAGTCCTAAAGTACCTCCTGTTTAGCAAAGAAAACTGCTCATCAGCCTCCATTCTCATCATTCACTTCTCCATCTCATTTTCACAAATCATCTCCATTTCCACCCCTATTTTCCTTTACAAATTCCCCATTTCATCCTTTCATATTAACCTCCAAACCATTAAAACCATCTTTTAAACCTTATATCATCCTTTTATTTGGTTTAAAAATCCTTTTTCTAGCCTACCAAAACCCTCATTTGGCCTCAAAAACCTTTCCTTTTGGCCTAAAAATCACTCTTCTACACTATATAAGTCTTAGGCCCCTGAGGGCTTATTTCCTTTAAGCCTTTTTTTCCTCATATAACCTTAGCCCCGCAATTGAACACTTAAATACATAAAATCCCCTTCAAAAAGCCTTTCCTTCTTCTATTTTTTCATTTCTCGACGTTGTCGTTCAAAATGAATCTGGACCGTTGATCTAAACAAATCAACAACCATCGAGCCTCCTTTCCTCTTTATTTTTGCCTCTCATCCCTTTTCTCCTATCAAATTTCTCCACCTCATCTCTTAATCTTGACCGTCCATTAGAAAGATCTGACGATCGGCATTAAACCCGATAACCCAGTTCCGCCGAGACCTACCATCCACCATATACCAAGCTCGCCCAATCTAATTATGACACCTGGACCCCACTATATTCCTTGTCCGCGCAACTTTCCCCTCGCGCTCATTTCACATCGTTGGATCTGGCGCCTCCGATCCAACGGTTGACGTTGCATATCGCAAAACTTCCGCACCCAAAGTTTAATGCTCAAAATTTTTGCAAAATAGGTGGTATTGAAAATCCACATGTCGACTGATGTATCGTATCGCACTCCACCCACAAAATACCGCCTACCCCCCAAATGCAATGCAAAAACCGCTGTCGATTTTCCCAAAACCGCTTCTTCCCAATTCGTGCCATATTTAAAAATTTAAACCCTGGGTCTCTGTTTTGGCATAGAAACCCGTTCTCTGCTGCAAATTCCTCCATCCTAACTGCTCCGAAATGCTTCCACAAACCCTCCTAAGCAGCTCTAAACCAATACTTCACAGGAGTTTAATTAACTTTGTGTGTTTTTATGCAGGTTTAATGAAATTCAAGATAAAACCCTCTCGCAGATGATTACAGTGTTATTAGCCGAGGATGACGATCCTCATGGCTTTTGGTACAAATTAAAGGGTTTTGAAGTGCTAATTACATGTTTAAGAAGGTCGATAAGTCATAATCATTGGATTTCTAAACAAATTCTCCAACAAACTCTCTGCGCACCTACAAACAACAAACACAATGAACATTAGGTGATTAAAGAATATCAGCATTAAAAATAGAGGATCAAAGCAAAGACAAAAGATTAAATATGTTAATCAAAGCTTAAAGGGATCAAGGCATGAACTCTGGAATCAAAGGCCTAATCCACAAATCAGATCCAGAAGACCTCGAATGCCACATCAGAGGGGCTAATTGAATCCCCAGCTACCAAAATTGCCACCTGTAGCCTCTCTGCCTCAAAGGAATACCCGGATCAAATCTCAGTCAGTAACATTAAGGCTAAAGACCACTAACAGTTATTACAAAGAAAAGAACATATTTTAAACTGTCAGAAAAGTTATTGTAAAGATAAGAAAGTTCCGTAAAGTCAATCTTTCTACCCACTAAGCCTAAAAAGCAGAAACATAGTAAATAAGACTGAGTTGTAATTCAATGCGTTCTTGCCTTATGCCTTTTATGGTTTTCAAGGATGGAAGTTGCATTTAGTATGAAATTAATGATACTCAGCCCTAGAACTCTTCCACCTCCTCATTTATTTTATAAATACTTCTGAAGAACATGATAATTTAGTTGGTTGGTCGCTAGTTGTAACACTGAAACTCTCTGAAATAATACATAGTCTGTTTGAAGTTGGAGAAGAAATTGAAGTCTTGGAAGCTGGATTATGTTTTGACATGCTTGTTCTTGACAAGGATCTATCATTGGATCCTTGAGCTTGAGTGACCCCAGCGTGTAATGCTGAGCATACATTGTTTTCACTACCATTTACATTATGTTTCATAAATTCTTACTAAATTTGGGATGAAAAGTTGGGCTAACGAGCAGCTCTTAGGCTTTGTGAACTGTTTATCCTTCAACTGACTGTGTGTTTTTATTCTCTTTGAGTACTTTAGAGTCTTTAATATTTCTCTTTAGTCTAAATAGCAGTTATTTCTCTAATAGTTCAAAATAATTTGGTTCAACTTTGATTTAGTTTTCCCCTACTTGTATGCTGCCATAAACGGTTTTAGTCTCCCTTTAAAGTACCATTGACATAGTTAGCCAGGAGGTATGTTTAGAGTCATACCCTTTGTCCCTACTTGAATAATTGTTTTTAAAGGTCTTTATAGTTGTGATGTTAGATGTATTTAGGTATTCCCTCTTCTATGAATGCAATTCATAAATTAGTCTTATTTTCTAATTCTTTTAAATAAAGTCTTTGAGGAAATAGGGTGTTCCCCGAATCTTAGATTTCATTTTAAAAGTTGTCTTGAAGTCATTATTTTCTTAAAGTGTGGTTTGTAGAATTCATGGTTAGCCCTGTCTATCAAATACCTCTTTATTTTTCAAGTTATGTTTTAAGTTCCCTTTGTTGATAATTCAATTTCTCTTTCCAAATCATTAATGTCCATCTCATTCAAAAAACTAAAGGACCTTGTGGCCAAGTGAGATTTTCCCTTTGATATCCCATATCCATTGATGAGCTTGTCATAAACCTCTTCTTGACTCCATTTCCCAATGAATCTGACACTTTTTTTTTCTATGTATACTACTTAAACCTTTCATATTCTGCTATGCCAATTCAACCAAACAAACAAACAAACCAAAAAAACACTTGCACTTAATAACTAGTCTAAAATCAATATTTAAAAGAAAACAAGATAAATCTTTGCAAAAAAATAATTTGAGAGATCCCTCTCTGAGAACAGGAGGACTAGATCCTAGAAATCTAAATATTGGTTCTGATGTTGTCTTGTCTTTTGGTTAGCCAATCTATCAAAACTCAGGAACACCAACACAGGTCACAGATGCCCTCAACACTGTCAACGCATTTCATGAACGCATTCATCAGGGTCACAGTCTGCACACATTTCCTGAATGCGTTCAGGTCACGTTCAACCTAACCTGACCTTGTTGAATGAACTCCGCACCTTCAAACACTATTCTGTACATCCTGAACACGGGCGCACTGCATGAACTCGACTCCACTTGAACCCACCCACCCTGAACATTGTTCTACACGCGTCCTGCGGAAGGAACCCGACTCGACCATGCATTAAACACTGCACTGCACGCGCCCAGTGGAAGGAACCCTACTCGACCTGTGGGTGAACGTTGAACACATTTTTACCCGACTCGACCTAGACTCTATTTCCTTGCTGCAGCCTCGCCCTCCACCCTCGACCTTCGCTCTAGCTCACGTATTAGCTTTCCAATGGTGGAATCAACAAGATGTTGATGTCCTTCTTTCTTTCCTTTATCATCCACCGCATGTCCTCCTTTTGTATGTGCCTTTGCCCACACATTGCTTCCATGGTTGGGTCTTGACCCATATAAGGCTGACCCACTAAACACCTATAAAGCCTTGGTTACGATGTGAAATTTCCTCCTTCACGTAGGCTTGCCACCACAACGTTTATGCACGTCGCTTCTAAACGTCACACGGTCACCATGATAACATCACATAGTAGCCAAATGATGTTTTCGTCCATTGGTGCACCCGTATAACCTTTCATCGTGGTTTTCATCACTTCATCGTTCGTTGCATGTCCACCGAACGCTTCCAACACCATCTGTCGTCATCCTCAGCTCGTGGGTATTACAGGGGCGGTTTCTGTCACATCGGACGTATAATTGGGTGGTGTCCATTGAGCAGGGACATGGAAACCTTAGATTTCGCACAGTGGGGTGACTGTTGTCACGCCGGGGCGAGGAAACATGTCATGCCCCTAGACCTAGGATGATCTTTCAACCATGTTATAGACAGGGTGCGGCACTACCATACTTCTCCTTTTTGTAGTACTCAAGTATGTAGACTACACCTTTAGCAACACTTGTTAAATTAGTTAATAAAATGTTCTTTCAATGTGTAGAAAACATAAGCATCATCATCATATCCACAGTGTACGCCCATACATACAAGGAAGGGGAAACTCCCAGTTAATAATGAGTCTCCCCGACCGTGCACTGCGGATGCCCTGCCCAACTCGACCATGCACTGCGGATGCCCTACGGAGAAGCTTTGCACGCCCTGCACGTTTGTTGCACGACTTGACCCGCGCGCTTCCCGACTCGACCCATCCTACGGTGTGGATGCCCTTCATGTCAACAACTCGACTCGACCTGCACTCGCCCTGCGTTCACCGTCGTCATGTTTCCGTCACCAACAAGATGTTGGCTTAGCTCGTGGTGCTCCAATGTGCTCGCACTCTGATGCTTTCTTGATTGTTGGTCGGATGACTTCTCCATCATCCGCACATCGTATTAATACATGTATTGTGTGTGTTTCATGGGTCACTCGGTGGACTCGAGCCTACCCCCACCGTTTAGCTGTCCACCCACTCATGTAGCGTCGCCCGCTCAACTCGTGGGTTAGTTTTATGACTTCGGCTACGGTGTGATGTTTCACCTATAACGTCACTTTTTCCAACGCCACCACCAGCTATGTGTGATGCGCCTGCTATAAAATGCTCTCATTCTTCTCGCTGCTACACACCTGTGCCCATGCGGTTACTGTTCGACGGTTTGCCCGTAATGTTGCAAGGTGCTCGAACATCATCCAAACGCCTGATGGGCACGCCCGTTACCCCGAACGTGCCCCATGAAGTCTTGGGGCCTTACAAAGCCCAACCTTCCCCACACTTGGATGGCTTCCATCGTGACGAGGCATGAAATCCCAAATTTCTAGAGACAAACCAGGGGAGCGGTTTCCATCGTGCCACGAAATGGAAGCCCAAAGTTCGCCAGACTTGGGAGGTTCTTTGTCATGCCACATAATGGAAACAACGATTTCTGTAAACTTGGGCAATTACGATCGTGCTGCGACATGGAAACCCAAGTTCCCCTCACCAGGGGTGCGGTTTTCATCAAGGCAAGAGATGGAAATCACAAGGTTCCCAGAACTAGGCGGTTTCCCACATGCCACGAAACAGAAGCCCTAAAGTTCCGCAGAATTGGGCAGTTCTTCGTCGTGCCACGACATGGAAACTCGAGTTCCCTGCACTGAGGCCACGATTTCTGTCATGGCGAACGTGGAAATCCCCGAGTTTCCTGAAATTGGGTGGTTTCTGTCATGCCGCAAAAAATGGGAACCCCCGAGCTCCGTGGACTTGGGCGGCAGTTTCTGTTGCGTCGTGACCTTAATATCCAAAAAGGGAAAATGCAACAATACTTCACACAATATAAGAACTTACAACAAGATAAAAAAAAATCTAAATATAAATAAGAATATGCAAAAAGAGCTAAGCCATTTTATTATATTAGAGATGAATCAGTTACACAGGTACAAGATATGGTAGATCTAGCCAAAAATATGAGCTAGGATCACAATGAAAACATGTGTGAAGCAGGTACAACATAACTATTGAGCCTCTGCAGTAAATAATGCATTGTCTCTTTAGTAGAATATACACATGGAGTTACAGGCTGAAAAGAGAAATGCAGATCTACTCAAAACTAGGGCTCTGATGATGCCAAGATTCAAGATCTGGCCAATGTGATGGGTTCCCAAGATAACCCAGAAAGGATTTTCCAGATTTGCAACTTTGGAAAATCACCTCCCTAGGATTTGATCTTTGATCTACTGGGAAATACAGATCTGAAGAATAGATGGTTGAAATATGTGCTCATATCAAATCTATGCTTGAAGGGTTGATCCCTTCCTCATATCTATGAGCTAGAAGCTCTAGATCTAGCTTCTCAATCCTCCAAAAGATGATTGCAGCTGCTGCAACACAACTGCCTCTGTAAACTGCGCTACAAGGGAAAGAGGGGCCTTCTACCTACTCAAATATGTTTCAATAAACTTTAGGTTGATGGTGAGACCGATGGTAATGTGGAGGAATAATCCTCAACTAGATTGCTAGCTGAAGTACTAGCAACTTCCTTCCTCCTTTCAGATATGCAATATGGATAACGTTATTCTTGGAGAGAATAATGCTGCTAGGAGTTCAATAACATTTGGCCTGATGCCAGATCTAAAATGGGTCTCTGGGAGTGATAAAATATAATCCCAAGTAATGGTAATAATCCCTCACCTTGTTCTCTAGCTGAAGTATTGAAGACAACTTCCACCTTCCAAACTGATCTTCAGAAAATTGCAGTTTTTTGAATATGAATGTTCTGTAGAAAGTATAAAAAGGAAATGGCACTTAAAGCCTAATGTATAATTAATTACAAACCTCTTCCTTGGAGATCACTCAAAGAAATAGGAGGGATTCCCGCCCGGGAAAACCTTGTGCTAAACAGCACCTGCAATCTCTGGTAAACAACCCATGAATGTAGTGGAATGTCACTTGACAATTCCATATCTAAAAGATCATACATCAAATAATACAAGATTCCTTTCACCTTTGCCTTCATCTCCTTTATAATGATTGATTCATCCCAAGCCTTGGCCCTAATCTCAACTACGTTGTCACACGTGGACAAGATCCTCCAAGTGGGACAACATTGTTTGACCAAATCAACCAAACAATCTAGCTGCAATGTACACCTCTTCCATCATATGTGCTTCATTTGCACATGATCCTCCACCACTTGATCATTAATTCTCAATGACCCTTTGTTTGAAATATTCAAGATCTTAGTTGACTAAATCAACCTTCCATGATCTCTCTCATTAAATGAGACATGCTCTCCAATCTCATTCACATTAGTAGTTGCTCAACTACCTCTTTTTGCAGATCTAGTATAGATTAATCCACATTCACACACACAAAAAGTGGATATTTATTCTTATTGAGGATTGTGGGTCACTCCACCCTTTTATTTACTTAATTCATTAAGAAAATCAAGGACTCTAATATTCCAAATATGATGTGAAAATTTGGGAATATTATAGTCCCCCTCGGCAAAATGTTGCTTTTCCTCAAGCAACTCCAAGAGTAGATGCAAAGCCATCCCCTCCTAATGGCATCCACATAAGGAAGGCTTCCTCCATTTGCTGCAATAAATTATGCAGGTTTGGTTCCAAAGTTTTCTTTTTCTTTTTAAAGCATTAAGAATGACCTCCAACTGTTTGGTTAGATGTCCTCCTTCCATCATGAAGTACCAAGTGACAACCATATGATGTCCAACATCATCATCAATACATGAGGTGCATACAATAAGGTGGTTCTATTCCCAAAGGAAAAGCTCCATCACACAATACATATCTTCATCCCATGTTTCATGAATTATATTGAGCATTGAGATGCTCTCATACTTAGCCCTGTTGGCCTTGTTAGATCCAAACTTCATCATTCCAAGGTTACGCAAAAGAAGAAGGGAAGAATTAATATGGGTAGAAAAATATGTCAAACCATATTCTCCTAACAATAACCACCGGAGTAAGGCCCTTTGCTGCCATCCTCCATCTCCTCCATGTAATATGGACAAGCCAAACTCCCCCAAAAGCAATCCAAGCAACAAGAGATCTTACTGCTTTCTCTCCTCCTCATGTGCATCATGAAGCAAAAGCATACTAATGGACATATGAGATGTCACATCAGCCCCAACAAAGAAACATCATCAATGCACATCATGAGATCATTATGCCAAGTTTTACACAATACAAAACACATAGACATAGCAGATATCATGTGGTGGCCAACTTCTCTCAAGTGAAACAAAATTGAGCATGCCTTCCTTTGCTGCAATTTATCATTGAAAAACAAGGCATGATTCAGAAAATTATGAGCTATGGGGTGGTATCCATACTCACCCAAGAGAAGCCAACACAACCATGCCTCCTTCTTCATTTCATACATGTTTTTCAAGGCATGGATCAGAAAAATAGGTGCCTTTGGAGAGTGACAGAAATATCCCAATGGCAACCAACATAACCAAGCATGTTGGCCCATACAAATATGCAAGTGGCTTTTAAACCCTTTGCTTATCATCCTTACCCATTCACTCCCATGGGGATGATGAATGAGGTACTGCATAATCATGGCATCCTCCCTTTATAGAATGCCATCCTTCCCAAACTTTTTAAGACTTTTTCATTTCATGAAATGTTGAAATGCATCTCTAATGAGATCTCTTAATGATATTCTCTCTCCATCAAAGGCCCTCCAAAACCAAAGAAGTTTTGGATTTAATGCAAGTAGAAGTTTCTCTTTGAGCAGTGAGAGTCTCATTGAGAAAGGGTCATCTAGAAGGGAGAAAAGGTTTCTCATTTCAAGATGTCTACCATTTATCATCTTTGATTCCATTACTTCATGAATGAAGCTTCCTCCAGAATGCTCCAAGAATGATGAATCCCTTTCTTTGTCACAGCTGCTAAGTGATAGCACTGTAGATCTGTAGGGTAATACATATGATGTCTCAAATTAAGGCACAACATTGATTTCATAATCATCCATTGTACATAGGATAATTCTAATCCCATTTTCTGAAACTCTACATCTCAACTCAAGGGGTTGAATGTAGCTCAACAATGATGAAAAGGGATATTTTTCAGTCTCCTCCTTGATTAGATCAAGGGTCCTTTGCGCTATGATATGTTTATGCTTCAAATCAACATTTTTTTCTAATCCTTGGTCATGCATTGATCTTGAAACAATATGTGCTGGAATTTTATGCATACCTTGGATCAACTGATATGTGGAAACCTCTCGACATAACACAAGAGTTCCTCCAAATGGGACAATAGTATATCCAACTACTGGTAAGAGTGATGGCCTCTTTTCTTCTAGTGTACCAGCACTAGTATCGTCCTCCTCTTCCTCATGCATCTCCTGATCCATGCATGGGACTCCATAATTCAAGAGCTCAAGACTACTTTGCAAAGATCCAAGTGTCTCTTCTCTAGATACTAGTACTTCTGCAACAGGTGGTGAAAGTAGTGACCTCTTGTCCCGAGTGACAAGATTGACATTCTCCTTGGTTTCCTTGGGAGATTTCCCTTTGTAGCACAACTCTATCTTCTCCATATCAAACTTCTTTCTTAACTTGTGAAAGAAATCTGAATACTTGGTCACCTTTGCATGCTCTAGGTGCCCAAACAACCAATCTTCTACTTCATCAAAGAGATGAAGTGCTGCAATTTGAACAGCCTCCTCTTCAGCCACAGGATGTAGCTTGAAAAATGAATCTAACTCCCTCCTCCAAGCCTTGACATTGCTTGAGGAAGATCCATCAAATGTAGGCAAATAGAATCTATTATGCCTCTTCCTTCTATTGCTGCTATAGGATCCTCTTTCTTCTCTAATCTGGAAGAATTGTTGGAGAGTTAGCTTCTCCTTGAAAGCTCTAGACTGTGCCTTGTACTCTTCAAGATATAGACTGAGAGTCTCATGAGTCTCAGGTTCATGTCTTTCTTCACTACTATACCTCTCACCTTCTTCAAAGAAAGTGGGAATAGTGGATCTATGATGAGATCTACGATTCTCCAGACTTCTTTGCTGCTGATATGAAGTTCTTTCCTCATCAGATCTTCTTCTTGGATCTTCTCTCTATTCTTCCTCCTTCATTTGATTGAAATCCTTGGAGAGATATTGCATGGATATGAAGAAAGGAGTGACAAATATCACATCCTCCATCATAGATCTCATCTATATGTTCTTCTTTCAATGTAAAAAGATGAAGTGTCCACAATCTGAGCCAAAGATCATGCTTTGATACCACTGTAATATCCCAAAAGGGAAAATGTAGCAATACTTCACACAATATAAGAACTTACAGCAAGATAAACAATAAATCTAAATAAAAATCAGAATATGTAGAAAGAGCTTAGCCATTTTATTATAATGGAGATGAATCAGTTACACAAATACAAGATATAGGTAGATCTAGCCAAAAATTTGAGCTAGGATCACCCTGAAAACATGTGTGAAACAGGTACAACGTAACTATTGAGGCTCTGCAGTAAATACTATGATGTCTCTTTAAAAAAATATACACATGGAGTTGAAGGCTAAAAAGAGAAATGCAGATCTACTAAAAAATGGAGCTCTGATGATGCCAAGATTCAAGATCTGGCCAATGTGATGGGTTCCCAAGATAACCCAAAAAGGATTTTCCAGATCTGCAACTTTGAAAATCACCTCCCTAGGATTTGATCTTTGGTCCGCTGGGAAATATAGATCTAAAGCTAGATCTGAAGAACAGATGGCTGAAACATGTGCTCAGATCAGATCTATGCTTGAAGGGCTGATCCCTTCCTCAAATCTATGAGCTAGAAGCTCTAGATCTAGCTTCTCAATCCTCCAAATGATGATTGCAGCTGCTGCAACACAACTGCCTCCGAAAATTGTGCTGTGAGGGAAAGAGAGGCCTTCTTCCTACTGAAATATGATGCAATAAACTCCAGGCTGATGGTGAGACTGATGGCAATGTGGAGGAATGATCCTCCACTGGATTTCTAGCTGAAGTACTAGCAGATTCCTTCCTCCTTTCAGATATGCAATGTGGGCAGCGTTATTCTTGAAAATAATACTGCTGCAAGGAGGTCAATAACATTTGGCCTGATGACAGATATGCAATGGGGCTCTAAGAGTGCTGAAATATAAGCCTAAGTAATGGGAATAATCCCTCACCTTTTTCTCCAGCTAAAGTACTGAAGAAAACTTCCACCTTCCAAACTGATCTTCAGAAAACTATAGTTTTCTAAATATGAATGTTCTGCAAAAAGTAGAAAAAGGAAATGGCACTTAAAGCCTGATGTATAATGAAGTACAAAGCTCTTCCTTGGAGATCATTCAAAGAAACAGGAGGGATTCTCACCCAGGAACACCCTATGCTAAACAGCACTTGCAATCTCTGCTAAACAGCCCAAGAATGCAGTGGAATATCACTTGAAAATTCCATATCTACAAGATTCCTTTCACCTTTGCCTTCATATCCTTTATGATGATTGAGCCATCCCAAGCCTTGGCCTTAATCTCAACTACACTGTCACATGTGGACAAGATCCTCCAAGTGGTACAATGCTGTTTAACCAAATCAACCAAACAGTTTAGCTGCAATGTACGCCTCTTCCATCATATGTGCTTCATTTGCACATGATCCTCCACCACTTGATAATTAATGCTCATTGACCCTTTGTTTGACATCTTCAAGATATTAGTTGACTAAATCAACCTTCCATGATCTCTCTCATTAAATGAGACATTCTCTCCAATCTCATTCACATAAGTAGTTTCTCAACTACCTCTTTTTGCAGATCTAGTCTAGATTAATCCACATTCACACACACAAAGTGGATATTTATTCTTATTGAGGATTGTTGGTCCCTCCACCCTTTTATTTACTTAATTCATTAAGAAAATCAAGGACTCTAATATTCCAAATATGATGTGAAAATTTGGTAATATTACAGTGACATGGAAACTCAAAGTTCCCCATATTTGGGTGGTGGTTTCTGTCATGATGCGGCATGGAACCCCAAAGTACCCCATGTTGGGGTTTTGGTTTCCATCGCGATGGGACATGGAACCCTAGGTTTCCCAGACTTGATAAATTTTCCACTGTGCCATGAAATGCAAACCCTGAGTTTGTCCAAATTGGGGCGATTGTCCGTCGTGTGGCGAATGGAAACCCCCGAGATTCATTGACTTGGGCAACGAGTTTGTACGTGCCGTGACATGGAAAAAATCAGAGTTCCCCAGAGGCTTGGATCCACGACAGTAGTTCCCTAGACTTGGGTGACAGTTTCCATTGTCATGGAAACCCCAAGTTCCCCATGCTGCAGATTCGATGAAAACCTTGAGTTTCCAGTGTGCTGTAAAACATGGAAACTTGTGGTTTCCATTAGGGGTGGGACATGGAAACCCCAAGTTTCCCAGGCTCGGGCATGACCCTCCGTTGTGTGCCGCGAAATGGAATCCCCGATCCCTGTGACATGGCATGGAAACCCTAATTTCCCCAACGTGTTTCCCTCGGGGGTGCGGGAGGACACGGAAACCCCAAGTTTTGCAGGCCTGGGCTGGTTTTACACTGTGCCATGACATGGAAATTTGGGGTTTCCATGCCACCAACCACAAGTTCCACAGACTGGTGACCCCTCTTGCAGTTGTGGCATGGAAACCCCAAATTTCCCACCCCCAAGCAAGAAATGCATTTTTGATATGCAAAAAAAAAGAAACGATGTTTGAATGAAGAACGGACGGAAAAAGGTGCAACAACGATAGTTGTCCAAATTTTCAATAAAGTGACAAGAGAAAAGCTCGAAATCAAGGTGACCAAGGGCTGAATGTTAGTGGATCATGGCAGCAGGCCACTCTACCACTTACAATACCCAGTCATGTATTTAAGTTGTCTACAAAGGATTCTTCTCAACGACCGTTTGAAATTAAACTTCAAAGTTGCCCCGACCGAGACGCTTCACGATCACAGTTTTCAAATGACATGGGCACCTGGGGGCAACAAAGAGACGCCCTACTACGGGTCAAGATATAGTCTAAGAGTGACATGCACCACTTCTAGCATGGATTCTGACTTAGAGGCATTCAGTAATAATCTGACACATTGTAGCTTCGCGCCACCGGATTTTCAACCAAGCACGATGACCAATTGTGTGAATCAATGGTTCCTCTGGTAATAAGTTGAATTACTATTGTGGTGTTGTTCATCAATAGGGTAAAACTAACCTTTCTCATGACGGTCTAAACCTAGGTCATGTTCCCTATTGGTGGGTAAACAATCCAACACTTGGTGAATTCTGCTTCACAATGATAAGAAGAGTCGACATCGAAGGATCAAAAAGCAACGTCACTATGAACGCTTGGTTACCACAAGCCATTTATCCCCATGGTAACTTTTCTGACACCTCTAGCTTCAAATTCCAAAAGTCTAAAGGATCGATAGGCCACGCTTTCACAGTTTGTATTTGTACTGAAAATCGAAATCAAATGAGCTTTTACCCTTTTGTTCCACACGATATTTCTATTCTCGTTGAGCTCATATTAGGACACCTACGTTATATTTTAACAGATGTGCCACCCCAGCCAAACTCCCCACCTGACAATGTCTTCCGCCCATATCAACGTGCCGAAACATGCCTTAAGGCCAAAAACAAGGGTAGTGCCCCATCTCTACCCCAAGGAATAAGTAAAATAATGTTAAAAGTAGTGGTATTTCACTTGCACCGAAAATGGATCCCACTTATTCTACACCTCTCAAGTCATTTCACAAAGTTGGACAAGAGTCAAGCTCAACAAGGTCTTCTTTCCCCACTGATTCTGCCAAGCCCGTTCCCTTGGATGTGGTTTTGCTAGATAGTAGATAGGGAAAGTGAGAATATTGTTAATCCATTCATTCTCGTCACTAATTAGATGATGAGGCATTTGGCTACCTTAAGAGAGTCATAGTTACTCCCATCGTTTACCTGCGCTTGGTTGAATTTCTTCACTTTTACATTCAGAGTACTGGGCAGAAATCACATTGCGTCAGCATCTGCAGGGAAGATCACAATCCTTTGTTTTAATTAAATAGTTGGATTCCCCTTGTCTGTACCAATTCTGAGTCTGTAATATTCCAAAATTTTCACATAAGAAAATTGGAATATTAGATTTTGCTACTTTCACCTCGGAGAAGAATAAATGCGTAAGGATGCCCATGAAAAATAAAATATGAATAAATTCCACCTTAGTAAGGGAAGAGATCACCTTAGGAGCTTGTTTTACACTTCCAAGTGTGAACAAGGACATTTCAGATGGAGATATAGTCAAGTTTGACTAAGTCAACAACCATTCTTGAGGAGGAAGAAATACTCAAGTAAACTAGCTCAATGTGAACATGGATCAGCCTAAGACACAATTGTAAACTCTATTGAAGATCTCTAATGTGAAAAGAGGCATTGGAGGTGGATTAGTTGACCAAGTCAACAATGTAACCACAAGAGGAGGGAAGCAAGCTAGGGCAGCGCAGTTTTGAAAGAAGAAGCTTCATGAAGAAGTCACCTCAACATTGTGTGGGGTATGGGGTAGGGAGGCTCACCAAAGATAAAAGGAGGGTATAGAATCAAGGGAGATTCATTCATGTATTTAGATTTCTTGGTCTAGAGACCAATTGCACTCTTCAGCTGTTTAGCCGGAGTTGCTGCACTGCTTAGTGCAAAGAATTCCCGTGCGGGAATTCCATCCTCTCTTTGGATCAGCTTGCTTAAGGGATCAAGAGAGAAGGATTTGAGCTTCATTTCAGTATTTTTCTTGGGGCCATTCATTCATATTAAGCTACAACACATTCTCCTTCAGAAAATTGTGTCCTTCATGCAGAGGAAGCAACAACAGTATTGCATCCTTTGATTTTGTGTTATTTCTTGAGGAGGAGGTGCCTATTTCCCTCCGGGAGTTTGGTTAGAGAGGCCTTTGGCCCTATTTCTATATTATTCATCCAATATTAATACAGAGTTGCAGCAACTACGTTATTTCCTACAGTATTGCTTATTTCACGCATTTTGCTGGAAATCTTGCCGGGAGTCTTGTCTCTACCATATAAGTGTTTAAAATTCCATTTATTTGCTGTGTGGTTAATATTTATGACTTATTTCATCATTTTTTGCATAAAACCTCTAGAAAAATAAAATTTTCAAGCTTCAACAAAGTCTGCATTAGCTAAGTCATGGGGTTTGGGCCTTTTTGAGCTGCACCGGGACCGGGAGATCTGTTTAACTTAGTAAAACATATTTGTTTCAGATTATTTTCTGGGTGGGAGTTCCACATAGCATAAGCTAAAGTATCCAACCATTATTATCCCTTAATATTACGTTGTCTATTGGGAATAACATTTTTGGGGCTGAAATAGCTGATTTTCCCCACTATTTTGATCATAAAGTGAAATATAAATTGTTGCTGTAGCTCTCATTGATGCATATGCACTTATCATACATATTTTAATCTCATTCATAATTTCAGGACCGTAATATAGTTTATGTATTTTTGAATTCCTGAATTGGGATATTACAGAGTCGATTGTTCGCCGCCTAAAGAAAATCCCCTGCGACGGGGTGTTAGTCACCTATAATATTTGTTATAGAAAAAGGTGATAAGACTTTTGAGCCTTCAAGGAACAAATTTCATTGTTTAAAATTTTTTTGGCTCTTGAAGACTCTAGAAGGCCTCATGCCTTTGTCCAAAATCTTCATTTGCTGTTTCCATTTTATACTCTGAGAATTCTGCTAAATTCCAAGAGAAAGACTGCTAAAAAAACCATCATTTTCCCCTTTTCCCCCCACTCAAAGCTAACCTTCATTTTCTCCCCCTTTTCTCCATATTATTCCTCTATTTTTATGAGTTTCCTTCTTCCATTCATAAAAATTCACTTTGTAAGGTTTGAAACCCACTTTTTAACCTTACCGAAGCCTTCAAACCACTTTAAAAACATTGAAAAAATCATGAAAATTAATGTTTTGATTACAGGCCTTAGCCCCTTTGGCTAAGCCCCCTAACCACTTCCCCCATATGCCCTTACCATAAAAACCAGGTGCTAAGCCCCTCCCGACGCTTATCGCATCGCACAATTTCAAACAGCGCAAGTCTTTTGCCATAGACCAAAAGTTCCGATGTTATTAGCTTTGCATCATATAAAACTCGATGCGATTAAAACCTTTGTATAATTACCCCGTGGGCCCGCCTGGGTGCTTAAAACCTTATAAAAATTTCTTCCCCGAAAAGTCACGTGTTTTAAATAAATGGTTAGATTGAAAAGAGTCAATCGTGCAATCGCATCAAAAATATCCAAATGCGCAAGTCTTGTGCTGTGTTCAAAATTTTTGATTGCGATTAGTCCTGTATTAAAAAACCTTCGATGTGATTTAAACTTTGTATTGAAAAACCCCTGATCGCATCATTATTTTAAATATATCACTGGTGGGCCCGCCTCTGGTGCTTATCCTTTATATTTCTTGCCTGATCCACTTTTTCCCTTTGAAAAATGAAAAAACCCACTTATCCAAAGTTTTTTATAAAAAACCAAAGTCACGTGGTTTAAATATAAAAATGGGTAGATTAAGAAGACCCGATCGCGCAATCACGATCGGAGAAATCACAATGGGTAGATTAAAAAGACCGCATCAGAACTTCCGATGCGATTGAGTCTTATATATATAAACTCCGCCCCTCCGATTGTGATGGCCCGATCGCATCAGAAACCTTTGTAAGGCTCCTCCGATTATGTTTGTTTGAAACTTCTGATTGCGATGTTTCGATCGCACCATCACATCGGAGTTTTTAAATCGCATCGCGCAGTTTTCGTCGCATGCATTTGTTTTTCCCCCGACTACCTATCCCTCCGATTCGCTCCCCGCCATTGATCTGATCCTCATATCAAACAGTCATCGCCTGATCGCTTCTGCCCTCCCAATCGCGTAATCGCATCAGAGTTTTCTCATCGCACCCCTTTTCTCCTCCTGCCGATTGCAAATTCCCGATTATATCTAGACCGTCCACGTGTCTAGATCCAACAGCTACGCTCCTCTCCCGCCTTCTGAAGCAGTTTAACCTATTTTAGCAGGGCTTCTTAACTATTTTTGTGTTTTGCAGGCATTTTAAAATGGTTTTCCATGGTATGAAGAAGAAAGGCCGAAGGCCGGGAAAGACTTTTCCCATGCTTTTTTTACATTAAGGGAGATCGACCGCCAGGCTATGTTCCATTGTTTTATCAATGCTTCATGGGCATTGATGCCTTTAAAAGCCCTGCACGGCTCTGCACATTGACAAGACACTATGTTTTAAACGCGATTTAAAAGAGTATAATTTTGAAGAACAGAACGCAGCGAAGATGAAGATTGAAGACAGATTTAGGGAATTACAGTTAAAAATAATTATCAAAAACCTAATTCCCTGGATCCAAACACAGTCAAAGAAATCATAAGTGTTTAAAACTGACAGAAAAGTTTCCTCCACCTACATTTGAGGCGAATTGATTCCTCAGCTACTACAAGAGCCACTTGTTGCCTCAAACCATTCAAAACAGAGGCCGAAGTTATTGATTGAAGAAATATCTACCTCCAGTGCTACCAAGAAGTTAATTCTGCCACAGGAAGCTTATGCAACAAAATAAATTTAGGATTAATCCACGTTATGCAGAGCCTGGAAGTCAACAAAGCTCCCATCGAGTTTAAATATTAATTGTAAAACATTAATACAGCCGTCCACCTGTAAACTTCTCCATTGAGCCCCTCAAAAGGCCGAGAATTCTTAAATCTGTATTAATTATCTTTGAGATCTTTTGTTAAATCCCACCTTCTCATCCTTCTATAAATACTTCAGTAGAAGATGAGTAATTGTTGGTTATTGTTTGATCACAAGTTGTAATACTGAAACTCTTTGAAGTAAATACATAGTCTGTTGAAGTTGAAGAACAAATTGAAGTCTTGGAGCCCTGATGATGTTGTTGCATGCTTATGACTGAGAAGGCTCTATCATTGGATCCATGAGCTTGGCTTTTGGTGAAGTATTCTGAACTGCTTCATGTTTTCCCCTGTTTTCATTATGTTCCATAATCTCTTACTACAGTAGGTTCGAAATTTTTAGGCTAAGAAATGACTCTTGGAAGCACCTTAGACCTTTTCCTCCTTCACTGTTTTATGTTTTCTTCTGTTGAAGTATTTTAGAGGCTTTAATATTTCTCTTTAGTATTCATACTTGTTTATTTCCTTAATAGTTTGAACAGTTGGTTACAGCATGATTTATGGTTCTCCCTGCTTATCTGCTGCCACTTAAAAACTGTTATTGAAGTCTCCCTTTGAATTTATTTGCTTACAGTGAATCAAAGATGTTTGTTTTTATCTTGCCCTTTGTCCTCACTTAAAAAGTTGGCTTAAAGGTCGTTATAATTATGATCATAGATGTTTTTAGGTGTTCCCTCTTCTATGACTGTAATTATCAGTAAATATTTTATGTTTTCTAAGTCCTTTAGAATAAAATCTTTGAGGAAATAGGGTGTTCCCCGAATCTTAGATTTCATTTTTAAAGTTGTCTTGAAATAATTATTTGCTTAAATAATGTTTGTAGAAATTATGGTTAGCCTTGTCTATCAAATATCTCTTTATTGTTTAAATTATGTTTTCAAGTTACCTTTGTTGAGAATTCAATTTCTCTTTCCAAATCATTAATGTTCATCCCATTCCAAAAAAAAAAGGATCATGTGGCCAAGTTAGATTTTCCCTTTGATATCCCATATCCTTTGATGAGTTTTCTATGACCTTTTCTTGACTCAATTTCCCAATGAAACAGATGTTTCTCCATTCTGTGTATCTTTCCTAGACCTTTCATGTTTTGATGTATCAATTCAATCCAACCAAACAAACAAACAACACCTGCATTTAATAAATAGTCTAAAATCAATATTTTAAGCACACCAGATAAACTTTTGCAAACAAACATTTGAGAGATCCCTCTCTGAGAACAGGAGGACTAGATCCTGTAACTCTAAAGATTGGTTCTGATGTTTCCTTATCTTTTGATTTTCCAAACTATCAAAATACGAGACACCAACATAATGGCAATCATGGTGGGACCTTTCTGAGTCAGTGACAATCTAAGTACCCCTTAGGACTCCATAAATCCCTTATTTTCAAATACTATCCAGTGATTATCAGCCACCTCATCACCACCAACATAATGGCGATCACGGTGGGACCCTGAGTAAAATCTGCAAAACAAAACACTCACTGTCTAAGTATAACATAAGTAACCTTCTTCAAGTAATACCAAGCAATGGTAATCATGATAGGACCTTTTGAATCAGTGACAAACTAAATAACCCTTAGGATTCTTATAAAGCCTTATCAAACCTCGAAGATTTCAGTTACCAAGCCATAAGAGTAAACTTTGCACGTTTTGACACCCTCGGTAAGTGTTAAATCAGACCTTGAACACTCTCTTAACCTATAAGACCAAAAAAAAAAAAAAACTTTTCAGTTTGGCTTCATAATAAACTTGGTGGTGGACCATAAACCTTTTACCTCCAAAAGAGCTAAAAATTCCCACCTGGCGACTCCACAATCCTAAAAAATCAGACCTTAAGACTCCACTGGGAAGACCCCAAATCTTGATAGCATCATATAAACTCAGCTAGAAGGTTTTAAGATTAAAATTTTCCTTATTCTAAAAAGATCAGTTAGCCTCTTAAATATTGTCATATTTGGTTAAACTCTCTTTCTAACCAGGTCTGAAAAACATAGCATAGTGGCTCCTAGAAAGATTCATACTAGAGCCTACCCTGACCCAAACCCACCGGGAATAGTTGACAACCCCGAAAGTATCCTTAGGAAGTCTCCTAAGATAAAATTATCAACTGTTTTCAGATTACCCTTGAGAGCTAATTCAGTTCCTAAAAATATTTCAGCTCTACAACAATCTCAAGTTGACTTAGTAAAACCATTTAGAACTAGGTCTTTTGGTGATTTAGATCAGTTAGATTCTGAGTCTTCACTATCATCTCCTGAAACAAGTGAACCTCTTGGTAGCAGAGAAACAACAACTCCTGACTTACATTTTCTTCACAACTTAGGTGTCTCTCATCCAAGATCATCTCAGCAGTCTATTCTTGGTCCATCCACTTCTTCTCACCCTTCATCCACTATTCAAACCACTACACCTCAGCCCATTGTTCCTGTTATAAATCCGCTCCTTGTAAATCCACCCCCACCACCTATCATGGCAGCATGGTATGCTCCCCTAGTCCTTCTTGTACCATTAATAAATCTTCCACAGGACTATCAGTCCAAAATTCCATTATATGATGCCAACAATGCTACAACTGCATCACAACATGTAGATAAAATGAATGACTACTTTGATAGAAATGAAATTGATGATGATTCTGTCAAGCTTAGGTTATTTTCTCAGAGCCTAGGGGGAGAAGTAAGAAAATGGTTTAAAGGTTTAGCCCCCCATAGTATTAATGATCTCCAAGGCCTCCATCAAATGTTCTTAAACAAATGGGAAGTAAAGAAAACCCTCTCCAAGTCCTTTTTGACTACAAAAACCTCCATAGAAACACTGGGGAAAGTGTGCAAGCTTACTACACTAGATTCAATAGTGTGTATAATGCACTTTCCCCAGAACTAAAACCTCCACAGGGCTCAGCTTTAAACAAATTTCCTGAAGGGTTTGAGTCTGACATGACCTATCAACTGAGAGAGAGATATTTCGCAACTCTTGAAGATATGCAAAAGGGTGCTCTTTCTATGGAATTCAACTTAATGGAGAAAAGAGCAAGAATGAGAACTGAGAAGAGAGTATCTTTTAGAGAGGAATATACTCCTTCTAATTCAAGTTCAAAGATGGAGAGGATGTTGGAAGAAATGATGAAAGAGATGAGCATAATTAAGAGAGCAAAAGAAAATCAAAATCAAGCTGCCCCTCGAAACAGAAATCAGAATTATATAAGAGAAAACAATCAAGACAAATAGAACGAGAATGACCAACAGATTAGACCTCCCTTCCAACAAAACTATGTAGATCAATATGAGGAAGATAGGGAGTTGGAAAGGTTGGAAGAAGCTCATGTAAACTTGATTGGATCAGACAGTGGAGATGATGTTTTCCTCACTGAGGAAGAACAAGGATTCTTCTCTTATGATCAAAATACAAACACCTATGAAGACTCTGATGACTATAGATTGGGTTTTGAAAATGAAATTATGGAAGTGCATAAACAATATGATCTTAGGAGAAAAGGGAATGCAGATAACTTAAAAGACAAGAACACTAATACCGTTGTCAAGAAAAACACAGAAACTCAGCCCAAAAAGACAGCGGAGAAAACCAACATTTTGGCCAAAAAACTAGACTTAAACAAACACAAAAATATTCAGCCAAATGTTGAAATAAGTACCCCTAGCACTTCAGCTAGTGGTCCTAACAAAACTGTCCCAATTACCAGTCCAAATAAGGTTCAGCAAATCAAAGTTACTAAAAATAATTCAATTGAAAAATCAGATGTAAATATCAACAAGTCAATTATTCCTTTCAGCCTTGAGGGAGAGATTTCCAAGATAAAAATTACCATTCCCCTAGCTGAACTAGTAACCCAAGAGGTGTACAAAAACCAAGTTTTGAAAGCTTTGAACTTAGGAAGTGATACTGACAATTTGAACCTAACAGATGATAAACCTGAGTTGTTATTCAGTCCTAAAGTTGAAGGAGAATATCAAGAAGGGGCTGTCCCTCCCTTCTATGTTAGCTTGAACATACACGAGAAAATTTTACACAATGCCATGTTAGACTCAGGAGCTTCACACAATCTAATGCCCAAGGTGGTAATGGAGAGCTTAGGCTTAGAGATTACTAAACCATACAAAGATTTTTATTCTTTTGACTCAAGCCGAGTCAAATGTTTGGGTTTAATCAAATATTTATGTGTTAATCTAGCTCAGATCCCTGCTAAAAGTCTAGTTATGGATATAGTTGTAGCTGACATTCCCCCTAAGTATGGCATTCTCTAATCAAGATCTTGGGGAGCCAAACTTTAGGGAAGCCTTCAAATGGATATGTCTTATACCACCATCCCTGTTTTTAACCAAAACAGAAGACTATACAGGGAATCTCACATGAAGTACACAGTAAGTGACCTAGACAAACCAAACAACACTCCAATCTATTCTACTCGATCAAGTTTAGATTCCTTTATCTTATGTAACGAAGATGAAATTACTCAACAAGATAAAGAGAACATAGACCCCATTGATTCACCAGAAAAATTGAATCTTCTCTCAGATCAACTTCAAAACATCGACAATCAACAACAACAAGAAAATGAAAATGAATCAAACGTAATTTGGACAATAAACTTTGATGGATCCTGTAATAAAGCAAGCGTAGGTGCAGGCGTATGGATCTAGAATATGAATTAGAGTTTTTCATATAAATTGGATTTTCCATGCACTAACAATATTGCTGAGTACGAATCACTTCTCCTAGGTTTACAATTTCTCAAACAATTACAGGCCCAAAAGGTAACAATATTAGGAGATTCTGAACTTATCATAAAACAAATAAAAGGAGAATACTTAGTCAGAAATCCAAGGCTTAGGGAATATCGGAACGCTTCTCTCGATTTATTAAAAACCTTTGAAAAATACGAACTGGTTTTCATTCCTAGAGCATTTAATCATTTAGAAAATGAACTCACTTTTAATGCCAGTAACTGTCAAATACCTAAGATAAATGAACATCTTAGCGTAAAGGTAAGACATAGGCCTACAGTGCCTAATAACATAGATCACTGGCAAGTGTTTTATTCTGACCAACACATAGATGATTTATTGAAGTCAGAAAATGATTTCACCATACCGACATCAGAATCTAGCCATAATCAGAACTATCCATATATTGAAGAAATCCCAGAAGCTGAAATAACACACTCTGCTGATATAAGTCATTATGAGAATACATTTGAAGCAGAGTCAATTGACAACGTGGACCAAAAAGACCTGGAAGTTTTAGAATGTAAAAACGGTTCAATTGCAAGAGGTCTCTCACCTTTGGAACACCTTTTCGACTTTAATGATGTAGCCAAAGAACCAAAAATGGATCATGTAGAAACAAACGTAGAAGAACAAAACATAGGCTCCCTAACGGAACCCAAGATGATTAAATTGTCCAGCACTCTTCCAACTCACATAAAATCTCGATACATTGATATGTTTAAGGAACTTAAAGATGTTTTTGCCTGGGCATACACAAATCTGAAATCTTACGATACCATCGTTATTCAGCACAAGATTCCCTTGAAGGAAAATCAAAAGCCCTTCAAACAAAAACTCAGGGGAATAAACCCACTTTTATTACCTTTAGTTAGAGCCAAAATTGAAAAGATGTATGATGCTGGCATTATCGTACCTGTTAGGTTTTCAGAATGGGTATCAAAATTAGTTTCTGTTAGGAAAAATAAAGGGGAGATCAGACTCTGTATCGATTTTAGAAACCTAAACAGATCATCCCTAAAAGACAACTACCCATTGCCCAAGATGGATCATATACTTCAGAGGGTAGTTGGGTCAAAAAGAATATCACTCTTAGATGGGTTCTCAGGTTACAACCAGGTGTTAGTACTCCCAAGTGATCAAATCAAAACTGCCTTTACCACACCTTGGGGCACCTTCATGTATGTCAAAATTATTTTCGGGTTAATGAATGCAGGGGAAACCTTCCAAAGGGCCATGGACATAGCCTTTTCTGAAGATATTTTCTATTTCATAATTATTTACCTTAATGACATAACTTTTTTTTGAAAAACTGATGAAGAACATTTGATTCACTTAAGAAATGTTTTTGAGAAGCGTAGGAAATTTGGCTTGTCATTGAATCCCAAGAAGACACTCTTCGGTCTCCAAGAAGGTAAGCTTCTTGGTAACATAATTTTGGAAGAGGGAATAAAAATAGACCCTACAAGGATAGATGGCATATTGCAAATTAGCCATCCAAGAAGCCTCAAAGAATTACAATCTTTCATCGGAAAAATTAATTTTTTGAGAAGGTTTATCCCCAACCTTGTTGAGCTATTAAAAAACATTACAAACATTCTTAAGAAAGATGTGGGTGTAAAATGGACTTTACCAGCTAAAAAATCATTCGAACTGGTCAAACAAGCTCTTACCCAAACACCAGTCCTGATTAGTCCATATTTTACCAAAGATTTTTACATCTTTTCTTTTGCATCTAAGCATACAATAGCTGCAGTTTTACATCAAAAGAATGATTTATGGCAAGAAAAACCAATATATTTCTTTAGTAGGGCCTTAAGAGATGCTCCTCTCAAATATAACATCATGGAGAAGCAAGCCTTAGTATTAGTGAAAGCATTAAAGGACTTTAGGGTCTATATTTTACACTCTCACATAATTTCTTTTGTTCCACATACTGTTGTCAAGGACATTCTGAGTCAAGACCATGATGGTAAAAGGGGAAAATGGATTGCAACTATTCTTGAATATGACTTAGAAATTAGGCCCACCAAACTAGTTAAAGGGAAAGGGTTAGCAAAACTTATGGCTGAATCTAACTTCCAAGCACTAGACATCAATATGGTAGATGTGTTGGGGGAAATAGAAGAATTTGATGCTCCTGTTATTGAAGAAACATTTCTAAATTCCCCTTGGTATGCTGACATTATTTATGTGCTTTTATATTTAAATACCCCTCCTTCTTTGTCTAAAACTAAAGCTAGATTCTTGAAACAAAAGGCTTTGAGTTTTTGTATCTTAGATGGGGTATTGTATTGGAAAAATGTTGTTGGAATTTTTCTTAAATGTTTACTTGAAGATGATGCAGGGAAAATCATGCATGAATTGCATGATGGAGAATGTGGAGGTCACCTCTACTGGAAGGCCACAGCCAACAACATTCTTAGATCCGGTTACTATTCGCCTACCCTTTTCCTAGAAACACAAAAGTTGGTCATGTCTTGCCATAAGTGTCAAATATTTGATGGCAAAAGAAAACTCCTTCCATTACCTTTACATCCTATCAGAGTTGAGGCACCTTTTCAATAATGGGGGCTGGATTTCATTGGGGAAATTCATCCATCCTCCTCAGCTCAGCATAAGTGGATCCTCACAGCCACTGATTTCTTTACCAAGTGGATAGAAGCTGTACCCTCCAGAAATGCTAATGAATCTTTCATTATCAAGTTCCTTGAAACAAATATCCTATCGAGATTTGTTTGTCCCAGAAAAATCATAACAGACAATGCTGTTGCTTTTAAATCTAAGAAAATGGTTGATTTCTGTTACAAATACCACATAACCTTGGGCCATTCCACTGCTTACTATCCCCATGGAAACGGATTAGCTGAATCCTCCAACAAGAGTCTCCTCAATATAATCCAAAAAATATTAGAGCAAAATCAAAAATCATGGCACAACAAGCTGGTTCATGCCTTATGGGCTGATAGATTAACTACAAAGAAGTCAATAAATATGTCCCCCTATAAGTTAGTTTATGGCATGGAAGCGGTTTTTCCTACCTCATTAGGAGTTCCAATCATGAAACTCCTTCAAGAAGTGCAGAGTGAAGAGAATGATATGCAAAGAAGAATCAAGCAAACATTCCATTTACAGCAGACCAGAGAAGAAGTTTATCAGAGAACACAGTTAGTCCAAGGAAATATGAAGAAATTATTTAACAAAAGGACTAAGGCAAAAAATTTCCAAATTGGAAATGTTGTTCTTAAATGGGATTCAAGAAGAGAAGAGAAGGGAAAACATGGAAAGTTTGAGAACTTGTGGAAAGGGCCCTATATTATTCATGCTGAAAGGGGTCACAATGCATTTTTCTTGAAAGAATTGAATGGAGAAGATCTATATGGGGGTCCTGTCAATGGCATAATGCTCAAACATTACTTCTGCCAAGAATCTTAAGTTTCAAAGCTTTCTATTTTTTATTGTAAATGTCATAGTCTAACCATTGCATTTCAAAGTTAGAAAAATCAAAAATACAAAAACAAAGAAATAAATAAAAGAGGGCAGATTGTAAAAAACAATAAAGGTACAACCCCATACCAAAAGAGAGAAACAAATTCTGAAAGTGTGCAAGCTTAAATGCCATTCCTGAATAACACACTTCTAGTTAGTCAAACAACCTACTCTTGACTAATTAGCTTTAAATTTTCTGCTGATAGAATAGTGAATTTGATTTGCCAAAATGTTTAATCTTGGCTTATCAGTAGATATTTTAGGATAGAAATCAAAGGTTCAAACAAGCTAAAAACTGAACCTAAGTTTCCAAAATAAATATGACTCGAATTTTTTCTTTTCTGAGTCAAAAGATGAGAAAATCTGGTTCTAAACAGCTTAAAACCTGAACCAGAAAACAAGGAAGAAACAGCTCAAAAAAGAGTCAAAACAGAGATGCAAAAATATGAAGGAAGTGCTTTGAATTTTCAGATATTAAGCCTTTATCATTTTTTATTTAATTTTTTGCAAATAATAATCTATGTGCAACTTCTTTTTATGCCATAGATCAGCGTCAAATTAGACTGATCAATCCTAACTTGAATGCTTTTTAAATTTCTGTTTTAGCAAATTAGAGAATAAAAGTCTGTTGGACAGTTTAATCCCAACAGATAGTAGGTTAGCTAGAGAATTATATGGATTCAATTGTTTAATCTGAATCCATGGAGAAATAAGGAGTAGAGATAGATTATATTTTTTCTTTCAAAAAGAATAAAATGTTGTAAGAGAGTTTTCCAATCCAAGTGCACTCTAAGAAGAAAAAATGTTAGATCTGTAGGATTGGGTAGGTAGAAAGCTTGTAGATGAAAGTCAATTTGTTGTTTAGTTTTTAATATTTTTTCAAGAGAAAGATTATCCTAGAAAAGGAAGAGCAGCCCAATGGATCAGGCACAGGTCAGCCTCCCAGAGAATGCAAGTCTGAATTTCTTGATGCCTTCAGGAAGGTATCATCCCCAAGTGGAGCCACTGTTAGTCACCTATAATATTTTTTATAGCAAAAGGTGACTAAGACTTTTGAGCCTTCAAGGAACAAATTTCATTGCTTAAAAAATTGTTTGCTCTTAAAGACTCTAGAAGGCCTCATGCCTCTGTCCAAAACATTTGCTGTTTCCATTTTATACTCTGAGAATTCTGCTAAATTCCAAGAGAAAGACTACTGAAAAAACCATCATTTTCCCCTTTTCCCCCCACTCAAAGCTAACCTTCATTTGCTCCCCCTTTTCTCCATATTATTCCTCTATTTTTATGAGTTTCCTTCTTCCATTCATAAAAATTCACTTTGTAAGGTTTGAACCCCACTTTTTAACCTTACCGAAGCCTTTGAACCCCTTTAAAAACATTGAAAAAATCATGACAATTCATGTTTTGATTACATGCCTTAGCCCCTTTGGCTAAGCCCCCTAACCACTTCCCCCATATGCCCTTACCATAAAAACCAGGTGCTAAGCCCCTCCCAATGCTTATCACATCGCAAAATTTCAAACAGCGCAAGCCTTTTTCCATAGACCAAAATTTTCGATGCGATTAGCTTTGCATCGTATAAAACACGATGCGATTAAAACCTTTGTATAATTATCCCGTGGGCCCGCTTGGGCACTTAAAACCTTATACAAATTTCTTCCCTGAAAAGTCACGTGTTTTAAATAAATGGTTAGATTGAAAAGAGCCGATCGTGCAATCACATTGGAAATATCCAAATGCACAAGTCTTGTCTGTGTTCAAAAGTTTCGATTACGAATAATTTTGTATTAAAAAACCTCCGATGCGATTTAAACTTTGTATTGAAAAACCCCCGATCGCATCATTATTTTATATATATCTCCGATGGGCCCGCCTTCGACGCTTATCCTTTATATTTTTTCCCCGATCCACTTTTTCCCTTTGAAAAATGAAAAAACCCACTTATCCAAAGTTTTTTATAAAAAACCAAAGTCACGTGGTTTAAATATAAAAATGGGTAGATTAAGAAGACCCGATCACGCAATTGCGATCGGAGAAATCACAATGGGTAGATTAAAAAGACTGCATCAGAACTTCCGATGTGATTGAGTCTTATATATAAAAACTCCGCCCCTCCAATTGTGATGGCCCGATCGCATCGGAAACCTTTGTAAGGCTCCTCCTATTATGTTTGTTTGAAACTTCCGATTGCGATGTTCCGATCGCACCATCACATTGGAGTTTTTAAATCACATCGCGCAGTTTTCATCGCATGCATTTGTTTTTCCCCTGACCGCCTATCCCTCCGATTCACTCCCCGCCGTTGATCTGATCCTCAGATCAAATGGTCATCGCCTAATCGCTTCTGCCCTCCCGATCACACAATTGCATCGGAGTTTTCTCGTCGCACCCCTTTTCTCCTCCCGCCGATTGCAAATTCCCGATTAGATATGGACCGTCCACATGTCCAAATCCAATGGCTACACTCCTCTCCCACCTTCTGAAGTAGTTTAACCTATTTTCACAGAGTTTCTTAACTATTTTTTTGTTTTGCAGGCATTTTAAAATGGTTTTCCATGGTATAAAGAAGAAAGGCCAAAGGCCAGGAAAGACTTTTCCCGTGCCTGTTTTACATTAAGGGAGATCGCCCGCCAGGCTCTGTTCCATTGTTTTATCAATGCTTCATGGGCATTGATGCCTTTAAAAGACCTGCGCGGCTCTGCACATTGACAAGACACTATGTTTTAAATGCGATTTAAAAGAGTATAAGTTTGAAGAACAGAACGCAGCGAAGATGAAGATTGAAGACAGATTTAGGGAATTACGGTTAAAAATAATTATCAAAAACCTAATTCCCTGGATCCAAACACAGTCAAAAGAAATCATAAGTGTTTAAAACTGACAGAAAATTTTCCTCCACCTGCATTTGAGGCGAATTGATTCCTCAGCTACTACAGGAGCCACCTGTTGCCTCAAACCATTCAAAACAGAGGCCGAAGTTATTGATTGAAGAAATATCTACCTCCAGCACTGCCAAGAAGTTAATTCTGCCACAGGAAGCTTATGAAACAAAATATATTCAGGATTACTCCACGTTATGCAGAGCCTGGAAGTCAACAAAGCTCCCATCGAGTTTAAATATTAATTGTAAAACATTAATACAACCGTCCACCTGTAAACTTCTCCATCGAGCCCCTCAAAAGGCTGAGAAGTCTTAAGTATGTATTAATTATCTTTGAGATCTTTTGTTAAATCCCACCTTCTCATACTTCTATAAATACTTCAGTAGAAGATGAGAAATTGCTGGTTATTGTTTGATCACAAGTTGTAATACTAAAACTCTTTGAAGTAAATACATATTCTGTTGAAGTTGAAGAAAAAATTGAAGTCTTCGAGCCCTGATGATGTTGTTGCATGCTTATGACTGAGAAGGCTCTATCATTGGATCCATGAGCTTGGCTGTTGGTGAAGTATTTTGAATTGTTTCATGTTTTCCCCTATTTTCATTATGTTCCTTAATCTCTTACTACAGTAGGTTCAAAAGGTTTAGGCTAATAAATGACTCTTGGAAACACCTTAGACCTTTTCCTCCTTCACTGTTTTATGTTTTCTTCTATTGAAGTATTTTAGAGGCTTTAATCTTTCTCTTTAGTCTTCATACTTGTTTATTTCCTTAATAGTTTGAACAGTTGGTTACAACACAATTTACGGTTCTCCCTGCTTGTCTGCTGCCACTTAAAAACTGTTATTGAAGTCTCCCTTTGAAGTTCTTTGCTTACAGTGAATCAAAGAGGCCTGTTTTGATCTTGCCCTTTATCCTCACTTAAACAGTTGGCTTAAAGGTCGTTATAATTATGATCATAGATGTTTTTAGGTGTTCCCTCTTCTATGACTGTAATTATCAGTAAATCTTTTATCTTTTCTAAGTCCTTTAGAATAAAATCTTTGAGGAAATAGGGTGTTCCCCGAATCTTAGATTTCATTTTGAAAGTTGTTTTGAAGTCATTATTTTCTTAAAGAATGTTTGTAGAATTTATGGTTAGCCTTGTCTATCAAATATCTCTTTATTTTTTAAGTTATGTTTTCAAATTCCCTTTGTTGAGAATTCAATTTCTCTTTCCAAATCATTAATGTTCATCCCATTCAAAAAAAAAAAGGATCCTGTGGCCAAGTTAGATTTGCCCTTTGATATCCCATATCCATTTATGAGTTTGTCATGACCTTGTTTTGACTCCATTTCCCAATGAACCAGATGTCCCTCCATTCTGTGTATCTTTCCTAGACCTTTCATGTTCTGCTGTATTAATTCAATCCAACCTATAAAACAAACAAACAAACACCTGCACTTATTAAAAACTAGTCTAAAACCAATATTCTAAGTACACAAGATAAACCTTTGCAAACAAACATTTGAGAGATCCATCTCTGAGAACAAGAGGACTAGATCCTGTAACTCTAAAGATTGGTTCTGATGTTGCCTTTTCTTTTGATTTTCCAAACTATCAAAACATGGGACACCAACATAATGGCGATCACGGTGGGACACTGAGTAAAATATTCAAAAAACAAAACACTCACTATCTAGCATAACATAAGTAACCTTCTTCAAGCACTACCAAGCATAATGGTAATCATGATAGGACCTTTGAATCATTGACAAACTAAGTAACCCTTAGGATTCTCATAAAACCTTGTCAAACCTTGAAGATTTCAGTTACCAAGCCATAAGAGTAAACTCTGTACGTTTTGACACCCTAGCTAAGTGTTAAATCAGACTTAGAACACTCTCTTAACCTATAAGACCGAAATAACTCATAAAAACCCAAAAACAATTTCAGTTTGGCTTCATAATAAACTTGGTGGTGGACCATAAAACCTTTTACCTCCAAAAGAGCTAAAAATTCCCACCTAGCGACTCCACAATCCTAAAATCAGACCTTAAGACTCCACTAGGAAGACCCCAAATCTTAATAGCATCTTACAAACTTAGCTAGAAGGCTTTGAGATTAAAATTTTCCTTCTTCTCAAAATATCAGTTAGCCCTTTAAATATTGTCATATTTGGTTAAAATTTTCTTTTAACTAGGTCTGAACAACATAGCATAGTGGCTCCTAGAAAGATTCATACTAGATCCCACCCTAACCCAAACCCACCGAGAATAGTTGAAAACCCTGAAAGTATCCTTAGGAAGTCTCCTAAGATAAAATTATCAATTGTTTGCAGATCACCCTTGAGAGCTAATTCAGTTCCTGAAAATATTTCAGCTCTACAACAATCTCAAGTTGACTTAGTAAATCCTTTTAAAACTAGGTCTCTTGGTGATTTAGATTAGTTAGATTCTGAGTCTTCACTATCATCTCCTGAAACAAGTGAACCTCTTGGTAGCAGAGAAACAACACCTCCTGACTTACATTTCCTTCACAACTTAGGTGTCTCTCATCCAAGATCAGCTCAGCAGTCTATTCCTGGTCCATCCACTTCTGCTCACCCTTCATCCACTATTCAAACCACTACACCTCAGCCCACTGTTCCTGTTATAAATCCACTCCTTGTAAATCCACCCCCGCCACCTATAATGGTAGCATGGTATGCTCCCCTAGTCCTTCCTATACCATTAGTTAATCTTCCACAGGACTATCAGTCCAAAATTCCATTATATGATGCTAACAATGCTATAACTGCATCACAACATGTAGATAAAATGAATGACTACTTTGACAGAAATGAAATTGATGATGATTCTGTCAAGCTTAGGTTATTTTCTTAGAGCCTAGGGGGAGAAGTAAGAAAATGGTTTAAAGGTTTAGCCCCCCATAGTATTAATGATCTCCAAGGCTTCCGTCAAACGTTCTTAAACAAATGGGAAGTAAAGAAAAACCTTCTCCAAGTCCTTTCTGACTACAATAACCTCCATAGAAACACTAGAGAAAGTGTGTAAACTTACTGCACTAGGTTCAATAGTGTGTATAATGCACTTTCCCCATAACTAAAACCTCCACAGGGCTCAGTTTTAAACAAATTTTCTGAAGGTTTTGACTCTGACATGACCTATCAGCTGAGAGAAAGAGATTTTTCAACTCTAGAAGATATGCAAAAGGGTGCTCTTTCTATGGAAGTCAACTTAATGGAGAAAAGAGCAAGAATGAAAACTGAGAAGAGAGTATCTTTTAGAGAAGAGTCCATTCCTACTTAAAGTTCAAAAATGGAGAGGATGTTGGAAGAAATGATGAAAGAGATGAGCATAATTAGGAAAGCATAAGCAAATCAAAACCAAGCTGCCCCTCGAAATAGAAATCAGAATTATAGAAGAGAAAACAATCAAGACAAATAGAACGAGAATGACCAACAGATTAGACCTCCCTTCCAACAAAACTATGTAGATCAATATGAAGAAGATAGGGAGTTGGAAAGGTTGGAAGAATAGCATGTAAACTTGATTGGATCAGATAGTGGAGATGATGTTTTCCTCACTGAGGAAGAACAGGGATTCTTCTCTTATGATCAAAATACAAACACCTATGAAGACTCTGATGACTATAGATTGGGTTTTGAAAATGCAATTATGGAAGTGCATAAACAATACGATCTTAGGAGCAAAGGGAATGTAGATAACTTAAAAGACAAGAACACTAATCTCGCTATCAAGAAAAACACAGAAACTCAGCCCAAAAATACAACGGAGAAAACCAATATTTTGGCCAAAAAACCAGACTTAAACAAAGACAAAAATATTCAGCCAAATGTTGAAAAAAGTACCACTAGCACTTCAGTTAGTGGTCCTAACAAAACTGTCCCAATTACCAGTCCAAATAAGGTTCAACAAATCAAAGTTACTAAAAAGAATTCAATTGAAAAAGCAGATGTAGATATCAACAAGTCAATTATTCCTTTCATCCTTGAGGGAGAGATTGCCAAGATAAAAATTACCATTCCCCTAGCTAAACTAGTAACCCAAGAGGTTTACAAAAACCAAGTTTTGAAAGCTTTGAACTTAGGAAGTGATACTGACACTTTGAACCTAAGAGATGATAAACCTGAGTTGTTATTCGGTCCTGAAGTTGAAGGAGAATATCAAGAAGGGGTTTTCCCTCCCTTCTATGTTAGCTTGAACATAAACGAGAAAATTTTACACAATGCCATGTTAGACCTAGGAGCTTCACACAATCTAATGCCCAAGGTGGTAATGGAGAGCTTAGGCTTAGATATTACTAAACCATACAAAGATTTGTATTCTTTTGACTCAAGCTGAGTCAAATGTTTGGGTTTAATCAAATATTTATGTGTTAATCTAGCTCAAATCCCTGCTAAAAGTCTAGTTATGGATATAGTTGTAGCTGACATTCCCCCTAAGTATGGCATTCTCTTATCAAGATCTCGGGGAGCCAAAATTCAGGGAAGCCTTCAAATGGATATGTCTTATGCCACCATCCCTGTTTTTAACCAAAACAAAAGACTATACAGGGAATCTCACATGAAGTACATGGTAAGCAACCTAGACAAACCAAACAACACTCCAATCTATTCTACTTGATCAAGTTTAGATTCTTTTATCTTATGTAACAAAGATGAAATTACTCAACAAGATAAAGAGAACATAGACCCCATTGATTCACCAGAAAAATCAAATCTTCTCTCAGATCAACTTCAAAACATCAACAATCAACAACAACAAGAAAACGAATAAACGTAATTTGGACAATAAACTTTGATGGATCCTGTAATAAAGCAAGCGCAGGTGCAGGCGTATGGATCCAAAATACGAATCAGAGTTTTTCATATAAATTGGATTTCCCGTGCACTAACAATATTACTGAGTACGAAGCACTTCTCCTAGGTTTACAATTGCTCAAGCAATTACAGGCCCAAAAGGTAACAATCTTTGGAGATTCTAAACTTATCATAAAAAAAATCAAAGGAGAATACTCAACCAGAAATCTAAGGCTTAGGGAATATCGGAATGCTGCTCTCGATTTATTAAAAACCTTTGAAAAATACGAACTGGTTTTCATTCCTAGAGCGTTTAATCATTTAGTAAATGAACTCGCTTTTAATGCTAGTAACTATCAAATACCTAAGATAAATGAACATCTTAGCGTAAAGGTAAAACATAGGCATGCAGTTCCTGATAACGTAGATCACTGGCAAGTGTTTGATTCTGACCAACACATAGACGATTTCTTGAAGTCAGAAAATGATTTCACCATACCGACATCAAAATCTAGCCATAATCAGAACTGTCCATATATTGAAGAAATCCCAGAAGCTGAAATAACACACTCTACTGATATAAGTCATTATGAGAATACATTTGAAGCAGAGTCAATTGACAACATGGACCAAAAAGACTTGGAAATTTTAGAATGTAAAAACGGTTCAATTGCAAGAGGTCTCTCACCTTTGGAACACCTTTTCGACTTTAATGATGTAGCCAAAGAACCAAAAATGGAGCCTGTAGAAACAAATGTAGAAGAACACAACATAGATTCCCTAACGGAACCCAAGATGATTAAATTGTCCATCACTCTTCCAACTCACATAAAATCTCGATACATTGATCTATTTAGGGAGTTTAAAGATGTTTTTTCCTGGGCATACACAGATCTGAAATATTACGATACCAACATTATTCAGCACAAGATTCCATTGAAGGAAAATCAAAAGCCCTTCAAACAAAAACTGAGGAGAATAAACCCACTTTTATTACCTTTAGTTAGAGCCTAAATTGAAAAGATGCATGATGCTGGCATTATAGTACCTGTTAGGTTTTCAGAATGGGTATCAAACTTAGTTTCTGTTAGGAAAAAGACAGGGGATATCAGACTCTATATCGATTTTAGAAACCTAAACAGAGCATCCCTAAAAGACAACTACCCATTGCCCAAGATGGATCATATACTTCATAGGGTAGTTGGGTCAAAAAGAATATCACTCTTAGATGGGTTCTCGGGTTACAACCAGGTGTTAGTACTCCCAAGTGATCAAATCAAAACTTCCTTTACCACACCTTGGGGCACCTTCATGTATGTCAAAATGCCTTTCAGGTTAATGAATGTAGGGGCCACCTTCCAAAGGGCCATGGACATAGCCTTTTCTGAAGATATTGGCTATTTCATAATTATTTACCTTGATGACATAACTATTTTTTCAAAAACTGATGAAGAACATTTGATTCACTTAAGAAAAGTTTTTGAGAAGTGTAGGAAATTTGGCTTGTTATTTAATCCAAAGAAGACACTCTTCGGTCTCCAAGAAGCTAAGCTTCTTGGTCACATAATTTCGGAAGAGGGAATCAAAATAGACCCTACAAGGATAGATGGCATATTGCAAATTAGCCATCCAAGAAGCCTCAAAGCATTACAATATTTCATCGAAAAAATTAATTTTTTGAGAAGGTTTATCCCCAACCTTGCTGAGCTATTAAAAAACATTACAAACATGCTTAAGAAATATGTGGGTGTAAAATGGACTTTACCAGCTAAACAATCATTCGAACTGGTCAAACAAGCTCTTACCCAAACACCGGTCCAGATTAGTCCATATTTTACCAAAGATTTTTACATTTTTTCTTTTGCATCTGAGCATACAATAGCTGCAGTTTTACTTCAAAAGAATGATTTAGGGCAAGAAAAACCAATATATTTCTTTATTAGGGCCTTAAGAGATGCTCCTCTCAAATATAACATCATGGAGAAGCAAGCCTTAGCATTAGTGAAAGCATTAAAGGACTTTAGGGTCTATATATTACACTCTCACATAATTGCTTTTGTTCCACATACTGTTTTCAAGGACATTCTGAGTCAATACCCTGATGGTAAAAGGGGAAAATGGATTGCAACTATTCTTGAATATGACTTAGAAATTAGGCCCACCAAACTAGTTAAAGGGCAAGGGTTAGCAAAAATTATGGCTGAATCTAACTTCCAAGCACTAGACATCAATATGGTAGATGTGTTGGAAGAAATAGAAGAATCTGATGCTCCTGTTATTGAAGAAACATTTCTAAATTCCCCTTGGTATGCTGACATTATTTATGTGCTTTTATATTTAAATACCCCTCCTTCTTTGTCTAAAACTAAAGCTAGATTCTTGAAACAAAAGGCTTTTAGTTTTTGTATCTTAGATGGGGTATTGTATTGGAAAAATGCTGTTGGAATTTTGCTTAAATTTTTACTTGAAGATGATGCAGGGAAAATCATGCATGAATTGCATGATGGAGAATGTGGAGGTCACCTCTACTGGAAAGCCACAGCCAACAAAATTCTTAGATCCGGTTACTATTGGCCTACCCTTTTCCCAGACACTCAAAAGTTGGTCATGTCTTGCCATAAGTGTCAAATCTTTGATGGAAAAAGAAAACTCCTTCCCTTACCTTTACATCCTATCAGAGTTGAGGCACCTTTTCAACAATGGGGGCTGGACTTCATTGGGGAAATTCATCCATCCTCCTCAGCTCAGCATAAGTGGATCCTCATAGCCACTGACTTCTTTACCAAGTGGATTAGAGTTGTACCCTCTAGAAATATTAATGACTCTGTCATTATCAAGTTCCTTGAAACAAATATCCTATCCAGATTTGTTTGTCCCAGAAAAATCATAAAAGACAATGCTGCTGTTTTTAAATCTAAGAAAATGGTTGATTTCTGTTACAAATACCACATAACCTTGGGCCATTCCATTGCTTACTATCCCCAAGGAAATGGATTAGCTGAATCCTCCAACAAGAGTCTCCTCAATATAATCAAAAAACTGTTGGGGCAAAATCAAAAATCATGGCACAGCACGCTGGTTCATGCCTTATGGGCTGATAGATTAACTACAAAGAAGTCAATAAATATGTCCCCCTATCAGTTAGTCTATGGCATGGATGTGGTTTTTCCTACCTCATTAGGAGTTCCAATCATGAAACTCCTTCAAGAAGTGCAGAGTGTTGATCATAATTTAACATTAGTCATTCTTCCGAATTAACCTTTGGATAGACATGCATTGAAAGTTATGGTTGATGGTGAAACATTCAAAAGGTTGATTAAAGGGAAAGGATGACGAGGCTAATATCGCGCTTAAAAGGAAACGTTCATATGAAAAGGGTCAAAATATAAAGCGAAAGAGTAATGTAGTGCATAAAGGGCAAAGACGTGATGCAAAAGATGCAATAACAAAAATTATTAAAAAGTTGGCCGCGTCCATAAGGTGTACGTAAGGAAATCCTTCATGTGAGAATTTCTGCGGAGGTCAAGAAGGACAAGAGGGAAGAGACCCATACCCCCGCGGAATTACAGTGACGTGCCACGGGGTGGGTCCGAGGTGAAGAGAGACGTGGCAGAGCAAAGCGCGGAATTACGGTGACATGACAGAACGGGAAGTGGGCTCTAGAGACTGGCATGTTGTGTATTTAACCCGTTTGCGAATAATGTGTTTCAAGGATCATATGGTTTATGTGGCAGAGAGGTAAGGTAAGTTTCTAGGCTAACTGGTACTGAGACCCGTACCAGTATTAAACCCGGCACGCAGTGTTCACCTTCTTCCAGCTGACACCCCAATCCCTATGCGCCGCATGCTCCACTGTCAGTGTCCTTACGACACTTTCCCCCCGTTTACTACACCTATCCACCTTTTTACCTCATAACGCTCAGTCATAGATAACAGTCTTCCCGTATTTTACTGTAGTAAAATTCACAGGTTTTCTAGCTACGGTATATACTAAGTGGGAGCCAGTGCCAAAGTCTACCCAGTCACTATCAACACCCTCGTGTTGTTTTCCCGAGCAGATTTCCTTGCTACACAGGTATTCTGTCCCTCATATTCCCTCTTCTTTTATTTCGTTTTTAAAAGCTTTGTATGTCAGTCATGGGAAGGGGCACGCGCAAGAAAAATGAACCAGAGACTCCTCAGGTCCGAGAAACTAGAAACCCTCCCGGGTTTGAGCCTTTTATTGACCTGCAAACTGGAATCTGTGACCCCAAATACCCTTTTCACATCAGCAGTATAAAACCCCAGCTTTTTAGGTGTCATATTGACAATAGAGATCGATATCAAGTAGTTGTATCAGGTTTATACCATCAGATTACTCCCCAAGTCTACCTTGTGGTCGATTTTATTTGTTGGCTTAAAGAGGCCTATGATGAGCGTTGAGGCACGTTCACCTCTGCACAGGGGAATAATATTTCTTCTCTTTCCCCTGAAATTATTAGGCAAGCCCTCCGCTTTCCCACGAGCGCCACCTATACCAGTTTCAATGAAGTGGCCTTAACCTCCCAGTTCACCAAATTGCCATGGGAGCATCAAAACGCCTTCATTTCTTCTATAACTAGCAATCAGGCTACGTCTCTTCCCGCCACAGAACCTTTCCCATTGAATCTATTCACAAAATAAGTATAGCTCATCCTTACCCTCATCGCTGGTCTTTTAGGTGTAGGTGGCTTGGGGGAAATTTCCAGGGTATGTGTTTATTTCTTGTGGTTAATGTCTCAAAAGGGGGTATTTTTGGATATCCCTGGTTTTCTTGCTGCTAACATTCAGACCCAATTCCAAGAGATTTCAGAAACTGGTCACTTCCACTTTTGTTCGATGGTCTTCTATCTTTTCCTGTATCAGTACGCTGATAAGTTTGAGGGTTTGGGTTTAGATAGGGTATATGAGGAAAATTCCCAACCCCAACCAGTTTTTGACTGGAACTATTCTGTACGCCAACTACCAAAGGGGGAGGGTTATTCCAGGTTCCTAAATGAGTTCATATCCATTGCCTATACTATCATCCATGATTCACCCTCTCCTAGGGTTTTTCCTGAAATGAAGAGCTGGCTGCAAGCCAGTAAATCCAAGAGCACTAGGGATTGGTATCTATTTGACAATTACACTGAAATTCGGGTCTATGGAGCCGAGTTTTCCCCTTTCCAGCTGCCTGTGTTTCCTGTCTGACGAGTTTATGCCCTGGAGTATATTCGGCAAACCCTCAAGGCTGACCAACTCCACTTTGTCCCTACAAAGAAGGGTTTCATCCTGAGACTCCTTATCACAATCGGCTCGTTTGTTGTGAATTCAAGACATGCCCTTCCCATTGTTTAGAATTTGTTGCAAGGCATGGACTTAAGACAGGGAAAGGCTTGGGCCTATGATCCTCGGGAAATTATCTCAAACAAAAGAAAGAGGAACAAGTCCACTCCTTATGCACATGAATCAAGGCCATTTATAGAGTGGAGGGCTAACCTTGAAACTTGGCCTTTGATTTCGCAGATGGAGATAGATTCATCTGCTATAGGGGAAGGAGAAGACGTCAATAAAGGCCAAGGTGAAGAAGAAGTGGGTCCCTCAGGAACAAGTTCTCCCCTTCGCAAAAATCAGAAAACAGCCTCCAGCAAGGCAAAAGTCATAGGAGAAGAACAACTGCTTGAGCCGTTTGCACCATATGGCCAGCCCGACAGTAGCAAGGCAGGGATCAAAGTATTGAGGGATAGTGTTACCTCCTCTGACTTCGCTGAAGTCTCACAGGCCATCAAAGATTATACTTCACCAACTGCAATTGAAAAGGGCCCAGAGAAACAAAACGATCAGGGATAAGTTCATAGTAGGTTGACGGAGCTGCAGAACACCTGGGACACGCACAATTGTGCGCTTGTTGCAACACCGCCAGAGACAAGTTCACTGTCAGAGCAGCTGAATGCAGAGAAAGCTGCAAATGATATATTAGAAAAGTAGGTATCCACCGCGAGGTAGAGGATCACTGATTTGGAAAATTCCCTGGCTAAGAACACCAGGAAAATAGAGACACTGCAGAAAGAGATAGAGTAGGAAAAGAAGACAAGGGCCGACCAGCAGAAGACTGTTACCGACCTCAACAGTCGCCTGAAGGGAAATGTCACCCTCAGTGAGGCGAGAAGTATAATCTGGTCAGAAGTAATCTCAGTGGTGACAGAACAGTGGGGTTTCCTAGAACTGATGGGGGAAACCAAATCTGCGGTACTCTACCTCAACAGGAAATTGCAGGAGGCAGACCTCAACTTGGTCAGCAGAACCTAGCATGCCAGAAGCTACATTTATTTCTTAAAAGAGTTGGAGTCTGATGAGGTGGAAAAACATGGCATACCAAGTCGGTTCATGGAGGCCTTTGAATGTCAGAAAATCATTAACAAAGAGGTGGCCTGAGTTATAGCCTCGAAAGCCTTGCAATAGGTGGTAGAAAGTGTGGATCAGTTTGATGCAGTATGGGACGAGATTACAACAGCTGGGCTTCCATCTTGCTGGGACCCAATCACTCCGTTCGTGCTACGACCGTTAACGGAATATAAGACATGCATCCAGAAAGAAAGAGACCGAACAGACATCCTGTCAGATAAAACCGCCTGGTTAAAGGCCGAGATGATTGTTTCATCCCTCCGCCGAGAGTTTTTCCTCCTTCATATTATAAAGCACAAGCTCCCCACCGAGAAAAGTTTCAATGTCCTCACAAATGCCTATGTCAAGGTGGAAGGATTCGTAGCAATGCCTGAACCATTAGCAGACAGCCAGCAAAGATGCACTCAGTTCGCTAGCCAGATCGCCAGCTCGTCCACAAATGTTCCACCACCTGTGTCAGCAACAGCCTCGACCCCTTCTCGTCCAATGAAACACTGATAATTCTTGATTTGGCTCAAGTGGCCTTTTTTACTTTTACTTTGGTTAGTTATTTTCAAGTTTCCGGTGGAATTTATATTTCACCTCAGTCTTTTACTTTCTGCCCAGACGTTTGTTTAAAATTTTGTTTCAAAACGGCCTAGTGCCTAACCGCAAATGATGAGAGGTTTGCATTCCTCATCATAAGTTTTGATTATTTTGATAAAGACCTTTAACAAATTTTTGGCATGCGAAGAAGATATTTTCCAGAAAATATCTTCTCGCTCATGTATGGATGGGTCTATATAAGCAAAATCAGAGGAGAAAAACAGGTTCCAAATTTTTTGAAGAATTGACTGTAGAAGAATTTCTTGTATGCATTTTTGTGAAAGATTTAATACAAATGTGAAGAGCCCGTTGGGTTTCAATGAGAATGATTTTGATATTTAATGAGGATTCTGGCCTTGGTGCTTTACAGTGTGTAATTCTCTCCTATGTGTTGTAGCTTAGTCGTTCATTTCGCTTATATCCATTTATCTTGTATCACATTCTGGAATGCGAGTAGCCCACTGTTTTTGATATAAATTTATCCTCATTGATACTTATGTCATAAAATTTTCGGCACTTTAAATATGGCTCAAGTGTGATATACTGTCCCATTTTCAATTCATCTATATTTCTGCTATGCTGGCTGTTATGAGATGCTATTTACAAATGTTGTCTTCATGTGTGGATTCTTAATTTCATAAGCCCACTACGTGCTGGTATATATTTCTAGATGTTGTCTCAACAACAGTCTGTATTCTCTTTATTCTACGTATGCAGTAGATACTCTATGATTATCAATCTCTGTGAAGTATTTAGAATCTAGCCCTCTTTGCAGTAAAGCTGCCTTTGAATTGTCTAATACCATTCGTGTTAGAGTTTCACATCTTGCCTCTGCAGTATTGCTTTCTCTGTATCAAACTTCTAAAAGTTTTGGTCCCGTTCAAGTTAATTTTCCTGTTACAAGAAACATCATGAGAGCTTTGTCTTACTAATTATCCCTGCCATATCATTTTGCTCCTTGCTATATAAGATTTCCTAGGCACTGGTCTTTCACAACTCAAGGCTGTCTCTAGGATTGACAACACAGAGTGAAGAGAATGATATGCAAAGAAGAATCAACCAAACAATCCATTTACAGCAGACCAGAGAAGAAGTTTATGAGAGAACACAGTTAGTCCAAGAAAATATGAAGAAATTATTTGATAAGAGGACTAAGGCAAACAATTTCCAAATTGGAAATGTTGTTCTTAAATGGGATTCAAGAAGAGAAGAAAAGGGAAAAAATGGCAAGTTTTAGAACTTGTGGAAAGGGCCCTATATTATTCATGCTGAGAGGGGTCACAATGCATTTTTCTTGAAAGAATTGAATGGAGAAGATCTATATGGGGGTCCTGTCAATGGCAGAATTCTCAAGCATTAATTCTGCTAAGAATCTTAAGTTTCAAAGCTTTCTATTTTTCATTGTAAATTTCATAATCTAATCATTGCATTTCAAAGTTAGAAAAATACAAAATACAAAAACAAAGAAATAAAGAAAAGAGGGCAGATTGTAAAAAACAATAAAGGTACAACCCCATACCAAAAGAGAGAAGCAAATTCTGAAAATGTGCAAGCTTAAATGCCACTCCTGAATAACACACTTCTAGTTAGTCAAACAGCCTAATCTTGACTAATTAGCTTTAAATTTTCTGCTGATAGAATAGTGAATTCAATTTGCCAAATTATTTAATCTTGGCTTATCAGTAGACAGTTTAGGATAGAAATCAAAGGTTCAAACAAGCTAAAAACTGAACCTAAGTTTCCAAAAGAAATATGACTCAAATCTGTTCTTTTCTGAGTCAAAAGATGAGAAAACCTGGTTCTAAACAGCTTAAAATCTGAACCAGAAAACAAGGAAGAAACATCTCAAAAAAGAGTCAAAACAGAGCTGTAAAAAGATGAAGGAAGTGCTTTGAATTTTCAGATCTTAAGCCTTCATCATTTTTGATTTAATTTTCTGCAAATAATAATCTATGTGCAGCTTGTTTTTATTCCATATATCAATATCAAATTAGACTGATCAATCCTAACTTGAATGCTTTTTAAATTTCTGTTTCAGCAAATTAGAGAGTAAAAGTCTGTTGGACAGTTTAATCCCAACAGATAGTAGGTTAGGTAGAGAATTATATGGATTCAACTGTTTAATCTAAATCCATGGAGAAATAAGAAGTAGAGATAGATTATATTTTTGCTTTCAAAAAGAATAAAATGTTGTAAGAGAGTTTTCCAATCCAAGTGCACTCTAAGAAGAAAAAATGTTAGATCTGTAGGATTGGGTAGGTAGAAATCTTGTAGAGCAATATGTTGTTTACCTGCTAATATGTTTTCAAGAGCAATATTATCCTAGCAAAGGAAGAGTAGCCCAATGGATCAGGCACAGGTCAGCCTCCCAAAGAATGCAAGTCTAAAGTTCTTGATGCCTTCAAGAAGGCATCATCCCCAAGTGGAGCCACTGTTATTCACCTATAATATTTTTTATAGCAAAATGTGACTAAGACTTTTGAGCCTTCAAGGAACAAATTTCATTGCTTAAATTTTTTTTGGCTCTTGAAGACTCTAGAAGGCCTCATGCCTCTGTCCAAAATCTTCATTTGATGTTTCCATTTTATACTCTAAGAATTCTGCTAAATTCCAAGAGAAATACTGCTGAAAAACGATCATTTTTCCCTTTCCCCCCCACTCAAAGCTAACCTTCATTTGCTCCCCCTTTTATCCATATTATTCCTCTATTTTTATGATTTTCCTTCTTCCATTCATAAAAATTCACCTTGTAAGGTTTGAAACCCACTTTTTAACCTTACTGAAGCCTTCGAACCCCTTTAAAAACATTGAAAAAATCATGAAAATTCATGTTTTGATTACAGGCCTTAGCCCCTTTGGCTAAGCCCCCTAACCACTTCCCCCATATTCCCTTACCATAAAAACCAGGTGCTAAGCCCCTCCTGGCGCTTATCGCATCGCACAATTTCAAACAACGCAATTCTTTTTCCATAGACCAAAAGTTCTGATGCAATTAGCTTTGCATCGTATAAAACCCGATGCGATTAAAACCTTTGTATAATTATCCCATGGGCCCACCTGGGCGCTTAAAACCTTATAAAAATTTCTTCCCCGAAAAGTCACGTGTTTTAAATAAATTGTTAGATTGAAAAGAGCCAATCGCGCAATCGCATCGGAAATATCCAAATGCGCAAGTCTTGTGCTGTGTTCAGAAGTTTCGATTGTGATTAGTTTTGTATTAAAAAACCTCCGATGCGATTTAAAATTTGTATTGAAAAACCCCCGATCGCATCATTATTTTGTATATATCTCCGGTGGGCCTGCCTCCGACACTTATCCTTTATATTTCTTCCCCGATCTGCTTTTTCCCTTTGAAAAATGAAAAAACTCACTTATCCAAAGTTTTTTATAAAAAACCAAAGTCACGTGGTTTAAATATAAAAATGGGTAGATTAAGAAGACCCGATAGCGCAATCGCGATCTGAGAAATCACAATGGGTAGATTAAAAATACCGCATCAGAACTTCCGATGCAATTGATTCTTATATATATAAACTCCACCCCTCCGATTGCGATGGCCCAATCGCATCGGAAACCTTTGTAAGGCTCCTCTGATTATGTTTGTTTGAAACTTCCGATTGCAATGTTCCGATCGCACCATCGCATCGGAGTTTTTAAATCGCAACACGCAGTTTTCATCGCATGCATTTGTTTTTCCCCTGACCGCCTATCCCTCCAATTCGCTCCCCACCGTTGATCTGATCCTGAGATCAAACGGTCATCGCCTGATCGCTTCTGCCCTCTCGATCGCGCAATCGCATCGGAGTTTTCTCGTCGCACCCGTTTTCTCCTCCCGCCGATTTCAAATTCCCGATTAGATCTGGACCGTCCATGTGTCCAGATCCAACGACTATGCTCCTCTCCTGCCTTCTGAAGTAGTTTAACCTATTTTCGCAGGGTTTCTTAACTATTTTTGTGTTTTGTAGGAATTTTAAAATGGTTTTCCATGGTATAAAGAAGAAAGGCCAAAGGCTGGGAAAGACTTTTCCTGTGCCTGTTTTACATTAAGGGAGATCTCCCGCCAGGCTCTGTTCCATTGTTTTATCAATGCTTCATGGGAATTGATGTCTTTAAAAGCCCTGCGCGACTCTGCACATTGATAAGACACTATGTTTTAAACGCGATTTAAAAGAGTATAAGTTTGAAGAACAGAATGCAGCGAAGATGAAGATTGAAGACAGATTTAGGGAATTACGGTTAAAAATAATTATCAAAAACCTAATTCCCTGGATCCAAACACAGTCAAAAGAAATCATAAGTGTTTAAAACTGATAGAAAAGTTTCCTCCACCTGCATTTGAGGCGAATTGATTCCTCAGCTACTACAAGAGCCACCTGTTGCCTCAAACCATTCAAAACAAAGGCTGAAGTTATTGATTGAAGAAATATCTACCTCCAACACTGCCAAGAAGTTAATTCTGCCACAGGAAGCTTATGCAACAAAATATCTTCATAATTACTCCACGTTATGCAGAGCCTGGAAGCCAACAAATCTCCCATCGAGTTTAAATATTAATTGTAAAATATTAATACAGTCGTCCACCTGTAAACATCTCCATCGAGCCCCTCAAAAGGCCGAGAAGTCTTAAGTCTGTATTAATTATCTTTGAGATCTTTTGTTAAATCCCACCTTTTCATCCTTTTATAAATACTTCAGTAGAAGATGAGTAATTTTTGGTTATTGTTTGATCACAAGTTGTAATACTGAAACTCTTTGAAGTAAATACAGAGTCTGTTGAAGTTGAAGAAAAAATTGAAGTCTTGGAGCCCTGATGATGTTGTTGCATGCTTATGACTGAGAAGGCTCTATCATTGGATCCATGAGCTTGGCTGTTGGTGAAGTATTATGAACTGTTTCATGTTTTCCCCTGTTTTCATTATGTTCCATAATCTCTTGGAAGCACTTTAGACCTTTTCCTCCTTCACTGTTTATGTTTTCTTCTGTTGAATTATTTTAGAGGCTTTAATATTTCTCTTTAGTCTTCATACTTGTTTATTTCCTTAATAGTTTGAATAGTTGGTTACAGCACGATTTATGGTTCTCCCTGCTTGTCTGCTACCACTTAAAAACTGTTATTGAAGTCTCCCTTTCAAGTTCTTTGCTTACAGTGAATCAAAGAGGTCTGTTTTTATCTTTCCCTTTGTCCTCACTTAAACAGTTGGCTTAAAGGTCGTTATAATTATGATCATAGATGTTTTTAGGTGTTCCCTCTTCTATGACTGTAATTATCAGTAAATCTTTTATGTTTTCTAAGTCCTTTAGAATAAAATCTTTGAGGAAATAGGGTGTTCCCCGAATCTTAGATTTCATTTTGAAAGTTGTTTTGAAGTCATTATTTTCTTAAAGAATGTTTGTAGAATTTATGGTTAGCCCTTTCTATCAAATATCTCTTTATTTTTTAAGTTATTCTTTCAAATTCCCTTTGTTGAGAATTCAATTTCTCTTTCCAAATCATTAATGTTCATCCCATTCCAAAAACAAAAGGATCCTGTGGCCAAGTTAGATTTTCCCTTTGATATCCCATATCCATTGATGATTTTGTCATGAACTTACTCTATTGCCCAATGAACTAGATGTCTCTCCATTCTGTGTATCTTTCCTAGACCTTTCATGTTCTGCTGTATCAATTCAATCCAACCAACCAAACAAACAAACAAACACCTGCACTTAACAACTAGTCTAAAACTAATATTCTAAGCACACAAGATAAACCTTTGCAAAAAAACATTTGAGAGATCCCTCTCTGAGAACAGGAGGACTAGATCCTGTAACTCTAAATATTGGTTCTGATGTTGCCTTGTCTTTTGATTTTCCAAACTATCAAAACACGGGACACCAACACGGGGCATTCTACACCCATAGACCAATCATTACATGACTTCCTGCCCTCGCCACGAGAGCAGCTCAAGCAGACTGTTGATAGCCTGTGAGTTGAGGGAATAGACCCCTAGGCCCAGCCCTCAGAGCCAATCCTTTTCCCGAAGTTACAGATCCGTTTTGCCGACTTCCTTTACCTACATTTTTCTATTGACTAGATGTTGTTCACCTTGGAGACCTGATGCAGTTATGAGTACAATCAGGCATAAATGGTACTCAGTCTTCCAGATTTTCAAGGGCCACCGAGGGCGCACCGGACACCGCAAGATGTGCGGTGCTCTTCCAGCTGTTGGACCCTATCTCCAGGTGAACCAATTCCAGGGTGGCCAAGCTGTTAAAAAGAAAAGATAACTCTTCCCAGGGCCCTTGACGACGTCTCCGGATTTCCTAACATTCCCGCCCGCTACCATGTCCTGGTTCGGGAATATTAACCTGATTCCCTTTCAATGCTCGTGCAGAGTACACCCTTGATACAAGGCTTTCCCATCTCTTAGGATCGACTAACCAATGTCCAAGTGTTGTTCATGTGGAACCTTTCCCCACTTCAATATTCAAAGTTCTCAATTGAATATTTTCTACTACCACCAAGATCTGCACCGGGGGCCGATCCACCCAAGCTCATGCCCAAGGTTTCTCAATGACCCCCGCGTCGTCCTATTCATCGAAGCTAGGAAATTGCTCCGATGGTCGAGTATAGGTTTCACGCTTCAGCGCCATCCATTTTCAGGGCTAGTTGATTTAGTAGGTAAGTTGTTACACACTCCTTAGCAAATTTCGACTTCCATGACCACCATCCTGTTGTCTTAATCAACCAACACCCTTTGTGGGATCTAGGTTAGCGTGAAATTTGGCACAGTAACTCAACTTTCGGTTCATCCCGCATCTCCAGTTCTGCTTACCAAAAATGGCCCACTTGGAGCTCTCAATTCCATGGCACAGCTCAATGGAGCAGCCACACCATCTTACCTATTTAAACTTTGAGAATAGGTTGAGGGCATTACGCCCCCGATGCCTCTAATCATTTGCTTTACCCTATAAAACTCGCGAGTGAGCTCCAGCTATCCTGAGGGAAACTTTGGAGGAAACCAACTACTAGATGGTTTGATTAGTCTTTCGCCCCTATACCCGAGTTGGATGAATGATTTGCACATCAGTATCACTATGAGCCTCCACCATAGTTTCCTTTAGCTTTTCCCTGCTCAGGCATAGTTCTCCATATTTCGGGTCCCAGCAGGTGTGCTCACACTCAAACCCTTCGCATAAGCTCAAGGTTGGTCAACAATGCACCCCCCGCAGAGAGGGAATCTCGCCCGTCAGCTTCCTTGCACCTCGCAGGTTTTCAAACCCGCCGACTCGCACACATGTTAGAGTCCTTGGTTTGTGTTTCAATATGGGCCGAATGGAAAGCCTACCAACCAACACAATGAGTGCGCAGGTGCACATGGCCCGCCACAAAGGCACGCACTTCGTTCCTCGACCACTGCAATGGAAAATTGACAGGTGGTACTCCACCCACGCTTGTGATGATGTAGTAGTTCGTGTTGTTTTGAACCTCAAGTTGAGCGGCGGACTAGCCTGAGTCGTTCCACATCTGATCGAGACGCATCGACAGCCTCCATCCGCTTCCCTCTCGGAAATTTCAAGCAGTATTTAACTCTCTTTTCAATGTCCTTTTCATATTTCCCTCGCGGTACTTGTTCGCTATCGGTCTCTCGCCTGTATTTAGCCTTGGACGAAATTTACCACCCAATTAGGGTTGCATTCCCAAACAACCTGACTCACCAACAACGCCTCGTGATGTGGCAGGGTCCAGGCCCGACGGGGCTGTCACCCTCTCAGGTGCCCCCTTCCAAGGGACTTGGCCCAGGTCCACCACTGTGGACACTTCTATAGACTACAATTCAGGTGACGCTGCCACCCGATTTTCATGCTGGGTTCTTCCCAGTTCGCTGGCTGCTACTAGGGGAATCCTTGTAAGTTTCTTTTCCTTTGCTTAATTATATGCTTAAACTCAACAGGTGTTCTCGCATGAGCTGAGGTCACAAGTTGGAGATAAATCGGCCTTACACAATGGGAGGACAAGAGAGAGAAAAGCAAGTTCCAGGGATGCCACATAGAGCCTGCATCAGTTAACACTGACTACCCAGTTAGGGGACAAGATCACTGCTTGCTGACGCATGCCAAAAAACATCACCTGCCACATTTCAGCCAACTGCACCACATTGGGCACGAACGACCACCTCCGTTGCTTCCTAACATATTTCAAGGAGCACGTTTTGTTGGGATGCGACACCTAGATAGACGTGCCCTCGACCAAAGCCTTGGGCGCAAATTGTGTTCAAAAACTCGATGATTCACGTGATTCTGAAATTGACACTAAGTATCACATTTCGCTACATTCTTCATCGTAACAAGAGCCGATATATCCGTTAATGATATTTGTTTCTATGTGTTACCAAAAAATCGCACCCCCACGAGAAATGGCTAAAATCCAACCCAACGTACAATGCATCGCAATAAGAAACAAGCCCCCTCCCCCTCAAGACAACCACAGTAAAGGGAAGGGGCTCAAACAAGCCCCCCAGACCCCATGCCTTTGAAAAAATGGGTGAACTGCAAGGATCGATGATCGAGAAGGACTAGGGTGGCCAACCCAGGAGCTCTCGCTGCTTTTCATCCTTCCTGAAGACCCAACCGCAATAGTTCCCCCCTTTCTTATCTGTAACGCTATTGGGGGGCGAAAAAAGGAAGGGAAGGGGAAAAAACACATATGCATATAACAGAAAAGAAAGAGAAGGTGGCTCTCATCCCCTCACAAAGGAAATCTCAAGTAGTTAAACAAGAAGAGTTGCTTTCCAAACCCTGTGCCTTCTCAAAAAGGGTAGAATTGTAAAGAATGATGACCGAGAAGGACTAGGGTGGCCACCCTAAAATTAGCACTTCTTTTCATCCTTCATGAACATCAAGCCACTACAAATACCCCTTTTTTCTTCATAAAGATAGGGGTCAGAACAAGGAAAGTAAAAAAAACACATGAAAGAAAGAGAAACAAAGTAGTGCACCCGCTCAAAGCAAAAGGCTCAAACAGATAACAAACTCTTCTTGAGCCCCATGCCCTCGAAAAGGGGGGGAATCGTAAGGAATGATGTTCAGGAAGGACTAGAGTGGCCACCCCTAGAGCTCACACTGCCTTTCATCCTTCGCGAATTCCAATCCTCAATGATTCACCCTTTTCTCCGTAAAGCTAGGGGCCGAAAGGAGGAAGGGAAAAAAGAAACCCAAAAAAAGAAAAGAAAAAGAGAACCAAAACATGGTTGCCAGCAGAGAAGATGAGCCTCAAACACAAAATAGTCTTTCAAGGCTCCGTGCCCTCACAAAAATTTGGGAACTACACAGATCGAAGATCGAGAAGGACTAGGGCGGCCACCCCAGCAGGAACTCGCACTGCTTTTTCATACTTCCAAAAACGTCAATCCATGGTAATTCCCCCTTTTTTCTGTAAAGCTAGGGAGACCAAAACAAATCATAAGGGGAGGCTAAAAAATAGTACAAGCTTTCCAAGCCCTGTGCCTTGGAAAAAAATGGGGGAACTACAAGGAATGACGACTGAGAAGGGCTAGGGTGGCCAACCCAGGAGTTTTCACTACTTTTCATCCTTCTCTGACACCGAACCACAAAAATTCCCACTTTTCTCCATAAATATAGGGATTTGAAGGGAAGAAAATGACATGAAAGAAATAAAAACCAAACATCACCCACATAACGCTCGCGACAAAAATCCAATTTGAGAGAAATGGGGCCAAATTTCAAGCAACGCTAGCTAGAAAAACAAAGGGCCACCGCCACGCGAGGAGATGTTGGCTTAATAAAAAAGAAGGAAAACAAGGCACCCAATCAAAAGCATCCCACTTTTTTGCACCCTTCCACATGCATTATGATGCAACATCCTTTCTATCTACACGACATAATAAGCAACAATCAAACAACCAAGCAGACAAGACACAACCTAAACTTGACCACTAGAAAAGTTGAGGGACACGACGAGACAAGTTCCTAGAGCACGTTAGTACTGAGAGGTAAATGACCCCTGAACCCACACAAGGCTTCAAACAAAAAATTCACTAATAGCAAACCCATCCCACTATTGCACCCCTCCGTGTACAGGACAACCAACAACCTTTCTAGCAAAAAATTCAAGGGGGCCCAAACAACCAGAACTCCAAAAAGGAGTTATCGTAGGCTAACACTCAATGTTGGATAAAGCCTAGGGCCAAAAATACACCAACGGTGCAATATTACACCCTAAAAAGAGGGAAGACCCCAAAGCACATACCACAACGCTATTGCAACAATCAACACATCCAAGAAATGACCAAGTCGCACAGAAAACCCACAATCCAAATCGTAAGGCAAGGACATAACCTGCTTCCTACTTTCCTTGGAAGGGGGAGTGGCTCAAGAAAGGATGAAGAATTCCCTCAACACCAAAGACACGAGAAAATAATGCTACCTCATGCCCATTGACAGGGAAACTTGCAATTTTGATGGAGCTTGGACCAAGGGAGGGATTTTTCATTACCTATACCCAACCCTTCGGTGAGGGCATGTCAAGGAACAATCGAGAGGACTAGGGTGGCCAACCAAATGGATTACACCGCTCTTCATCCATCCCATATTGACCCCACCCTGACATTTTCCCCTCATGAAAGGGTTGAGGTAGGAAGCACACGCACAACCACTCCCTTGAACCAACCACCAACAAAAAGGCTCACCCAAGCAATCACATAAACCACCACCACCGCCTTTTGGAGAAAACCAACTATGGAGGCCCACATCTTCCAATGAACAAAATACAGAGCACTGCCGCTACGAACGAGTCTAAATTTTTCCATCTTATTTCCCAAGCACCTCGACTGCACCAACCATGCCCCACTGAACATATTGTTGGAGAGGGGGCTCTTGAGCAACTAGCTTCTGAACCCCGTACAAAAAACACATTAGGGGAAAGAATAACAAAGGATGGGACAAGCAAAAGCATCACTTGCAAGTACAAGAAACAACAAGTGTGAACTCAAGATAGGCATCTAAAAATGTTGCGAGCCTCTTTCACAAGAGGCACCACCCCAACAAGCATCAAACCCGCTCTCCTAGAGACATGCGACACGTGCCTGGATTACATACAATCGAAACCCACACAACCCAAACGAAAAAACAAAACCACGCTATTAATGATCCTACCATAGGTTCACCTATGGTAACCTTGTTACGACTTCTCCTTCCTCTAAATGATAAGGTTCAATGAACTTCTCACGACGTCGACAACGAAAAACCACCGTCGTCGACGCAATCCGAACACTTCACCGGATCATTCAATCGGTAGGAGCGATAGGCAATGTTTACAAAGGGCAAGGACCTAGTCAACACGAGTTGATGACACACGCTTACTAGGAATTCCTCGTTGAAGACCAATAATTGCAATGTTCTATCCCCATCACGATGCAATTTGAGAAGATTTCTCAATCCTCTCGAACAAAGAAGAAAAAATCCTTAGCTGCATCAGTGTAGTGCACGTGCGGCCTAAAAAATCTAAGGGCATCACAGACCTATTATTGCCTCAAACTTCCATGGCCTAAACAACCATATTCCCTCTAAGAAGCTGGCTGCAAAGGGGAACCTCTGCGTAGCTAGTTAGTAGGTTGAGGTCTCGTTTGTTATCAAAATTAACCAGACAAATTGCTCCACCAACTAAGAACTACCATGCACCACCACCCGTAGAATCAAGAAAGAGCTCTCAATCTGTTAATCCTTACTATGTCTGGACCCGGTAAGATTCCCTGTGTTGAGTCAAATTAAGCTGCGAGCTCCACTCCTGGTGGTGCCCTTTTGTCAATTCATTTAAGTTTCAGCCTTGCGACCATACCCCCCCGGAACCTAAACACTCTGATTTCTCAGAAGGTGCTGGCGGAGTCCCAAGAGAAACATCTGTCGATCCCTGGTTGACATTGTTTATGGTTGAGACTAGGAAGGTATCTGATTGTCTTCGAGCCCCCAAATTTCATTCTTGATTAATGAAAACATCCTCGGAATTTGCTTTCACAGTGGTCTTTCTTTCATAAATCCAAGAATTTCACCTCTAACAATGAAATACGAATGCCCCCGATAGTCCCTATTAATCATTACTCTGGTCCCAAAGGCCAACACAATAGGACTAGTCTCCTATTACGTTATTCCATGCTAATGTATTCAGATAATAAGCTTGCTTTGAGCACTTTAATTTTTTCAAAGTAACAGTGTCGGAGCCACAACCCAGCTAGTTAAGACCAGGAGCATGCTGCCAACAAAAGGGACGGAAGGGTAGGTGCACACGGAGTAGGCGGACTGACCTTTACGACCCAAGATCCAACTACGAGATTTTTAATTGCAACAACTTAAATATACGCTATTGGAGCTAGAATTACCGCGGCTGCTGGCACTAGAATTTCCCTTCAATGGATCCTCATTAAGGGATTTAGATTGTACTCATTCCAATTACTAGACTCGATGAGCCCAGTATTTTTATTTATTGTCACTACCTCCCCATGTTAGGATTGGGTAATTTGCATGCCTGCTGCCTTCCTTGGATGTGGTAGCTGTTTCTCAGGCTCCCTCTCCAGAATCGAACCCTAATTCTCCGTCACCTGTCGCCACCATGGTAGGCCTCTATCTTACCATCGAAAGTTGATAGGGAAAAATTTTGAATGAAGCATCACCAGCACAAGGGCTGTGCGATCTGTTGAGTTATCATGATTCACCAGAGAAGCGGGCAAGCCTACGTTGGCCTTTTATCTAAAAAATGCATCCCTTCCAAATAGTCAAGACTAGGTGCACATATTAGCTCTAGAATTACTATGGTTATCCGAGTAGTATGGTACCATTAAAAAAACTATAACTGATTTAATGAGCCATCCGCAGTTTCACAGTCTAAATTAGTTCATACTTAGACATGCATGGCTTAATCTTTGAGACAAGCATATGATCGCTGGCAGGATCAACTAGGTAGCACCCTCCCACTTCAAAGGGAATTCAAAGTTCTCTCTTATAGAGAGCCAGCCTGAACACCCATCAAGTCAATGAGAGGTCAAAATATCATGTAAAGGTCTTATACCTTGCACCTCTTGCATCCCCAAGAAGGGATTAGATCCCACACACAGTACATGCCAAGGACATGCAAGACATCAAATACAATGGACGATGGATGCAAGATCCACAAAGCGAAAAAATGGGTCACCGCTACGAGTCACGTTACACCGAGGCCGCCTAGAAGTTGGTAACCACCCCCCAACCAGCAAGGATGGAAAAATCCTTATCACAAAGGGGAGAAAACAAAAACAAGACTCTCTTAGAAATGCCCCCCAAACCCTCCCCGCCCCACACCAAGTCCTCCTAGGAGTCCACCTCGACAACGGCAATAATGGACCTCGAGTGCCTGTGGCGACCTCGATTCAAACTCAAACAAAGGAAAAAAATGGACAACGACTAATCCCACAAACTATATCTCTCTAAAATGTCTCCCAACCATCCCCACCCCGCACCGAGGCCACCTAGGAGTCCACCCAGACAGCAGCAATGATGGACCTCGATCACTCGATTGCTTGCGGTGAACTCGATGCGAAAGCAAAGTAAGTAAGTAAAGGGAGAACAACCGACCCCATAGCGTCTCTTAAAAATTCCCTCCAACCCTTCTTGCCCAGCAACGAGTCCACCTAGGAGTCCACCCATACAGAAACAACAACGGACCTCGATCACTTAATCACCTGCGGCAACCTCACTGCAAAGGAAAAAGAAGGAAGTAGAAGGAGAATGACTAACTCGACAACCTCTATTATAAATGCCACTCCAACCCTTCCCACCCTGCACCAAGGCCACCTAGGAGTCCACCCGGTCAGCAGCAATAGTGGACCTCGATCGTTTGATCACCTGCGGCACCCTCGATGCAAAAGAATATAAATAAAACAAGAACGACCGATCCTGCAGCCTCTCTTAAAAATTTCCCCCAACCCTCCCCACCCCGCACCGAGACCACCTAGGAGTCCACCCGGATAGCAGCAATGGTGGACCTCGATCACTTGATTGTCTGTGGAAACCTCGATGCGAGGGCAAAGGAAGAAAAAAAATTCAAATCAAGAGGCTCACTATAGAAGGAATGAACATATTCGAACAGGAAGAGGGATCAGGCAGCCCTGCACCCCCCACACCCTACGTATAAGAAACCTAGAGATTGCCCCACCAACTTACCAATTGGACAATGAATACTTTTCACCTACAGCCACCTCCACACAGGGGAGGGTGGTCGAAGTGTTCCACCTTGAATTCCTCCTAGATATAGCCCTCGCCTTCAATGTAGCAAGAAAAATCCATATTGTACCACAATCACATATGCAATCAACAAAACAATAAATACCCATCACCTTGTGTCTCAACATTCGAAGCTGCTATTTCTACTGTGCACACAAGATGCAAGGAAAAATCCGACCACTCGATCAAACATGTGGGCCACCACATCTATCAAAACCTCAAAGCCAACGTAGGCATAGATGACGTGCACTCTGAAAGGAATTCCAAACCTTAATTTTACAACAAGGAGAACTTCTCCTCACATCGTCCAATGGAAAAAGCAAGCAAGAGGGGCGGATTACAACCAAAACCCTTCTAAATTCCTCTTAAATGTATGCATCACAACCCACATGTTATACCTTGCACCTCTTGCATCCCCAAGAAGGGATTAGAGCCCACACACACTGCATGCCAAGGACATGCAAGACTTCAAACGTAATGGACGATGGATGCAAGATCTACAAAGCGAAAAAATGGGTCAACCCGCTGAGTCACATTGCACCGAGGCTGCCTAGGAGTTGGTAACCACCCCCCAACCAGCAAGGATGGAAAAAGTCTTATCACCCATGACAGCCACAGTGAACGGAAAAAGGGGAGAAAACAGAAACATAACTCTCTTAGAAATGCCCCCCAAACCCTCCCCGCCTCGCACCAAGGCCACCTAGGAGTCCACTCCGACAGTGGCAATAGTGGACCTCGAGCGCCTGTGGCGACCTCGATGCAAAGGCAAAAAAATGGAGAACGACCAACCGCACAATCTCTCTCTCTCTCTCTCTCTCTATATCAAATGCCTCCCAACCGTCCCCACCCCGCACCAAGGCCACCTAGGAGTCAACCCAGACAACAACAATGATGGACCTTGATCACCCGATCACCTGCGGTGACCTCGATGTGAAAGAAAATTAAGTAAATAAAGGGAGAACAACCAACCCCATGGCGTCTCTTAAAAATTCAGTGCAACCCTTCCCACCCAGCAGCGAGGCCACCTAGGAGTCCACCCGAACAGCAACAACAGTGGACCTCGATCACTTGATCACCTGTGGCAACATCACTGCAAAGGAAAAAGAAGGAAGTAGAAGGAGAATGACCAAGTCAACAACCTCTATTAGAAATGCCACTCTGACCCTCCCCGCCCCGCACCAAGGCCACCTAGGAGTCCACCCGGTCAGCAGCAAAAGTGGACCTCGATCGTTTGATCGCCTGCGGCACCCTCGATGCAAAAGGATGGAAATAAAACAAGAACAACCATTCCTGCAAACTCCCTTAAAAATTCCCCCCTCCAACCCTCCCCATCCCGCACCGAGACCACCTAGGAGTCCGCCTGGACAGTAGAAATGGTGGACCTCGATCGCTTGATCACCTGGGCAACCTCGATGTGAAGTCAGAGGAAGAAAATAAATGCATATCAAGAGGCACGCTACAAAAGGCTTGAACATATCCGAACAGGAGGAGGGATCAGGCAGCCCCGCACCCCACACACCCTGCATACAAGCAACCTGGGAGATTGCCCCACCGACTTACCAACTAGACAATGAAAGCTTCTCACCTGCAGCCACCTCCACACAGAGGAGGGAGGTCGAAGCGTTCCACCTTGAAGTCCTCCTTCCGGATATAGCCCCCGCCATCAACGTAGCAAGCCTCATCCTTGTTGGACCACAATCGCATGAGCGATCAACAAAACAAGAAATGCCCATCACCTTGTGTCTCAAAATTCCAAGCCACATAATCCTATGATGCACGCAAGATGCAAGGAAAAAGCCGACCACTCGAGCAAACATATGGGCCACCACATCTATCAAGACCTCAAAGCCAACACAGGGACAAACGACGTGTACTCTGAAAGGAATTCCAAACCTTAATTTTACAACAAGGATAACCCCGCTCCTCACATCACCCAACGGAAAAAGAAAGCAAGAGGGGCGACTTATAGCCAAAACCCCTCCGCATTCCTCTTAAACATATGCATCTCAACCCACAGTGCTGACACAAAAAGAGTGCAAGCACAAGAAACCGACACCATAAAGAGCCAAACAATGAAGAGGACAGTCGTCTCAAGGATCCACACACAAAAACCCATCCAATTCTGAGAACACGGAGCGAAGGGGGAATTGTTCACATATGCCTCCAAGGACGAGCATGGCCAACATTACCGCTCATGTGCTACCGAGTGGGGATGGAGAGAATATGAATGTCGACCACCCTACAAATGACCCAAGGCCATTCTTCAGGCACACTCGAACAAGCAACTCAATTACCAACCCACCTTTCACACGAAAATCCAACCCCTCCCCCCACCAAAAGGGGAGGAGGTGAAAAATATAGCGAGGAGCCGATTTCACGAAGCCAACGAGACAAAAGCCCACCTCTCCAACCCACCAAAAAGGGAGGAGGTGAACAATATAGTGAAGAGCCAACATCGACGGAGCCAACGAGGGAGCAAGGGGCACGAGAGTGACATAGGCGACCGGCCAGTTGTCTCAAGGAGCCACACACAGCGACCTCATCCAACTCTGAGAACACAGAGCGAAAGGGTAACTCTTTTCACATATGCCTCCCAGGACAAGCATGGCCAACATTACCGCTCATGTGCTACCAAGTGGGGATGGAGAGAATATGAATGTCGACCACCCTACAAATGACCCAAGGCCATTCTTCAAGCACACCCGAACAAGCAACTCAATTACCAACCCACCTTTCACACGAAAATCCAACCCCTCCCCCCACCAAAAGGGGAGGAGGTGAACAATATAGTGAGGAGCTGATTTCATGAAGCCAATGAGACAAAAGCACACCTCTACAACCCACCAAAAAGGGAGTAGGTGAACAATATAGCGAAGAGCCAACATCGACGAAGCCAACGAGCGAGCAAGGGGCACGAGAACGACATAGGCAACTGGCCAGTTGTCTCAAGGAGCCACACACAGCGACCTCATCCAACTCTGAGAACATAGAGCGAAAGGGTAACTCTTTTCACATATGCCTCCCAGGACAAGCATGGCCAACATTACTGCTCATGTGCTACCAAGTGGGGATGGAGAGAAGATGAGAGTCGACGACCCTACAAATGACCCAAGGCGACTCTTCAGGCACACCCGAACAAACAACTCAGTTACGAACCCACCTGTCACACGAAAATCCAACCCCTCCCCCCACAAGTAAGCAAAAAGGGAGGAGAAGAAAAATATAGCGAAGAGCTGACATCGACGGAGCCAACGAGCGACATAGCAAAAATCTAATTTCAACAGAGCAAACTTGCGACCAAGGGGCATGAGAGAGAGTTACCGGAGAGCCGATTTCAACAAAGCCAACAGGCGGCCAGTCATCTCAAGGAGCCACACACAACAACCCCATCCAAATGCTAGAAAACAAAGGGGATGGGAGAGATTGTTCAAACATGCCTCCAAGGATGAGCATGGCCACCATTACTGCTCATATGCTACCGAGTGGTGATGGAGAGAAGAAAGTCAACGACCCTAAAAATGACCCAAGGCCATTCTTTAGGCATAACTGAACAAAACAACTCAATTACTGACCCAACTTTCACACGAAAAGCAAATCTGATAAGCGCACCCTCGAACAAAACGGGGCGACCCGAACGCCCTCGTCCGTGCGCCCTCACCCGGGGCGACACGGAGCACCCGCCCAAATAGACGCACATGGGAGAAAACGGAAAATGGGCCGCTCGGACGTGCACAAGGCAACCGGGTGGTCACAACTTAGCAAATATGGCATGGGTGCCCTCAGGCCAAATGACCTGACCCGAACATACGACCTCACTCGGCACGACCAAACGACCCAACCCGAACGGACGCCCTCACCCGGCAGACACGGCGCGCCCATCCGAAAGGACGCACATGGGAGAAAATGGTAAACGGGCAGCTCGGACGTGCATAAGGCACCTGGGAGGTCACAACTTAGCAAATCTGACATGGGCACCCTCGGGCCAAATGACCCGACCCGAACGGACGCCCTCACCCGGCATGCCCACCCGAACGAACGCCATCACCCGGTGCGACACGGCACGCCCGACCCGAATGGACGCACATGGGAGCAAATGGCAAACGGATCGCCTGGACGTGCACAAGGCACCCGGGCGGTCACAACTTAGCAAATCTGACACGGGCACCCTCGGGCCAAACGACCCGACCCGAACGGACGCCCTCACCCGGCACGACACGGCGCGCCCACCCGAATGGACGCACATGGGAGCAAACGGAAAATGGGCCGCCCAGACGTGCACAAGGCACCCGGGCGGTCACAACTTAGCAAATTTGACACAGGCACCCTCGGGCCAAACGATCCGACCCGAACGGACGACCTCACCCAGCACGACCAAACAACCCGACTCGAACGGGCGCCCTCACCCGGCACGACACGGCGCGCCTACCCGAATGGACGCACATGGGAGAAAATGGAAAACGGGCCGCCTGGACATGCAAAAGGCACCCGGGCGGTCACAACTTAGCAAATCTGACATGGGCGCCCTCGGGCCAAACAACCCGACCTGAACGGACGACCTCACCCGGCACGACCAAACGACCCGACCCGAACGGACGCCCTCACCTGGCACGACCAAACGACCTGACCCAAACGGACGCACATGGGAGCAAACGAAAAACGGGCCACCCGAACGTGCACAAGGCACCCAGGCAGTCAAAACTTAGCAAATCTAACACGGGCGCCCTCGGGCCAAACCACCCGACCCGAACGGACGACCTCACCTGGCACGACCAAACGACCCGACCCGAACGGACGCCCTCACCCGGCACGACCAAACGACCCGACCCGAATGGATGCACATGGGAGAAAACGACAAATGGGCCACTCGGACGTGCACAAGGCACCTGGGCGGTCACAACTTAGCAAATCTGACACGGGCGCCTCGGACCAAACAACCCGACTCGAACAGACGCCTTCGTGCCAAACGACCCGACCCGACCCGACCCGAACGGACGCCCTCACCCGGCACGACCAAACGACCTGAACCGAACGGACGCCCTCACCTGGCACAACCAAACGACTCAACCCGAATGAACGCACATGGGATAAAATGGCAAACGGGCTGCCCAGACGTGCACAAGGAACCCGGGCGGTCACAACTTAGCAATTCTGACACAGGCGCCCTCGGGCCAAACGACCCGACCCGACCTGAATGGACGCCCTCGCCCGGCACGCCCACCCGAACGGACGCCTTCCGGCCAAACGACTCGACCCGACCTGAAAGGATGCCCTCACACGACACGAACAAATGACCAGACCCGAACGGACACCCTCACCCAACGCGACACGGCGTGCCCGACCAAACGGACGCACATGGGAGCAAACGGCAAACGGGCCACCCGAACGTGCACAAGGCACCCAGGCGGTCACGACTTAGAAAATCTCACACGAGTGCCCTCGGGACAAATGACCCGACCCTACCCGAACGTACGCCCTCACCCGGCACGACCGAACGACCCGACCCGAACGGACGCCCTCACCCGGCACGACTGAACGACCCGACCTGAACGGACACCCTCACCCGGCACGACCAAACGACTCGACCAAACGGACGCACATGGGAGAAAACGGCAAACGGGCTGCCCGGACTTGCATAAGGCACCCGGGCAGTCACGACTTAGCAAATCTGACACAGGTGCCCTCGGGCCAAATGACCCGACCCGACTCGAACGGACACCCTCACTTGGCACGACTGAACGACCCGACCCGAACGGACGCCCTCACCCAGCACGACCGAACGACCCGACCCGAATGGACACCGTCACCTGGCATGACCAAACGACCCGACCCGAATGGACGCCCTCACCCGGCACGACAAAACGACCCGATCAAACGGACGCACATGGGAGCAAACGGCAAACGGGCCACCCGGACGTGCACAAGGCACCCGGGCGGTCACAACTTAGCAAATCTGACATGGGTGCCCTCGGGCCAAATGACTCGACCCAACCTAAACAGACGCCCTCACCCGGCACGCCCACCCAAATGGACGCCTTCGGGCCAAACGACCCGACCCGACTTGAACGGACGCCCTCACCCGACACGACCAAACAACCCGACCCGAACGGACACCCTCACCCGGCGCGCCCGACCAAACGGACGCACATGGGAGCAAACGAAAAATGGGTCACCTGGACGTGCATAAGGCACCCAGGTGGTCACAACTTAGCAAATCTGACACGGGCGCCCTCGAGCCAAACGACCCGACCCGACCCAAACGGACGCCCTCACCCGACACGCCCACCCGAACGGACGCCCTCGAGCCAAACGACCCGAGTCGACCCGAACAGACGCCCTCACTCAACACGACCAAATGACCCGACCTAAACGGATGCCCTCACCTGGCATGCCCACCTGAAAGGACGCCCTTGGGCCAAACAACCCGACCCGACCCGAACGGACGCCCTTGGGCCAAACGACCTGACCCGACCCGAACAGACGCCCTCACCCGGCACGACAAAACGACTCGACCTGAACGGACACCCTCACCTTGCATGACCAAACGACCTGACCAAACGGACGCACATGAGAGAAAACGGAAAACGGGCCACCCAGACATGCACAAGGCACCTGGGCGGTCACAACTTAGCAAATCTGACACAGGCGCCCTTCGACCAAATGACCCGACCCGAACGGACGCCCTCACCCGGCGCCACACGGCCCGCCCGACCGAACGGACGCACATGGGAGCAAATAGAAAATGGGCTGCTCGGACGTGCATAAGGCACCCAAGCGGTCACAACTTAGCAAATCTGATACGGGCTCCCTGGGCCCAAACGACCCGACTCGAACGCGTTTGGCCGGGCGCCCTCACCCGGCGCAACAGGGCGCGCCTGACCCAACCCAAACGCGTTTGGCCCAGCATGCCCAACCCAACCCGAATGCATTTGGCTGGGTGCCCTCACCCGGTGTGCCCGACTCGACCCGAACGCGTTTTGCTGGGCGAGTCGAGTGACCCACGACTAGGCGCCTCTACACAAACTGCACAACAGTGCGAAAGCCATTCCGGGAGCGTCCGGAGTCGGAATTGAGTGCCGTAAATTGCAGAATGTGCGTATTGATGGGCTGCATCTAACCGTATAGTTGGGAAGTGGATTGGACACACAAGGAGCTTGAGGGATGGTCTAAACTGATTTTTAGTGCCGATTTGAGTGACCCGGCAGCACTTGGGCAGTTTTGTGCAGGATATTCCCAAGGTGAATTTTGATGATTGTAAATGATTGCTGTAGGCTAGTTTGATGGTTGAAAAGCCTTAGAGCTTGGTCAAAAGGCTAACTTGCCTTGCCAAGGAGCAGAAGTGGCTTCTGCTGGATTGGAACTTATTATTTCATATTTATGAAACGTATTATCGATCGGACTCATTATTAACAGGGAATTGCCCCTCCCTTGTATGTATGAGCGTACTTGTGGATTGATAATGATGTTTATGTTTATTTCTGCATATCAAGAGAACATTTGGTTAATAACTAACAAGTGTTGCTAAAGGCGTAGTCTATATACTTGAGTATTTGGAAAAAGAAAAAAGTACGGTAGTGCCGCACCCTTCTATAGCGTGGTTGAAAGACACCAAAGGTATAGGGGCGTGACAACTAGGCACACGGGTGGTCACAAATTAGCATTTTCCATACGGCCTCCCTCACACGACCTGACCCGAATGCATTTCCTTGGGCGCCCTCACACGGCACGACCTGACTCACCCTAACGAAGGCACAAAGGAGCAAACGAAAATCGGGTCGCATGAACATGCACAAGGCATAGGGGCGGTCACAAGTTAGCATTTTTTATACGGCCTCCCTCACATGACCCGACCCAAACACGTTTCCTTGGGCACCCTCACATGGCACGACCTGACCCGCCCGAACGAAGGCACAAGGGAGCAAAAGGAAAATGGGTCGCACGAACGTGCACAAGGCACACGAGCAGTCACAACTTAGCATTTTTTATATGGCCTCCCTCACACGGCACGACCCGACCCGACCCACCCGAACGAAGGCACAAGGGAGAAAATCGGAAACTGGTCGCGCGAACGTGCACAAGGAAATCGAGCGGTCACAACTTAGCATTTTTTATACGGCCACCCTCACACGACCCGACCCGAACGCGTTTCCTTAGGCGCCCTCATGTGACCCGACCCGACCGAGCGCGTTTCCCTGCTCGAAGGTATGCATCCTATAGTGCATCAAAATCAAGACCAGTCTTGATCTTAGTTCCTCAGTGAACCAGATACTGCAAGATCATTGTAGTATGAAGCCTCCAATGAATGAAACTCCATCATGAAATCCCATGCATCATCCTATCCAAAGCATTGGCAAGCATACTTGTATTGCCCACGAGTGCCACCACAAGTTGTTCTCACCCTGCAAGTCATATGAATGTGCTCGTAGGCTGCTCATCCAACCAATGTCTTGTTGCTCAAAGTGAACAACGTCCATAAGCCCATCTATAAAAGATCTCCATGTAGCACCAACAATCGATCATGCTCAGCATATTCCTTCTTGACACTCCTCCATGATGCTCATAAGTGGGCACCCAGTAAGTGCACCTGCATAATGTCTCCACATAATGTCCTGCCATGCCCTCGTGTCAATGTACATGACTTTGGTTTCCCATGTGTCCATCAAGAGCAGACTCGCCTCAACCCCAGTCACCATCATGTGTATAGTGTACAGGCTAAGTGCCCTCGGTCACTTCTACCATCATCATCATGGGTACTTCCTCCAAGGCTTCTCCCCCGCTAAAGGTGCACTAAGAGTTCCTTCTTGGTTGTAAGCCATGAAGAAGTCTACCCAGACAATGTGCCCTACCACCAAGGCAGTCCATGAGTCATGCCGGGCACCTAGCCAGTTTCCATGTGGCCAAGCATGACCCGTATCTATCACAGAGATCATCAAGTTCCACCCTTGTCACGGGAATTTGAACCTACTAGAGCGAGGTCACAAATTTCCCTATCAAGGCCTACAACAAGAAATGCTCCCCTTGCTTCTCCAATGTACAAGGTTCCATCATAGTCATCCGAGGAAAGGTCCTCCATGGTATTGGAAGAGAAGTCATATTCTTTCCCATCCCTGCATACGGTCCATCTCCCAGATGCTTAATTGAAACACGAGCCATGTCTTCATGAAGAATCTCTAAGCGAGTGTCCTCGTCCTCATCAATGTCTGCAATGCTTCCGATCCTGGTACCGCCTGCTCATAAATTTCCTCCTCGATCATTGTCACTTATGCAAACTTTTCATGTGGTTCATCCCCTAATGCCTGCAATGTGCTTGGTCTAGGTTCAACTTGTTCCACGAGTTCTTCCTCGATCATATCCACATCCTCAACATCGTCTCCAGAATCATCCATCACCGATTCTTGCGATGTGCTTGGCCCTGGTCCAACCTATTCATCAAGTTCGTCCTCGACTTATACCACATTTGCAACATCCTTGTGAGAATCGTCCCCCATCAATGCTTGTAATGTGCTTGGTCTTGGTCCAACTTGTTCATCAGCATCTTCCTTTTCTTCAATCACATCTACAACATCCTTTGGTTCGGCCACAGTGGGCTTCATGCCACCATGCTTCATCTTTCCAAGGTCTCTAAGCTTGAGAAGCTTATCAAGTAACTTCCTTCGCTCTTCTTCCACCTTGTCCATTTCCGCTCAGAGAATTCTCACTTTCTTCATAAGTCGAAAAATTTCATATTTTCTCATGCCAGATGTCCTCCTCTTGCACAATGTATCAATGGTCCGACTCGCCTCATCAAACTCCTTTTCCACTTCCTTCGACTTCTCTTTAATTTCTTTGAAGTTCATTTCCAATGAAACAAACTCATCCATCAAGCCTCAATACCACCTGCAACGCTGCAACGGTATCCCTGCTCAATAATAATAATAATAATAATAATAAAGCCACAAAAATGTAGCTCTGATACCAACTGTCACGCCCTTATACCTGTGGTAGTCTCCCAACCGCTCTATAGACGGGTGCGGCACTACCTTATTTTTCTCTTTTCAAATACTCAATAAGTAGACTACGCCTAACTCAACACTTGGTTAATTAATCTTCCAAAGTGCTCCTGTGCGGAAATAAAACAGCAATAAACATCAATATCAAACCACATGAACGCCCATACATTCAAGGGAGGGGCAAATCCCGTTAATAAGTCTGCGCAGTATTATGCTTCAATAAATATGTACAATATGCAATAACTATACAACCAAGCCTCCATAAACCATTTATGCTTCTTGCCCTCAACCTTCGCTCTAGCTCAAGCATTAGCTTGCCAATGGTGGAATCAGCAAGATGTTGATGTCCTTCTTTCTTTCCTTTATCGTCCATCGCACATCCTCCTTTCGTATGTGCCTTTGCCCACACATTGCTTCCATGGGTGGGGCTTGAACCATATAAGGCCGACCCAGTAAACGCCCATAAAGCCTTGGTTATGACGTGGCATTTCCTCCTTAACGTCGGCTTGCCACCACGGCCGGCCTATAAAACCTCCAAGCCAACACACGGCCATTTTTGGACACGTTTATTCACGTCGCTCCTAAACGTAGCATGGTCACCATGATAACGTTGCATAGTAGCCGAATGATGTTTTCTTCCGTCGGCGCACCCGTCTAACCTTTCGTCGTGGTTTTCGTCGTTCATCGCATGTCCACCGAATGCTTCCAACGCCTTCCGTCATTGTCCTCGGCTCGTGGGTCTTACGGGGGCAGTTTCTGTCACGGCGGGCGTATAATTGGACGGTGTCCATTGAGCATGGACATGGAAACCTTACATTTCGCACAGTTGGGCGACTATCATCACGGCGGGGCGAGGAAACGTGTCACGCCCCTAGACCTTAGGTGACCTTTCAACCGTGCTATAGACAGGGTGCGGCACTACCGTACTTCTCCTTTTCATAATACTCAAGTATGTAGACTATGCGTTTAGCAACACTTGCTAAATTAGTTAATCAAATGTTCTTTCAATGTGCAGAAAACATAAACATCATCATCAAATCCACAGTCTACGCCCATACATACAAGGGAGGGGCAACTCCTAGTTAATAATGGATCTGCCCGATAATATGTTTCATAAATACGAAATAGAGTATAAGTTCCAATCCAGCAAAAGACCCTCTTTGCTCTTTGGAAAGGAAAGTCACTTTTTGTCCAAGCTTACAATGCTTGAAAATCATTAGCTAGCCCACAACAATCATTTATGACACTAGAATTCACCTCGGGAATATCCTGCATAAAACTACCCAAGTGCTGCCGGGTCACTCGGGTCGGCACTGCAAATGATTTCAGACCTCCCCGCAAGCTCTCTGTCTATTCAATCCACTCCCCCAGCTATGTGGTTAGCTCCGTCCCATCAAAATGCACCTACTTCAACTTTCGGCACTCAATTCTGACTCACGATGCCTTCAGAACGACCTCTGAACTGAAGCTCCGATCGTGCGGACGCCCTACCCGACCCGACCTTGCACTGCGGACGCCCTGCGGAGAAGTTCCGCACGCCCTGCACGTCTGTCGCACGACTTGACCCGCGCGCTGCCCGAATCGACCCATCCTGTGGTGCAGATGCCCTACAGAGGAATTCCGCACGCCCTGCACGTCAACAACCTGACTCGACCCGCGCTTGCCCTGCGTTCACCACCGCCATGTTTCCTTCACCAACAAGCTGTTGGCTTAGCTCGTGGTGCTCCAATGCGCTCGCACTCAGATTCTTGCTTGATCGTTGGTTGGATGAATTCTCCATCATCTGCATGCCATATTAATACGCATATCATGTGCGCGTCGTGGGT